>JARYGA010060432.1:242968-491098 GCA_030545235.1 Helianthus tuberosus
AATTGGTGTCTCTTTGATGCATGATCTTATAGAGTTTCTACAGTTAAGGAGTTTTTTTTTACCAACCCGTTTGAATCATGTGTTCCTAAACAAGTTTTGTTAAACCGTAAACCAAGCCTTTTCAAATTGCGCTATGTTTTGGAGGGATTGTTTTCTACGAAAGATTTTAATGATCAGAAGTATGCATATTAAAACTTAAATAAACTCAGTCCAAGTCATAATTACCTAGTGAAAACAGGTTACCTGATTTTTGTTTAGAGGTGTTTGGTTGCTGATTAAAAGATAAAGTTGCACCTGTTCAATTGACTAATAACTAATTAAAGTAGAAGCAGGAATATATATGTGATTTTTTTTTGTGACTTTTAATTCATCGACATAGGCACAAGAATAAATTGTTCTGTAAGGTTTTGTTCAATCATATAAATGCAGCCCTGCTTGAATTTTAGGTGGAAGTGCTCTGTGTTCAACTAAGGCAAGTATATGCAAAAACTGCTAAAAGAAATTTAGTTCTTGTCTGTTGTGATAATATGAGTGCTATCTACATGTTTGGTATCCAAGTTCGACATCATGGTATTCAGCGCAGTCAGATTCGTGTTATCCATGTTCGATCTCGCTATAACTTCGCGGATATCTTCCTTCACCAAGGGTCTACCATGATTTCTTCTAACCGACTTTCATTCTAGTCTAAGCATCCGAAATCCTCCTCCTTAGACTGGGGGTATATTAGACAAGGAAACATTCTGTAATTAATGTAAAGGTTTATATAATTTAAGGTAGTAAACTATAACTATTGTAGTAACCTAGAATTTGTGGAGCATGCAGACATTGGACTTTGGAGCAAACCATAATGAGATCGATCAATCTCACGACAACATTTGTCACGACAACTTTGGAGCAAACCAGAACTATCAGATTCAACCTTCACCATCATCTTCAACCAAAGATGTCACCATCAGTATTCTTATCAAACTCAAATTCACCTTTAACTACTAAACAGTTGAAAATAAAAAAAAACAACGAGTCCAAATTACCGAAGCGGAAATCGGACTGGCGTATACGACGGTAGTGCGACGGACGTGGTGCCGGAATATTCTGCTTTTGAAGCCGTCAAACCCTAACCGAACAACCAGAAACCCTAACTCCTTATTCTTATCGATCTCAAATTCAACTCTAGCTTCTGAACAACTGAGAAATAGAACCAACGAATCGGAGTTACCGAAGTGGAAATCGGACCGCCGTGGTGGTGCGGCAGAGGTTGCGGTGCCGGAATATTCGGTTTTTGATCGGAATTAGTACTCACTGTTGCAGCATAACAACTTCAATTGTTGATAGAAATTGTTGAAAACTGAATATATGTGTTGAATCGAGTGCTGATTTTGAAATTCACGAGATGATTTGCATCAGTTTTGAAAATTGAAGTTTGAAGGTTGATCTGTAAAGTGATCTGACTAAAAAAAGTTTGAAGGTTGAAGGTTAATTATATTTCTTTTCAATTTTTAGTTATTTATTAAACAATAAGGGTGTTTATGTCATTTCACACCCACTTAACAATGAAAAATAACTTAGTTAGGGATAAAGGACATAATGTGTAGGGGTTTGTAAACATCGAGTACGTTTTTTGTATTTTTTAAAGATAAATGACACACTTTGCAATTTAGTGTACACATAAATGATGATTTTTGTAATTTACTCTATAATAAACAATATGTCTCACTCTGGTGGACTCAGTAATTATTTTTTGGGATGCGAATGAGGGTTTCAATCAAACTTTCAAGGGGTATGATATGAATGGGATTTTATATGAATGAGATTTTTGTCTATAAAATACATTAATTTTTTCAAAGGAGGTACTCGCCCACCCATGCCTTCACTTAGCCACTTAGGTCCGCCCCTCTTTGACGTTTATAAAAATGCATAATCCTCAAAAGAACGTGGGATTCTATTGAATTAAAATATATGGCTGGAATGCTTTTAGGAATAAGTTATTGTCCGTAACTTATTGGGTGTGGAGGAGGGTGTCCTCAAAGGAAAAGGATGGCCCGTCATGTAGGCGTCTACATCAGCGGGTGTGGAGATGAGCCTAGAGGAGATGGAACTAACGTGTGGGTGATGGGCCTCAATGTTGATGCACTTTGTGGATGCAGCTTGGTTCGGTTCGACTCAGTTCAGTTTGACTCGGTTCGGTTCGGTTCAAGCCCGATGTCACGACATTCCTCCGTCGTGTGCCCAATTCGACACGCAAATCACAAAGAGCCACGAGATACATCACCATGACATCACCATGATGTCATGATGATGTCACCTTATATAATATGTGAATATGACATGGCTTTCATAAAAGATCTTTATATATGCTTGCTTGAAGTCTTCGTAGTTACAACAAAAGTCACCTTTAATATTTTGAAATCCTTTTATGGAGTCTACGAAGACTCAACAGCAAGTGTTCGTGGCACTTTAAGGGTTCGTGGTCCATGTATGGTGTGGACGAAGACTTATAGTCTTCGTTGACCCTTTTAATTGTTCGTGGGATTATGGGGTTCGTTGACAATGGTCACGAATACTTGAGGGTTCGTGAGATATGAACGGTTCGTTGTGATTCCCACGAAGACTCCTAGTCTTCATGGGCTTGATGACTGTTCGTAGCCCAGTTATCATGGTTCCACTACAAGAAAACGGGGCAACAGAGGCGACACCAATAGCAGCGACAAGCCATATGTCGCCTCTATTGGTCGATCCGGAGCACGGTGTCCCAAATTAAACCATGACCATCCATTTCTTATGTTAATCTAATGGCTGATGTTTACCCTAGTCAATAGAGGCGACACTAAAGGTAATAGCAGCGACGGGCGTCGCCCCTATTACCTTTTCGCAGAACAGCAAGCTAAAAGCGGGATTTCTTCCCTCTTTCCCCATTTCCCCCCAATCCTTTCATCTCTCCCACCGAAAAAAAATCAAATCGCGAAAATAACTTCAAGTTCACAATTTCTTCTCCCAAATCGGTTAGTATTGTTAGCTTTTGTTGAATTTCTTCATTAATTTGTTAAATATTTGTTAATTTCTTTACTTTGTTGTGTATGTATATGTGTTTGCTAGAAAATTCCGGCCACTTACCTCGTCTCCGACGTCAAGATTTGATATTACAAAAAATGAATTTTGTTTAGATCTGATGTATGTGGGTTTCTATTGACAAAAAATGAGTTCAATTGATGTATCCGGTAGATCTGTAAATTTGATGTGTGAGAGATGCGTAGGGTTTCTTTTTGTTTTTATCTGAAATCGGTTTTATATCTGGTGATAACGAGTTTAATATGTTGATGGATCCTATGGATATTGTTGGCAAGACAAAAGAGGATGCTTCTCTCCCGAAAGGTCTGTTCGATTCTTTACTTTTTTGTTGTTTGATTTGATGAAACAATTAAATGTTAATGCAATGTTTATAATTTTACAGCTGATATGACTAAGATAATTAAGGAAAAGTTACCTCCCGACGTACGCGTTGCAAGAGATACTCAAGATCTATTGATCGACTGTTGTGTTGGTACAGTTTTATGATACTTATTGAACTCTATTTGTTGAAATAAAGATCTATTGTGGCCTATATTAAGTTTTCTAAGACAAAGTATTTCCAACTAAATTTGAATCGTCACTTGTCAAAGATAACAAGAAACTTCATACATTTTGTTTTGTTGGGGATACAAAAGACATACATTATCAGTCTGTATCCCATTTCAGGGGCGAAGCTTAATGTGGGGGGGGGGGGGACGTCCGCCCCCCCGGGATTTTTCGCTCAGTAGTGTTATATATGTAGTTTTCGTATAGAAATTTGTGGGTATATATGTTTTCACCCCCCCGGTCCTATAGAAATTTTTGGGTATATATGTTTTCACCCCCCCCCCCCCCCCGAAAAATCCAAGCTTCGCCACTGTCCCATTTGACATTTATTTCTATATTTGCCTCTTTGACCTTACCACACATTTTTTCACTTGCGTTTCTATGTAGTTCTGGATACTGCAGCAGGAGTGTGGTGTGATACGAAATCGGTTGTCATGACTCCACGGACAGGTAGATATAGTGCTGTTGCTGCTGGTGGAGATGCTGCGGTCGAATTGACGAGACGCTGTAGGCATGCTGCTGCTGCTTTTGGTGATTTGATATTTATTTATGGCGGTCTATGTGGAGGTAACAATAGACCCTGCAGTTTTAAATTAAAAATTTTTAAAAGTTAGAGGCCAATGTGTCACTTACCAAAAGATTCCGTTAAGTCAGGCTGTAAACGAAGCGGTTTAACGGAAGGGTGTAATGTCACAAATTTGATAATGGTATAACTGATATTATGATCTTTTTTTGGTTAAATATGATACTATATCAAGTTTAGAGGGGACATCTTATCATGGTAAATTCGAATGAAGTTAGTGATTACCTTAACCTAATAACACAGGCGTTTGATCTAAGAAGATGCTGAATGAATTAAATGTTGTTAAAGTGAATACCGAAGATACTGCTGGTGCAACACAGGTAACTCTGAGAATCTGTTCAAAATGCTTGTGTTTTTTGGTTTTATATCTATTTCTCAATTAACATGAAGATCTGCAACAGATTGTAGCTTCTAAAGGCGTACGAGACACCGGAGCAATTGCCAGTTCTCGCGCCGCAGAAATATATGGGCTACATATTCTCTCAAAAAAATTTCAGGTATCTTATTTATTTCTTTGTAATCTGATAAATCATTTTCATAATTATCAACTGTTTATTTGATCACACATTTATTGTTCTCGTAGGATTATTCAGGCAATGTCACGCGCTTTCTAGTTCTAGCTAGGGAGCCTATAATGCTGGGAACTGACAAACCTCATAAGGTAAAGAATCATGCGTTATTCTTTTATTTTTACTGACCATGAGAACCCGTTAGAGAAAACTTAAGCGTAGCTTATGCTATGCAGTTGGCCTTCAAGGTAAGTTGCATTTTTTAGCGTATTAATGATTATTTATTATGCTTTTGTATCAAAGACAAGTATTGTCTTTACATTAGAAGAAAGCCCAGGAGTATTGTTCAAAGCTTTAGCAGTTTTTGCTCTTAGGGACATCAATTTGTCCAAGGTAATTTCTTTTTACAAACTTCTATTTTTTTAACAAATTTCTTCTATTTAAAAGTCAACATTTGACTTTTTTTTCCAATTCCAAAATTGACTTACAGATCGAGAGCCGGCCTCTAAGAAGTCATCCACTTAGAATTGTTGATGATAGCAACAAGGGGAGTGCCAAGTGAGTTTATTCTTCCAAGTTGACTATTGAGTTTCACGTTATGCTCTTTTCTCCTGTTGACTTTTAATTGTGTATATTAATTCTTGACTTAAATTGCCACAGGTACTTTGACTATTTCTTCTACATTGATTTTGAAGCTTCAATGGCAGAGCCTCGTGCACAATACGCTCTCCGTCATCTGCAGGTTGGTCTTCATAGCTCGTATCATATTTCTTCTAAAGGTCGAATGAGTTATTTTCAACATGTAAACTATATTAGGAAAAAAATAAGCTCGCTGGATACGAAATTCTAATTGTGCATACCTCAAATTTTAATTAATAAGCACTAGTTTGAATGGCAAAATATGGAAAACACCTTTTGAAGTTACTTCTGTCTATAAGATATTCCATGTTTGACTCCTTAAGTGTCAAATTAACTGTTTAACTTTGAATCGGTCAAATCTTAATTGTATTCTGAAGCTTTTTTTACATATAACTAACTATATATAAATTACTAAATAAAAATCATTTTGGTGAATGGTGATCAGAAACTTAAAAATGTAAGGCAAACATGTGCTCAAGAAGTTGTATGCTTGACTCTATAAAGTTAAACTAGTCATCTTCTTGAAATAAGTATTAGCGCTATATGATTATATTGCGAATCTAATGATATATACACACATTTTTTGCAGGAATTTTCTAGTTTTCTTCGTGTTCTTGGTTGCTATCCAGTAGATATAAACCTATAGACGCCTGTTGATCTTATGCATTTTATGAGCACCTACTGCACATACTATATGCCGTTGATAGTACCGAGAGAAATAACTACCCTCCAAGAGCCTCACTAGCTCTATTAAGCAAACGGGTATAGAGTGAAAATCTAAAAACTGCAGCCTAGATTTTTATTTACAGACCGTTCTTGATTGTTAGTTCCATTTTAAAGGCTTTGACAGTTGATTCTCTTTTTTTAGTTAATGATTCTTGTAGCTTTCTTGCTTCCCAAACATTATTCATGATTTGCGATTTGCTCTCCAAGCAATTATCGCTTTGTATGTGAATGGGTATTAATGTTGTCTGAATCAAAGTTGTTTGTTCACATGATTCAGTTTTGGAACAAGAGATTACATGTCAAAATACAACTAGCTTTGGAACAAGAGATTACATGTCAAAACGAACATGCCGAAGAAGACGGTAGTTGTCAACCGCCGATCGAGATTGCCTCGTTTCAAAAGTTCTTGGGTGATCGGCGGGGATGGTTCCGAGTGATTGGGCATAAACCTTCCAATACACCCTCCAATGTTGGTGCACAGTCTCAAAGTCAACAACAATATTCCGAGGTATAAATTATCATATTTTACTTTGGTAAATGTTGGGTTATATTAGTAGTTTTGTTAGGAAATTGATAACTTTGGTATATATCATGTTAGTAGAATGTTAATATGCTAATTTGGGTTTTGATATATTTTTATCTTAGGAATTTGTTTCGAGGTTGTTCCAAACCCCGTCGTTTTTTGCCGCCTTGAAGACTATCTCGGTTCGAGGGGAAAGCAATCCACGGACGATGATGATGACATTTTCGATATCGATGAAGACGACGACATGATGTAGTTTTTCATGTTTTATGAAATTTTTGGATGTTTTGTCCGAATTAAACGACTAACTTTTAAGTTATCAATGTTAGTATGTACGAACATATAATTATTGTATTTATGAAGTTTGTTTGTGTGTTTTTTAAAACGTGAAATCAGCAGGTTTTGTATATTTGCGGGAAATATTGTAAAAGCAACAAAAATATTGAAAAAAAAGACTTTTAGCAGCGACATGTCGCTACTAATACTCATCAGGTAATAGCGACGAAGGTCATTAGCGACGTCTTATTAGCGACGAAGTGTCGCTGCTATTGGTCTACGACCAATAGCAGCGACAGGGACCAATAGCAGCGACATGTTGTCAATAGCGTCCCATCAATAGAGGCGCTACAATAGCGACAATTTGTCGCTACAATTACCAATAGCAGCGACAATCTGGATCATTAGAGGCGACAACCGTCGCCTCTATTGCCCCATTTTCTTGTAGTGTTCGTAGTGTAGTGGGTATTGGAGCCTATATAAACAATGGTGGATCCAGCCCTATTTTGTGGGTTTATATGAACCCACTCGGTTTGGAAAAAATTAGTAAAAACCTTGTATGATTTAGAAAAAATTAGTGAGAATATATCAAAACGAACCCACTGAAAAAAATTTATGGATCCGCCACTGTATATAAACATATATTTGTTTCACAGTTCAGTGAAGAGAGTTTGAGAGTTCTGTGTGAAACTTATAGACACTGTGTGTATGTGTTACTGATTCTCTTCACTTAATCAAAGTTGTGAATCTTTGATTACTTTGTGTTTGTTCCATTTTACTTTGGTTTGCATACTTACGTGGATTCCGTACTCGTTAGTGTGTTAACAAACAAGGAAGTAGGTTTAATCTTGATCCTCCAAGTGGACCTACAAGTGGTATCAGAGCTTTGGCTCTCTTCCTTGTTTAAAACCAAGCAAAACCTTGTGTTTGAACAATTTGTGAAGTTTCTAGAAGTTTGTTTTTGAGTTTTAAAAACAAAAAGGTCAAGTTTTTCTGTAAAAAGGTTTTTAAAACTTGGTGAAAACTTGTTTGGAGAAAATTTTTACAAAAACCCAGTTAAAAAACATGGAGACATGTTAGGACTTGGTTTTTCTTAAAAATGTATTTCAAAATTTGAGTTCGTCAAACTTTCCGGTGAGTCGGTTGACCGGAAAAATCACCGGATGGTAGAGATAAGTTTCAAAAAGGATTTGCTGAAAAAGATAAGATCTAGTATGTTTGTTTTTAACTAAACTTGTGATATCCAGCTTTCATCTTTCCTGAAAACAGAAAAAGTAACTTACCAAAAACAGGGGTATCTCACCAACCAGTATGTTCACGAAGAGTGTTACTGAGAAGATTTGAGTGTTCGTGGGACATTGTGTTCAACGAAGGTTTATGTCTTCGTGGTAATATTTGCCAACGAAGAATCAAATATTGTTCGTGACACTTTTAGTCTTCGTGGACTACTTACTCTTGTGATATCCATTGCCAATAGGAGGGTTCGTAGGTGACAATATATACTTCCTGGGTGGACTAAAAGTCAACAAACAATTAATTTTTGTTTGTAAACATAAGTCTTCGTAGACTTTTAAATGTTCGTAGACATCCAATCATTCTAAGAGTCTTCGTGGGCTTATTTTTTTTTACATTTACATCATAGTGAACTTGGGCCCAGTAATTTTTTTTTTAATAACAATGCAGACCCATTTTATTAACAAACCAACAGGTTCATAGCAAGAAGCTATGAAACCCAAATAAAGTACATCAAAGGTTTTGCTCAGAACTACACTATTAATACAATTTGTTCAAGTTCACCAAGAAAAATATATCCAACTCTCCCAACACATCGGTTGTATCTTTGATTTATACTTCATTCATTGGAATGATTCCTCTTTTATTTCTTCAATCATCTTGAATATTTCTCCACTTTTTCCTCTAAATATCTTTTCATTTCGATTCTTCCAAATGACCCAAGTCGTCAACAGTAAGTTTGCATGCACCATCTTCTTTTTTTTCTTTGGCCAGTTATAATCTTCTAATTCATCAAACATCTCACCAAGAGTTTCCTGCTGTGCTATTGATTCTGCCTTAACCCATCGGCCAATTTGCTCCCATACTCCATTAACTTCTCTACATTTTACTAGAGCATGATTCAACGTTTCTTCCTCCGTATCGCAAAGTCTGCGTCTCTCCGAATGAATCAGCACTCCTCTTTGTCTAAGTTGTGTCGCCGTCGGTATACTTCCTTTTAACGCTCTCCAGACAAACGTGCTACATTTTTGAGCGGCCCAATTGTTCCAAAAGTAGTTATCCGCCGGTTCATTTAAGTTCAGATTCCTTGATAATGTGTTCCTTGTACTTTTTACCGCAAACTCTTTGTTTTCTTCACCTTCCAGATCCAATTGTCGCTCCCTGTTGATACTATTGTTACATTCAGAGCTGCTAATAGTTCATCAGCTTTATGCTTTTCCGCTTCTGTATTCGGAACCCTCAGCCAAGCCCACTCCCATAAGACACCATCGTTTAATCGCTTGTAATGTTCTTCTACTTTAGCTCTTTTATTTTTAGCAAGGTCATAAATAAAAGGAAACCTTTCATGAAGCGGATTCTCCCCACACCATACATCTATCCAAAACATCGTTATATCGTCGGCTCCTATTTTACTAACCAGATTTTTTCCGATCTCTATGCCCCTTTTTGACATATCTTTATGAGTAAACTGCAATTTTACCCCCTGAGGTTAGGGAGCATTAGCACTCTTACCCCCTAAGGAAATAAATGCAAATTTACCCCCCTACTGTTAACTCTTATGTCGCAATTCTACCCCCCGGATTCATTTTTCTTGACCGGTCAACCTAAACAAGGGAGGGTCAAAGGGTATAAATGTAATTTCACCAAAAATTGTACTTTATATATTAAAATAACCCCTCAAACTCAACATAACATCACAACCTTACCCCCTAAGTTTTCCCCCACTCTTCTTCATCTCTTCCGGCGAAGTCCTATCCTCCGGCTTCTTCACCGGCGACCTCCACTCGAATCTCCTTCCCTACGGCGACATCCACTCCATCTTCTTCACCACTCCTTCACCACACTAGCACAGGATGACTGGACAAAATGGCATTATGCATCGAGCTCTACCGGCTGAGTCAGGGCCGACGACCACACCACCGGCCACCATCGATCCAGATGTGGTCCAGAGATCCTCCCTTTTCTCGCAATTTTCAGGTAAAATCAAACAACAATTTTGATTGTGGGGTACAATCAAACAACTAGTAATGGATGTTTGTGTATTTGCAGTGGACATGAGGATTCATGTTTCACTACGATCGATTGTGGTCTCATTGGTGCTCAAGATGTGAGGCCGCCCGTTCCTGCATTTCCAGTTTCCGCCTCAGCAGGAAATGGTTGTGTAGGATACTTAAACTCTAATCTTCTAGGTTCTTTTGGGTTAATATGTAGTGTAGGATACTTAAACTCTAATCTTCTAGGATCTTTTGGGTTAATGTGTAGGATCTTTTGCTTGATCATAGAACAGGTTATGTTTGATCATAGAACAGGTTATGTTTGATCATAGAACATGTTATGTTTGATCATAGAACACATTAACTGTTAAGTTGGTTATATTTGACTGTTAAGTGGGTTAATGTTTGATCACGACATAATGTGGGTTAATGTTGGTTATATTTGACTGTTAAGTTGCTGTTGTTTGGTTTGATCATAGAACAGAACAGAACAAAACACATTGACTGATGCAGAGGTGCTGATGCATTTGCATTTGCAATACTTCTGATGCAGAGGTGCTGTCATGGCACTTGGTGCAATCACCATCACTTTCAGTCCCATGCATAAGTGAAAGAGGGTGTAAGTGACTTATGGGTCAATAATATAGGTCAATGCAATAGGTGTATGTGCAGGCTTCTACAATAATCACCATCACTTGTGACTTATGGGTCAATAATCACCATCACTTTTAGGCAATAATATGGATATTATGCAGGCTTCTACAAATGCAATAGGTGTATGTGCAATTTGACTTATGAAAGTCAAACATGCTTGTACAAATGCTTATGACTTATGGGTCAATAATATAGGCCAAGATTTGTCATTACAAACTTGTTTGAATTCTGTTTGACTTGACAGTGAACCTGTCAAATGCTGAAGGTTCTTCATGGTTTTTGAATTGACAGTGCTGCAAGGTTCTTCAATACTATAGGTCAATGTATATGTGTTGTTTTTAGGCAATAATATGGATATTATGCAGGCTTCTACAAATGCAACAGGCTTGTACAATGCATATGGTTTTTGAATTGACAGTGAACCTGTTTGACTTCTTCATGGTTTTTGAATTCTGTTACAACACTTCTTCATGCTTTTTGAATTCTGTTAAAACACTTGATGCCAAACACACAATGGTTATGATTTTTGCTGACAATGAACCTAGTTGGACATGTGAACTAGGTTCTGGATGTGTATGGGCTTCAGCCTGGTTCATGGAGATGGGACAGTAGCGAAGGGTGGTCAACGGTGGCTGAGTGGCTTGAATTCTGTTACAAGCCTGTTTATATGGTGGTGGAATCGAATATGGATGGTGGCAGGAAAGGTTTTGGTTGTTGCAGGGGGTAATTTTGCTTCTAAACATAAATTATAGGGGGTTATAAGAAAGGGTATTTTAGTAATTTACCCCAAGTCAACAGATCAGCAACATATTTGATTCTAGGGGGTAAACATGCGAAATAACAGCAAACGTTGGGGGGTAAAACAAAAGGGTAAAATAGTCTTTTCACACCCAAGTCAACAGGCTGGTCAAGAAAAATGAATCCGGGGGGTAGAGTTGCGACATAAGAGTTAACAGTAGGGGTAAATTTGCATTTATTTCCTTAGGGGGGGGGGGGGTAAGAGTGCCAATGCCCCCTAACCTCAGGGGGTAAAATTGCAGTTTACTCTATCTTTATTTATTCCCACAATTGTTTTCCAAACCCCCGTATGTTCTTTCTTCAATGGTACTGCTGATATTTTTCTTTTATTGTTATGTATTGCTCCTATTACTTTCGACCATAGTTGTTGTGGCTCTGTTTTATACCGCCACCACCACTTCACTAATAATGCTAGATTTAGATCCCTTATGCTCCCTATCCCCAGCCCCCCAAATTTCTTGTCTGTTACAATTTTTTCCCACTTTATCCACCTCATTTTTTTGTTACTACTACACCCTCCCCACAAAAATTTCCACCTTATTCCTTCTAGGACTTTTATTACAGCGATCGAACACTTATACAATGAAAGATAATAGTTTGGTAGACTTCCTAATACAGCCTTCACAAGAACAGCCCGCCCAGCAAAAGATAAGAGTTTTGCTTTCCAATTTGATAGCCTTCTATTGAATGTGTCTATGACGTCTTTCCAATTTTGGATACGATTCATATTTGCCCCTACTTTTAGTCCCAAATATGTAAATGGAAACTTACCTGGCTTGAATCCAAAGCTTGCCGCCTTTGAAACGATCTCTTCCTCCTCTACCCCTACTCCAAAGATTTGGCTCTTTCTCGGATTCACTTTTAAACCGGATATTAAGTAATAACATCTTAATATCCTTCTTAGATTTTTAATATTGTTCTCATCCCATTCACCCATAAAAATTGAATCGTCCGCAAACAACAAATGAGTCATTGTTATTTCTTCCCCCGGTAATTTTATTCCTGAGAATATTCCCGATGCTTCGGCCTTCACCATCATAACGTGTAGTGCTTCCATAGCGATTATGAATAAGAAAGGGGATAGGGGATCCCCTTGTCTCAATCCTCTTTCATACCGAAATTCACCGGTTGGTGCTCCATTTACGAGGATCGAACCTCTCCTGCTAAATAAAATCCCCATAACCCAATTCTTCCACTTCGAGGGAAATCCCATATGCGTTAAAATGGAAATAAGAAATTTCCAGTTTAACGTATCATAGGCTTTCTCTATATCCGCCTTAAATATAAACATCTCCTTTTTTGTCTTCTTTGCCCAACCGACAATCTCATTTATCATTAGGGGCCCATCTGTAATATTCCTACCCGCTATGAAAGCCGACTGTGAACTCGAAATGATGTTATTTAAGACTTTTTTTCACCCGATTAGCCAATACTTTGGATATTATTTTATTGACCACTCCTATTAATGAAATAGGATGAAAATCAGAAAAAAACTAGCGGATCATTTACCTTGGGGATAAGTGAGATGAAGGATGAGCTACAGGTATGATGAATCGATCCGTGAATGCAGAATTGCTGCATCATCTCCATTATCGCCATTTTCAACTCTCCCCAGTATTCTTTTATTAGTTTGAACGTTATCCCGTCGGGCCCTGGTGCTTTGTCGCTGCCACACTCCCATATTGCCATCTTAATTTCCTCCTCTTTGAAGTGTTCCACTAACACAACACTTTCACATTCTGCCAATCTTTGAAACCCATCCATGCCAATTCTTGGTCTAGAGCGTATTGTTTCCTCGAATTTATCTTTAAATGCCAACATGAACTTTTCTTTGATTACACTTGCGTCTGTGACTGTAACACCTCGAAAATTTACGTCCAATAATGTATTGACATGTGTCACAAGCTTTGAATATGTGAAAAAGTACTTTAGAAGGACTAAAATTGACAAACAGTGAACCTATGTGAATATAAGGGGTCCAAAGTGTCAACAATGGATAATTAGGCCCTACAATAACCCTACATGGTGTTTATAATCTTAAACAAATAAATCATGGATCATACGAAGCTGAAAATGAAAGAAAGTGAGGAATTACAAACTACAGGGGCTAAATGTGTCAACATGTTGAAAGTATACCTCTGAGTGACCATTTAGCAAACCCGAAGCTTTGTAATGATAAAATATACTCACTAGAATATGTGATAAAAATTTCATAAAGTTTCGTTATCGTATGAGAAAGTTATGGCCAAAACCGTGTATGAAGGGTTAAAAGCGTCAACGTTGAAATTTGTGACTTTTCGGGTAAGCACAAAGTTAACCAAGGACTTAACCAAGTTTGTAAAAGTCCTAAGGTCCTTAAAAATCAGGTTTGAGGGTCAAATGTGCAAGAAAAACAAGCAAAACCACGTTTCAAAGGACCAAGGACTGAAATGTAAAAGATAGAAACTTGTTTAACCTGTTGCGCACTTGTACGCGCCCCGCGAGGGGGTCTTCGCGGCCCGTGAAAAAGCAGCAGCGACATAACAGAATACGCGCAGATGCCAGTCAGACCTCTGTTAACCGAGTTAAATGAGTTGTTTTCTTATACCAGGGCTCCCTCCAATGGTTTTTCATGCATAGGGGCACCTGTAAACATCTGGTAACATTTGTAGACCATTGTGGCATCATCTTGTGAGATTAATTTGGGTATATATGGAGCTCATGTTGCAACCATTTTGCACATTCACTTGCATTCTCAATTCTGGAGTTCTCTGGTTAGCAACAAGGATTCATTAGGCTCCCTAGTCGTGATTAGGACTCTTGTAAGTATTCTTAACCCTTTCTAATTCGTTTTAGCTTAGTTAATTAACTAAAAGTCAAACCATCGTAATTTAAGTTTGACTTTGAGATTAAATGAAATTTACTCAGTCAATTCTCGAATTGAAAGTACCTATAAGTAGGTATTTATGTAGGTAATAAACCCTTAAAAGGGTACTTTCAGATTCCCACTCTAACTATGTTAATTGTCGAGTCAAAGCTTACTTTAAAAAGTCAACATAATGTTTATTTTCAAATTAAAGCATAATTAGCAATGTAGGATACATGCAACCTGTTTGATCATTAATATAACTTGGTAACTAATATAAGAACATGTCCTAACATGTTCAACCCGACAATTTTCAGTTTAAACCCGGATCGGAACCGAAAGTCGCATAATTTGACTTTTGCTTTGACTTTCAGTTCTGACCCGTTTATGCATGTTTTAGATTTGCCTTAGAGCTTATTTTGGACCAGGTTTCACATAAGTATAACTCTCGGAGATTATACAACTTGGTTCATTATTTATCCGATTCATATGCATGTTTCCGATTAATGCTTAAATGTTGACTATTATGCCCTTTTGACTATAAAACGTGATTTTTGAAAAACTAAAAGAGTAGAAACCTTAGTTACTGATTTATAAACTTGCACCTAAAATTTGACATCAGTTTGAGGTCTAGATTAAGAGTTATGCTCATTAGCGTAAATTGAAAGCTTTATGTTAATTAAACGGCGTAATTAGCGTATAGCCTATTTAAACCCACTTTTTGATATCAAAATTTTTACCCACTGATGTAATATAATATTTTGGGATTTTTGAAGATTTTTATTTAATTTTTGGCTGAGCATAACATAGGTCTCTAAGTTTGATTCGGTTAATGCCGATTTTGCCCTTTTAAGCCATAAAAATAAGTTTTACAAACCCTTTTGACCCCAAACCTTTTTCTACTGATTTTAATTGATAAATAAAATATTTTGAGCCTTCTGGAATTATAAAAATATCAGCTTTCCTTTGAAAACCCGGAAATGGCTCCAAATCGCCTTTTTAAGCGTTTTTAACGCATAGTATGTGCTAAAACCATATTAAACATATAAGGTTGATACCTACTGATATTTTTAGTATACTTTCATATATTAACAGTAAGTAAAAGTTTTTAAACTCAGGTTTCTAGATTTGACCTTTTAAGCCTAAGTGAAATTACCAAAATACCCCTAAGGTGCATAGTTTGGTTTTAAGTGATAAATTTCACATATAGGTCATACCCTACTGTTATAACTTATTAAATTAAGTGTATTTACTGTATAAATCAGACCTGCAACTCAGATTACTAATTAAACTCTTTTATAATCTTTTAAATGACCAAAATGCCCTTATGAGGCATAAGTTGAATTTAAATTCGTTTGGGGCATAATAGAACATACCTTACTGATATCACAACATGTTTAAGGCATATTAACTCAGGGAACTTGCATATGACTCTTATGGTTACCCGTGACGCCCTTTTCGCGTTCGGTTCGGTTTATGTAACTAGTTTGCATAAATTGACCGAAACGGGTCAAACCTTATCATCCTTGTCTCAAAATCCAGAATGTATTTACTTTACCCATATTATACAAGTCTTCAAACTTGTCGGGTCTAAATCACATTCCTTTCCGGTCTTCGCTTAATCGTGCGTTTGAACCGTATCTTCCTTAAAAACTAACCGGTCTAAGCTTAGGCTTAAATAAAGACCCGTTAGAAATCTAATAGGTTATTATAAACCTTTGTTCCAGAATAGAAGAACCAGTAAAAGCTTCCCGCACTCGCTAATTGTGATTTATACTTACAAAGGTAAATACTTTTAACTTATTTTCCCTATACGGGCTTGGGGTACGGTATATAAAATACCGCTTTGTCCGGCATTGAATCTTTAATCGAATAGAGGTTAAATCATTGATATGCTACGTTTTGAAATGTTTTGTTTGCTTAAAGCCTTTGGGGGGTTAATGACCATGTCCCGGATATCCTTGGCATCATCTTACGAGATGGCCACGACCTAAGCACGGGGTGTAGGCGTACACCCGTCAGTGCTTAACCAAATAATGTGGTGTGTCTATTAATCTTTAACCCGGTCTACGGATCGGGCTACTGAACGCATAAGAAACATGCAATTCACTTACAAGATTATATTCACATAATTATCCCAAGTTATAAAATGTTTTGTGCCACGTGCATTCAAATCAATTTTTCAAACCTTTTCAAAACGAGTCCGTTAAATTGTATTTACCAGTGTAAACTGACGTATTTTCCAAAAGGTTAAGTGCAGGTACTACTCGTACTAGGATGGCTGTCTTCTAGCGTCCACAATAAGTCTCGCAAGCTTGGATGTCAATAAAACTGTTGAACAATATCTTCTTTTATTTTGATCCGCCTGTGGATCCATTTCAACTATTTCGTAATATTAAATATTACAATTTATTAAATTTGAAATGAATCTATCTTTGTTTCTGCTGTGCATTTATATATTGTTTTGTTTGACTTATGATGATATCAACTACGTCACGATACTCCCCACCGGGCCCGCCGGTAATACGTGGAAATATCGGGGTGTGACTGGTTGGTATCAGAGCCAATACTGAGTGTATTAAACACTAGCCTTTTGTGTTTAATCTCAGTTACACAATTGCACATTCCTCGATTCTCGAGTCTAGACAAAGAACTTAGGAATTATCCAAATTTGTTTTAATTCTAACTTTGTCTTATATTTTTTTTTCTTGTTGTATCACTTGTTTGTTTTTGACAGGTTGACAAAATGCCACCAAGGATGAGGGGAAGAGGCAGAGGAAAGGGGCCACTTGTCGCCCCAAATGACCATGAAGCCGGACCTTCGCACCGGCGAACACCATCTGATCCCAACAACCCGGGTCCTCAAGAGCCATGGAGGACCTACATTGAGCCAGCTAGGCGCTCAGTTTCACTGAGTACCTCCCCTTCTATTGCACACTCTTTCGGGCCTCATTCTGAAAATGAGCCCCACAACTCCCACCAGTCCTACATTCCTCTTCAAGGACATAACTCACTCTTTGACCACCTATCACCTGTTTTCCAGGGCCAGTTCAACCCTGCCGACTACCTTGGAGCACCAGTGGGTTTTAACCCACTTGGACCTGAAGATCACTTTTCCGGTGGCAACGCGATGGATATAGATGAGGACACCGATCCTGCACCGCCACCATCCGGAACTCCTAACCATCCCATCGAAATTTCAGATGGGTCACCTTTTGTGGGATCGCCTTATAATGGTCCCGACAGCTACGAAGAGAGATTCAGACTATGTGACTGGGCATTTACTCCCAGTTACCACAACTCTCCCCTGCACCAGCCGCAGCAGCTTCAGCAGCAGCAGAATCCTTCCGAGGATTCCCGATTTGTCGCGGTCACTCCACCGCCACCACCACCTCAGGTTCAGCCTGCCTCGCCCCCGAGGCGAAGAAGAACGAACGCACGGATATCCGCGCGAGGGGAAGTGCGCATCAGCACCCCTCCCCTTTCAAGTGGCAGCCGATACTAGCCACTTCACGAAGAACCAGAGATGGGAGAATCTTCACACCCCGTCTCAGAAGTAAACTCTGCACCAGTCGCGCCACCATCACCACTGGGTTTTGGAGACCCAATTCCTACTTACACTGGTGCGACGACATATAATCCCTTCGAGTAGCCGATCCACACCAATTACAACTATGCTGAGGCCGATCCCTATTTGGTAGCGGCGAACTACATCGCTCTCCATCCGGAAGGTCCCTATGGAGGTCCCTGGACTACGGGATACCCGACCTATGGATACCCACCATATGGATATCAGCAACCGCCGCCCCCTCAACCTCCGCATTATCAGCAACCACCGCAGACGCCGGTGATGTCACCGCCGCAATTTTAAGAAATCCTTCAAGGGATAAATGAGGTGCGGCAAGAGGTGCGGGAAGACCGTAGGCATAACCACGAGATGTTCAAGAAAATGGTGAACTTGATCAAGGGAAAAGGCAAGAAGGATCGTTAAATCCTTGTTTGTTTGTTTATTTATTTTAGTATTGTAATCATGTCCCTGCGAGGACATTTGTTTCTGTACTCTGCCCCTGCGTGGGCATATTTTCCTTTCTGTTTGCCCCTGCGTGGGCATGTTTTTTTTTTCTGTTGACCCCTGCGTGGGTATGTTTGTTAGCTTAGCTCCTGTGTGGGAGTGTTATTTATGTAAAAGTCCCGTTTAGGGCAAACTTGTACTAGTTTAATTTTTAATTGGAATGGTTAGTCCAAATTTTTCATTTTTAAATTATGTGCATGAATATAATGTATGAATAAATGAAAAAATAACATTTTTCTTCCATTTTAATAAAATAATAAGAATCTTAAAAGGTAAAACCTAGCTGGTATGTTATCATAAGACTTAGTCAATATGGTAAAACCTGTTTAAAAAGATTCAAATCTCTGTTAACATCTGCAAACATGTTGACATTCTTGGCTAATGTGATCCGCAAAATCACACATGTCACCCTTTTAATAAATTATCCAAATTCCTTGTTATTATTATTTAAACATCCAGTTGTGATGTAATGCCTAATGGCTACAATTATTGTTATATAAGACAATAGACAGTGGTAGCCTACAACTCCCTGTCAAGAAAAGGTGATGAACTTTGATTCAAACCTTAATGTCTCGATTCCATAAATCTAGGCTTACGAAATAAATTTGCCTACGTGACTTGACCTATTGTGTTATTATTAATTTATGATTCTGGATTATGATAAAGATCCTGAATAATTAACAAATTAACTAAAATGGCTATTAAAACCATAGTTAAATCGTCAAGAATGATAGTACTGTTTAGGCTTATAAATGAACCTTGTCCTTATTTCTTTATGTAGAAATTAAAACTACATGGCCAAGTCAGAAGAAATAAACAGTCATTCGGCGGAAAATCCTGAAAATGCTAAAATACTGGTAACTGGTGCGGAGCTGCAAGCATTAGTAGAAAATGCTGTTACCAAAGCAATAAATAGGCAGTATAGTGAATCAAGCGGGACCCGAAGTAGGACCCGATCCGCACCACATTCCAAGCCAAAGACACACTCGGAGGCTCATAGCAAACCGCCCTCTAAGAAGGATGAACCCAAGAAGGATGATGATCGACATTCATCTAATCACAACAGTGTTCCCTCAAAAAGGATAGTATTTGATGCTAAACCTCATACCAAGTCCTGTACCTACAAGTACTTTGTTTCTTGCAAACCCCGGGACTTCACTGGGGAGAAAGAAGCAATAGATTGTATGACTTGGTTGGATGAAATGGACACGGTTGTAGACATCAGCGGTTGTGCTGAAAGGGACGTAGTAAAATATGTATCCCAATCGTTCAAGGGAGAGGCACTGGCATGGTGGAAGTCTCTCATTCAAGCTGCCGGAAAGATCCCACTCTACAACTTGTCATGGGATCAGTTCGTTGCTCTCATTAAGGATAATTATTGCCCGCAGCACGAAGTTGAAAGAATCGAATCAGATTTCTTATCATTGGTGATGAAGAATTTAGATTGTCAGGCTTACCTCACCAGTTTCAATACCCTATCTAGGCTGGTTCCGTACTTGGTAACCCCGGAACCCAAAAGGATTGCTCGCTTCATCGGGGGTTTAGCCCCAGAAATTAAAGCCAGTGTTAAGGCATCAAGGCCTGCTACCTTCAGATCAGCAGCTGATTTATCTCTATCTCTTACCTTGGACGTAGTCAGGTTAAGATCGCTCAGGAATTCAGAAGAAGGTAAGAGGAAGCGTGAGGACGATACCTCACGAAGATCAGATAAAAAGCACCGAGGAAGTAATGACCACAAGAAAGGGTCGGGGTCTAAGAAAGATGGGCAACAATCTGGAGATAAGCCCAAATGTAAGGTTTGCAAGAAGCACCATTTTGGGAGGTGCCGACTTGAGTCGAAATCCCAGTCTCAGCCGAGGCCCTGTGGGATTTGCAGATCTTCAGAACATAAGACTCTGGAGTGCAAAAAGCTGAAAGATGCAACGTGTTACAGTTGCAATGAAAAAGGGCACATTAAGTCCAATTGCCCAAAGATCACCAAGAAAACCGAGGATGGGAAAAAGACCAATGCTAGGGTCTTCAAGATGGACGCAAAGGAAGCTGTTCAGGATGACAACGTGATCACAGGTACTTTTCTCATAAATGATGTTTATGCTAGAGTATTGTTTGATTCTGGAGCAGATAAGTCTTTTGTGGATAATAAGTTTTGTGAGTTGTTGAAATTGCCTGTAAAAGCCTTAAGTGTGAAATATGAGTTGGAATTAGCTGATGGAACCATAGAAACCGCCTCAACTGTGTTAGATGGAAGTGTTATATCCATTAGGAACCACTCTTTTCCTTTGTCCTTACTTCCCTTTAAGCTAGCCGGTTTTGATATAGTTATAGGTATGGATTGGTTATCGCATAACCAAGCCCAGATTGTGTGCAACAGAAAGCAAGTGGTAGTCAAAACTCCGTCTGGTGAGTCACTTACCATTCAGGGGGATACCCAACATGGATTGCCTGAGCAAGTGTCCATGCTCAAGGCATCTAGATGCTTGAAGAAGGGTTGTGTTATTTATATGGCACAGGTTACTATTGATGAGCAGAAACCCAAGATTGAAGACATCCCTGTCATTTCGGAATATCCTGAAGTTTTTCCTGAAGAGCTACCTGGTTTACCACCAGATAGACAAGTAGAATTCCGAATTGACATCATCCCGGGAGCAGCACCTGTTGCCAGAGCACCTTATAGGTTGGCACCGACAGAAATGAAGGAGTTAAGGGCACAGTTAGATGATCTGCTAGCCAAAGGCTTCATTAGACCTAGTTCGTCTCCTTGGGGAGCGCCAATCCTGTTTGTCAAGAAGAAGGATGGATTGATGCGTCTGTGCATCGATTACCGTGAGCTTAATAAGGTCACTATCAAGAATAGGTATCCTTTGCCTAGGATCGACGATCTGTTCGATCAATTACAAGGGGCAAGCTACTTTTCTAAGATCGATTTGAGGTCAGGCTATCATCAGTTGAAGGTTAAAGATGAAGATGTACACAAGACTGCATTTAGGACTCGTTATGGTCATTACGAGTTTCTAGTGATGCCGTTTGGGCTCACTAATGCACCGGCCGCATTCATGGATCTCATGAATCGCGTCTGCAAGCCTTACTTGGACAAATTCGTCATCGTCTTTATTGACGACATCCTTATTTACTCAAAGAACCAGGCTGATCATGAGAAACACCTTCACTGTATTCTTAAACTTCTACATCATGAGAAACTCTACGCCAAATTTTCGAAGTGCGAATTTTGGCTTCGAGAAGTCCAATTCCTTGGACATGTGGTAAGTGAGTGTGGTATCCAAGTGGATCCCGCTAAGGTAGAAGCAGTTATGAATTGGCAAGAGCCAAAGACGCCTACTGAGATTCGCAGCTTTCTGGGTTTAGCAGGATACTATAGGCGATTTATCGAAAACTTCTCAAGGATTGCTGCGCCCCTAACTTCGTTGACACGTAAGAAGGTTAAGTTTGATTGGGGCCCTAAGCAGCAGGAATCCTTTGACATTCTTAAGAAAAAGTTGAGCAATGCACCAGTGTTAACATTGCCCGATGGTATAGAAGAATTCGTGGTGTATTGTGATGCATCACACACTGGTATGGGTTGTGTACTCACGCAGAAAGGCAAAGTTATTGCCTACGCCTCACGACAGCTAAAGGTGCACGAGAAGAACTACACCACCCATGACTTGGAGCTGGGTGCCGTTGTATTTGCATTAAAACTATGGAGGCATTACTTGTATGGAACCAAGTGTGTGATCTATTCAGATCACAAGAGCCTTCAACACTTGTTTAATCAGAAAGACTTGAACATGAGGCAGCGACGCTGGATGGAAACTTTAAATGATTATGATTGTGAGATAAGATACCATCCAGGCAAGGCAAATGTAGTTGCTGACGCCTTAAGCAGGAAGGAAAGAGTGAAGCCGATAAGAATCAATGCCAAGAGCATTGAAATAAAGAATAGTTTGAACGAAAGGTTGTTAGTTGCACAGAAGGAAGCTGTGCTGGAAGCTAACTATCCTGAAGAAAAGCTAGGAGTAACTGAGGTGCAGTTATCCTATGACAAGGACGGAATGTTGAGATTGAATGGACGAATATGGGTTCCAGTTTATGGAGGACTTCGGGATGTTATCCTCCAGGAAGCCCACAGTTCCAAATATTCCATTCATCCTGGAGCTGATAAGATGTACCAGGATCTAAAGGCAAACTACTGGTGGATAGGCTTAAAAAAGTCTGTAGCTGCCTATGTAGCTAAATGCTTGACGTGTGCGCAAGTCAAAGCTGAGCATCAAAAGCCGTCAGGTTTGCTTCAACAGCCTGAACTTCCCACATGGAAGTGGGAGATGGTGACAATGGATTTCATTACCAAGTTGCCAAAGACAAGGAAAGGAAATGATACTATATGGGTGATAGTAGATAGACTGACTAAGTCAGCACATTTCCTACCCATTAAGGAAACTTACAGCTCTGACATGTTAGCTCAATTGTACGCAGATAAGATTGTAGCTTTGCATGGCGTACCAGTGTCAATTATCTCTGACAGAGATACGAGATACACCTCTCATTTTTGGAAAAGTTTCCAACAGTCTTTGGGCACGCGCTTAAACTTTAGTACTGCTTACCATCCACAGACGGACGGACAGAGTGAGCGTACCATCCAAACGCTGGAAGACATGCTTCGAGCATGCGTGATTGATTTAGGTGGCAGTTGGGATAACCACCTACCATTGATCGAGTTCTCCTATAACAATAGCTACCATACTAGTATTAAGGCTGCGCCTTTTGAGGCATTATATGGTAGAAAATGCAGAACACCTATCTATTGGGCAGAAGTAGGAGAAGTTCAATTATCAGGACCTGATTTGGTCTTTGAAACGACGGATAGGATTGTCCAGATTCGCGATCGCTTGAAAGCTGCCAGGGATAGGCAGAAGAGCTACGCCGATCCAAAGCGTAAATCTCTAAAGTTTGAGGTTGGTGATAAAGTTTTGCTTAAAGTATCACCCTGGAAAGGGGTGATGCGTGTTGGTAAGAAAGGTAAGTTAAGCCCAAGGTATATAGGACCATTCGAGATTATCGAATGTGTTGGGTCAGTGGCTTATAAGTTAAACTTGCCTGAAGAGCTCAATGCTATCCACAATGTTTTTCACATCTGCAATCTGAAGAAATGCCTAGCTGATGACTCGCTAGTCATACCACATACGGATGTACATATAGATGAGAGCTTGAAATTTGTGGAAAAACCAATGTCGATTGAGGATCGACAGGTAAAGAAGCTTCGAAGGAAGCATGTGCCTATTGTAAAGGTCAAATGGGATGCCCGTAGAGGTCCCGAATACACATGGGAGGTAGAATCCACGATGAAAGAAAAGTACCCTCATTTGTTTCAGTAAATCTCGAGGTTGAGATTTCTTTTAAGGGGGTGAGGATGTAACACCTCGAAAATTTACGTCCAATAATGTATTGACACGTGTCATAAGCTTTGAATATGTGAAAAAGTACTTTAGAAGGACTAAAATTGACAAACAGTGAAACTATGTGAATATAAGGGGTCCAAAGTGTCAACAATGGATAATTAGGCCCTACAATAACCCTACATGGTGTTTATAATCTTAAATGAATAAATCATGGATCATACGAAGCTGAAAATGAAAGAAAGTGAGGAATTACAAACTACAGGGGCTAAATGTATCAACATGTTGAAAGTATACCTCTGAGTGACCTTTTAGCAAACCCGAAGCTTTGTAATGATAAAATATACTCACTAGAATATGTGATAAAAATTTCATAAAGTTTCGTTATCGTATGAGAAAGTTATGACCAAAACCGTGTATGAAGGGTTAAAAGCGTCAACGTTGAAATTTGTGACTTTTCGGGTAAGCACAAAGTTAACCAAGGACTTAACCAAGTTTGTAAAAGTCCTAAGGTCCTTAAAAATCAGGTTTGAGGGTCAAATGTGCAAGAAAAACAAGCAAAACCACGTTTCAAAGGACCAAGGACTGAAATGTAAAAGATAGAAACTTGTTTAACCTGTTGCGCACTTGTACGCGCCCCGCGAGGGGGTCTTCGCGGCCCGCGAAAAAGCAGCAGCGACAGAACAGAATACGCGCAGATGCCAGTCTGACCTCTGTTAACCGACTTAAATGAGTTGTTTTCTTATACCAAGGCTCCCTCCAATGGTTTTTCATGCATAGGGGCACCTGTAAACATCTGGTAACATTTGTAGACCATTGTGGCATCATCTTGTGAGATTAATTTGGGTATATATGGAGCTCATGTTGCAACCATTTTGCACATTCACTTGCATTCTCAATTCTGGAGCTCTCTGGTTAGCAACAAGGATTCATTAGGCTCCCTAGTCGTGATTAGGACTCTTGTAAGTATTCTTAACCCTTTCTATTTCTTTTTAGCTTAGTTAATTAACTAAAAGTCAAACCGTCGTAATTTAAGTTTGACTTCGAGATTAAATGAAATTTACTCAGTCAATTCTCGAATTGAAAGTACCTATAAGTAGGTATTTATGTGGGTAATAAACCCTTAAAAGGGTACTTTCAGATTCCCACTCTAACTATGTTAATTGTCGAGTCAAAGCTTACTTTAAAAAGTCAACAGAATGTTTATTTTCAAATTAAAGCATAATTAGCAATGTAGGATACATGCAACCTGTTTGATCATTAATATAACTTGGTAACTAATATAAGAACATGTCCTAACATGTTCAACCCGACAATTTTCAGTTTAAACCCGGATCGGAACCGAAAGTCGCATAATTTGACTTTTGCTTTGACTTTCGGTTCTGACCCGTTTATGCATGTTTTAGATTTGCCTTAGAACTTATTTTGGACCAGGTTTCACATAAGTATAACTCTCGGAGATTATACAACTTGGTTCATTATTTATCCGATTCATATGCATGTTTCCGATTAATGCTTAAATGTTGACTATTATGCCCTTTTGACTATAAAACGTGATTTTTGAAAAACTAAAAGAGTAGAAACCTTAGTTACTAATTTATAAACTTGCACCTAAAATTTGACATCAGTTTGAGGTCTAGATTAAGAGTTATGCTCATTAGCGTAAATTGAAAGCTTTATGTTAATTAAACGGCGTAATTAGCGTATAGCCTATTTAAACCCACTTTTTGATATCAAAATTTTTACCCACTGATGTAATATAATATTTTGGGATTTTTGAAGATTTTTATTTAATTTTTGGCTGAGCATAACATAGGTCTGTAAGTTTGATTCGGTTAATGCCGATTTTGCCCTTTTAAGCCATAAAAATAAGTTTTACAAACCCTTTTGACCCCAAACCTTTTTCTACTGATTTTAATTGATAAATAAAATATTTTGAGCCTTCTGGAATTATAAAAATATCAGCTTTCCTTTGAAAACCCGGAAATGGCTCCAAATCGCCTTTTTAAGCGTTTTTAACGCATAGTATGTGCTAAAACCATATTAAACATATAAGGTTGATACCTACTGATATTTTTAGTATACTTTCATATATTAACAGTAAGTAAAAGTTTTTAAACTCAGGTTTCTAGATTTGACCTTTTAAGCCTAAGTGAAATTACCAAAATACCCCTAAGGTGCATAGTTTGGTTTTAAGTGATAAATTTCACATATAGGTCATACCCTACTGTTATAACTTATTAAATTAAGTGTATTTACTGTATAAATCAGACCTGTAACTCAGATTACTAATTAAACTCTTTTATAATCTTTTAAATGACCAAAATGCCCTTATGAGGCATAAGTTGAATTTAAATTCGTTTGGGTCTTAATAGAAGATACCTTACTGACATCACAACATGTTTAAGGCATATTAACTCAGGGAACTTTCATATGACTCTTATGGTTACCCGTGACGCCCTTTTCGCGTTCGGTTCGGTTTATGTAACTAGTTTGCATAAATTGACCGAAACGGGTCAAACCTTATCATCCTTG
Source organism: Helianthus tuberosus (assembly GCA_030545235.1). Taxonomy (NCBI): domain Eukaryota; kingdom Viridiplantae; phylum Streptophyta; class Magnoliopsida; order Asterales; family Asteraceae; genus Helianthus; species Helianthus tuberosus. The sequence goes on from JARYGA010060432.1 coordinate 269,358, forward strand.
TCTCAAAATCCAGAATGTATTTAGTTTACCCATATTATACAAGTCTTCAAACTTGTCTGGTATAAATCACATTCCTTTCCGGTCTTCGCTTAATCGTGCGTTTGAACCGTATCTTCCTTAAAAACTAACAGGTCTAAGCTTAGGCTTAAATAAAGACCCGTTAGAAATCTAATAGGTTATTATAAACCTTTGTTCCAGAATAGAAGAACCAGTAAAAGCTACCCGCACTCACTAATTGTGATTTATACTTACAAAGGTAAATACTTTTAACTTATTTTCCCTATACGGGCTTGGGGTACGGTATATAAAATACCGCTTGGTCCGGAATTGAATCTTTAATCGAATAGAGGTTAAATCATTGATATGCTACGTTTTGAAATGTTTTGTTTGCTTAAAGCCTTTGGGGGGTTAATGACCATGTCCCGGATATCCTTGGCATCATCTTACGAGATGGCCACGACCTAAGCACAGGGTGTAGGCGTACACCCGGCAGTGCCTAACCAAATAATGTGGTGTGTCTATTAATCTTTAACCCGGTCTACGGATCGGGTTACTGAACGCATAAGAAACATGTAATTCACTTACAAGATTATATTCACATAATTATCCCAAGTTATAAAATGTTTTGTGCCACTTGCATTCAAATCAATTTTTCAAACCTTTTCAAAATGAGTCAGTTAAATTGTATTTACCAGTGTAAACTGACGTATTTTCCAAAAGGTTAAGTGCAGGTACTACTCGTACTAGGCTGGCTGTCTTCTAGCGTCCACAATAAGTCTCGCAAGCTTGGATGTCAATAAAACTGTTGAACAATATCTTCTTTTATTTTGATCCGCCTGTGGATCCGTTTAACTATTTCGTAATATTTAATATTACAATTTATTAAAGTTGAAATGAATCTATCTTTGTTTCCGCTGTGCATTTATATATTGTGTTGTTTGACTTATGATGATATCAACTACGTCACGATACTCCCCACCGGGCCCACCGGTAATACGTGGAAATATCGGGGTGTGACAGTGACCCAGCTCCCTTCTATCCATAGACCGTTCACCCTATTTCTGATTTTATGGCTGTTTACTATCGTATGAAAAAACGTTGAGTTTTCGTCTCCCAAAGCAATCCATTTTATCCTTGATTTTTTAATTATATCCTTTGCTTTTGCTTTGTGCCATTCCTTTACCGTTTTCTTGTGCTCTTGCCAAATTTCTATCTCCTGCTCCGTCAGACTTCTTGTCTCTGCTTCTGTCTCGATTTTTTTGTAAATTGTCATTAGCAACGAGTTGCATCTGGCCATCTCAGAATAAATTATTAGCAGCTGTTATGCCATTCCCTGATCTTCCATCCAGCTATGAAATACACGGAATGGAGTTGGTCCAAAATTGTTAGCAACTGTTGTTAGTATTAGCGGACAGTGGTCCGATACATCTCTATTCAGCGCTAATAGAGTTGCATCTGGCCATCTCAGAATAAATTCTTCACAAACAAGTACCCTGTCGATTTTGCTTAGATTTCTCCCATCTCCCGACATAAAAGTGTATCTCCTACCCCCCATGTTATACTCTTGTAAACCCGCATTCATTATGAAATTATTGCATCTCGCCCAGTAAATCAATCCATCTTTGTAAACTTAAACTTGGGCCTAGTCTTCGTGGACTTTGTTTACCAACGAAGAATGTTTGTTCATCGTCAAGTGTTCATAGAAGTTTAGTCTTCGTAGTCCAAAGAAATATTTTTTTTATTTTTATTATTGGGCCTTAGTCAATCAAATTGGAAAACATAGTCTTCGTTGAACATTGTTTGTGAACATTACAAGTCTTCGTGACACATAGTGTTCGTGGACAAGGACTTGTAATTTTCACAGAAATTTTTTTATTTTTTATTTTTTAAAACTTAAAATTTGTGTTTTAATTTAAATTGTGTTTTAATTAAATTGTGTTTTATAAAACTTCACAATAAGTTCAAATCCTTGGAGTTGGGGTGAAAACCCAAGTACACCACAAGATCCTTCACAATGGGTGAAATGATTGATACCTAAAAAGGAAATCACCGAACATCAATGGGCATGTGTCGCGAATCAAAACAGTAACATTCAAAATCTTCTCTTAAGCGAGAGTGAAACGGGAAGCAGCAATCGTCCACCAAAATTGAATCACATAAACGATTATCCATCATGGAAAATCGTTTTCATACGTATGTTCTAGGGCAAAACACCGAATTGTGGACATGCTTTATCACACCGTACAATGAAGCTCTCGAAGAAGCAGGTTCCAATGCACAAGCTTTGGCGGAATTGAGCGAAAATGATAAAAAGGCTTACAATCTCGAGAAGAAAGCATTTGCTATCCTTACGCAAGCACTTCATAAGGATATCTATCATCAATTTGCGTATTGTACAAGTACAAAGAACTTGTGGGATGTCTTGGAAGCGAGAGGAGAAGGAAATGCTGCAACGAGAAAGATTCGTCATGATTTGTTGAAGAAGGAGTTCGAAGCATTTCGGTTCATGGAAAATGAAACACTCTACGAGATGGCTACTCGGTATTATCACTTTATTAGTGAGATGCACTCATACAAGGTTCAGGCTACACAGCAAGAAATGGTTATGCGTTTTGCTGAGGCTTTGCCACCTAAGTGGAGTTAGTTCATCGACTTGTTGAAACATACTGGTGTTCTGGATACGGTTAGCATTTATGAATTCGTCCAAAAGCTCGAGAATAAGGATGAAGAAGAAATTCGAAAGGCTAAACGACTTTCAGTTCCACAAAATCCCGAGATATACTATGGAGGTATTAATATGGGGGTTAGTACCAGTCAACAACAACCGAAGCTTCAACCCGCATTTGTATCAAATACAAATCCTTATAGTCTACAACTACCTTGTCAACCATCTCCTCAACAACAAACCTCTTCATTCACACAATCTACCTTATAACTACCTTGTCAACCATCTCCTCACAACAACCCTCTTCATTCACACAATCTACCCTACAACTACCTTGTTAACCACCTCCTCAACAACAACCCTCTCCATTCACACAATCTACCCTATAACTACCTTGTCAACCATCTCCTCAATAAGCCTTTTATGTGAACAACACTCAATCTTCAAACCCCAACAAAGTCAGATTCGATACCTTAAACTTCACCAAAGTAAGTGTGGAAGGTGGTCGGGAACATATAGAGCTTCTACATACAATGGTGAGTGCCTATTGTGGATTAGTCGCCGGTCAAATTGGGAACATTAATTTGACAGATGAAGACTATCAACAAATAGACAGGGAGGAAATGGAATTGATGGATATTAAGTGGGCGTTTGCAAGTGAAGTGAGAATAGCTAAGGACTACATGAGAAGAACGGGTAGAACAAGTTTGGAAAGCAAAAGGGATACTAAGTATGGTTTTGATAATGATGCAGTTACGTGCTTCAATTGTGGTGAGAAGGGCCATTTCAAACGGGAATGCACTCGACTGAGCTGACATGGAGATCAAAATCCTTTCAAAAAAAAGTTAAGCTCATCCAATGCCAATCAAGGGAACAATGAAAGGGGAATTGTAGCAGTTAACAATCCGGGTAACTCAAACCAGTCGAGGCCTTCCAATTCAAACAGGGCCTTAGTAGTTCATGCAGATGAAGGATGTGACTGGTCAGTTCAATTAGGAAATCAGGGAACAGAAGGAAATGGAGGAACTGCTTGTTATGCTAAGATCATCAAGTATATCAAGCATGTTCATAGTGAGGAATTCTCTGAGGATGATGACAGTTCTGGTTACAGTGGTAGCTCGGATGAGGAAAGCTCCAATACGGGTAGTGATGGTTCAGAATCGGAAGAAAAGGAAACTCTTGATGGTGAGATTGACAGTTTACTTAAGGAAGCTGAGGAACTGAAAGAAGCAGAAGAGCTTAAAGGGCAGAAATCTGTGTTGGTAGGGAAAGTTGAAGTCGCATCCAAGGAAATGGAAAAGTTCTTCACTGAGGATGGATCTTTTTCTTATCAGTCTGCCTTTATGGTAACTGCTGTAGCCTCGACTATTAAGGTAAACACAGAAACTTCTAGTGTATGCAATGATTGTGTAGAATTGAAACGTAAGCTAGAAGTAGTAACTAGTCACAATCAGGGTTTGGTAATTGACCTTTCGAAATGCAAGGAGGCAAACATGGCTTTAACTCACAATGAAAAAGATTTCAAATCTGTTATTGAAACGCTTAAGAAAAGTGTGTCTGAATTAACAAAAACAGTTTTGAACAAGCAAACAGGTATTAATAACTATATTAATATCATTGAAGAATTAAAGAAAGAGTTAGCCATTGCCAAATGCGAGCATGATGCGATCAAGCTCAAATTGGAGAGTTATTCTAACTCCCGATATGTGCTTGATCATATCATCGATGTTCAGAAGCTGAAAGGGGATGTTAAGTGCATTAGGTATAAGTCGTGTCCACCTTCGTTGAGACACAATTATACCAAGATGCCTGATTAGGAGGAAATGCCATGGTTTGAACCATCTGTACCTCTTAATCCCGAAGAGTTTGCAGCAGGTTTAGGGTTCAAACTGGATGATTCATCAAAGGAATCTGAAAAGATAGAAAATGTGTCTTGTGCTGTGGAACAAAGTCCTCCAATAATTGAGGATTATGTTTCATCAGACGGTGAATCAGATGATTTATCGGATGAATCAGATTCGAGTTATGAGGATCAATCTCTTGATAAGAAGAAAGGAGTAGAAATTCCAGCTGAGAATCCTATATTGTGTGATCCTCCTACTCCAGTTGCACCCATTGTGCAATCAATTGCAAAACAAGAGATTGGTTCAATCAAGGCTGTGGAGAAATCTGTGTCTACGTTTGAGGGCGATAATGTGTTGTATACTTTGGTTGGTGATGATAAAATTTACTCAAACAAAGATTTCCCAATTAAAAATGTTAATCCATCAATGATTGAAAGAGTTTTGGAAGATTCTACCAGTAAGTTTTTGGGTAAGGCGATCCCGAGAGTTACAGTAACTCAGTGTGATCCTTCCAAAATCTAAAGTTAGAAAACAATACGGAAATAAAAAATTACCAACTGAGAAACAACCAATCGCCCCTAAAGGTAAACAACAGGAAAAACGAGCTCAACAACCTAAGTTTGAACCAAAGGGAGCTCGAAACAATAAAAATGGAAGGGATGTTAAATTTGTGGCCTCAAGCGGTACTGACAAAATTGAGACTTTTGAAAACAAATCTAATACTGCTTTTGTCCAACAAGTCAAAATTTTGAAACGTAACAATGATAACAATTACACTCAACATAAAAATGGGTGTGATAATGAAGCTAGTACCTCAAGGCCCGCAAGTTCAACATCGGGACATCGATCAGAATCTCCTAAATTTGTTGAAAGGAGAACATGTTTTAAGTTTGGGGAATTTGGGCATATAATCAAAAATTGTACAAACCCACCAAAACCAAAGTTTGTTGAAAAAGCCCCTCCTGAAAAGTATTACCAACGTCGTCCTGTGTCACCTAAACAAGACAAACGAATTGTTAAGGAACAAGAAGCAAAAAAACGAAGTAAAAATGTTAAGGTAATCGAAAAGGCATAAAAACCGGATGTTGTTGAAAAGGGACCAAGTTCATCAAATTCGTCAAAAACAGAAGTGTCTAAAATTGTAAATAATAATCAATCTGGTAAACGACAACAATCTTGGAAACCCAAAACCGGTGCAGTTTCAGGGGGAGGCACACCATTTCCGAATCATCAAGAAATAGAAATCACATTTCTTGATGATAAGGGTCGACCCAAGACCACTAAGGCTTGGGTCCCCATCTCAAACTGATCATTTAGTGTGTTGTACAGGGTGTTCCAGGAGGAATTATGAATAGTCTTTGGATTGTTGACAGTGGAGCATCCCAGCACATGACAAGCGACTTAAGGCTCCTGTACGATGTGAAAAGCATTAGGGGAGGTTATGTTGCTTTTGCTAGCGATAAAGGCGGATACATCACTAGAGAAGGAATGATTTCCAATGGTGTTGTTAGTTTCGACAAGATCAATTATGTGTCAAATTGATCACAATCTTCTTAGTGTTTCGCAAATCTGTGACAAGAAGTTCACGGTACCTTTTGATGATACCGGTTGTTATGTGCTGAAACCCGGTTTCACGATTCCCAAAGAATAGATTCTGTTGACGGCTCCAAGAATTAATGACTTGTATATTCTTGACATGAGCCAAGCTATTACCTCGTCTGCACAAGTTACATGTTTTGTATCAAAGGCCACTGAAAAGGAGTCTATATCTTGGCACAGACGTATGGGTCACATTCACTTGAGGAAAATGAACCTTCTAGTGAGAAATAATCTTGTGAATGGTGTTCCAGTCAAGAGTTTTCATTTGCAAGACGTCTGTGTATCGTGCTGAAAAGGAAAGAAAATGAAGAAGTCCTATCCAATTAAGAAAGTCAACACCGTCAACATGCCTCTTGAACGTCTTCATATGGACCTTTTTGGACCTATGAAGCACAAGACTACGTTTGGAGATGCTTATTGTTTGGTAGTTATTGATGAATATTCAAGATTCTCATGGGTATCGATGATGGCACACAAGAGTGAGACTCCGGGATTCCTCAAAAATCTGCTCACTTTACTCGAGAATTTGTATGCTTTGAGGGTAAAGCGAATCAGAAGTGACAATGGGATGGAATTCAAGAATCAGGTTATGGACGAGTTTTGTGCTTCTAAGGGAACTCTGCATGAGTACAGTTCTCGTTACACTCCTCAACAAAATGGTGTCGCTGAGAGGAAGAATAGAACGCTTATCGAGACGACAAGAACTATGTTAGTGGAGTCGGAGCTTCCTGTTCAGTTTGGGGGGGGGGGGGGCTGTGGCTACTGCTTGTTATACTTTGAACAGGGTTCTTACTGTTGAAAGGCACGGGAAAACATGTTTCGAATTGTTGCACAGAAGGAAACCAGATGTATCTTACTTAGAACCATTTGGCGTTCCATGCACTATTATTGATCCTCATGGCAAGTTTGGTCCAAAGGCTATCGAAGAGTTCTTTCTTGGGTATGCTACTCCACATTTCAGGGTGTGGAATCTGGAAACTAAAAAGATTGAGGAATGGGGTGAAGTTAGGGTTCAAAGGTACACTGAATGTGTGAGAGCTCTGGGTGCTCCTTGGATGTTTGATTATGATGGACTGTTTGATTCCTTTAATCTGTCAACGTTTGATGAGGCGTCTACAGCAGCATAAATTTTGATTGAAGGTGATGTAGAAGTTGATTCATCATTAGTATGACCAATTATTGTTAATCGACAAGAATCAGGTTCGGTTAATAATGTTGTTCAAAATGAGGAATTTGAAGATGTAGCGGATTATAATGTTTCGTCGGAAGATGAGGAGTTTCATGATGCTAATGAAGCAACTCCGGCCCATGTTCAAGCTCCTGTTCAAGGTGTTTCCGAAACAATTTCTCAGGTGCAAGTTCAAGACAGTGCTGAAGGGAATGCATCCTCATCTAACACATCTCCAGGCATCGATTTAGTTGTTGATTTGAATATCCATAATTTGGGTATTAATGCTCGAGTTCCTGATGTTCCTGAAACTCGAATTCATGATACTCATCCTCGGTAGAATATTATTGGAAATGTCCAAAGTGGTGTGCAGACACATAATCAGCTTCGAAACAACCAGAATGCTGGGTTATATTTGGCAATTAGAGAATCCGGGGAATAGAATGATTGGTCTCTCGGCTGCTATGTTTGTCAGGTTGAGCCGAATTCGTGGAAAGAGGCGATGAAAGACGATTCATGGGTTGAAGCAATGCAATAAGAACTTCAGCAGTTTCAGAACTTGGGCGTGTGGAATTTGGTTGACAGGTCCTCGAACTATAAGAAGATTGGTACTCGATGGGTTTACAAGTGCAAAAAGGATGACCGAGGTGTCATGAGAAATAAAGCGAGATTGGTTGTCCAGGGCTTTAATCAGGTAGAAGGCATTGATTATAATGAAGTTTATGCACCGGTGGCACGTCTTGAGGCGATAAGGATTTTCTTGGCTTATGCGTCCTACAAGAAGTTCATTGTTTATCAGATGGATGTGAAAAGTGCATTTCTTCATGGTGTGGTCGAGGAAGAAGTATATGTTGAGCAACCGCCTGGTTTTGAAGACCCGATTCATCCTGACAGAGTTTGGCTTCTAAACGAGGCACTTTATGGTCTTCATCAAGCTCCGAGGGCTTGGTATGAAACGTTGTCTACCTATCTGTTGCAGAATGGTTTTCGGCGTGGGTTGATCGACTGCACTCTCTTCATCAAGTAAAGAAACGAGGATTTGTTACTGGTTCAAGTGTATGTGGATGACATCATTTTCGGGTCTACAAATGATGAAATGTGCAAGGAATTTAAGCGGGTGATGCAAGAGAAGTTCGAGATGAGTGCTATGGGAGAAATGAATTTCTTTTTGGATTTGCAGGTTCATCAGTCTGAGAAAGGGATCTTCATTCATCAGACAAACTACGTTGGGGATATCTTAAAGCGGTTTCATATGGAAGCTCAAAGCCTGCGGGAACTCCTTTGGCTCAGAATCTTGGAATTACTCCTGACGGAACCGATGAACATGTGGAACCTTCTCTCTATCGTGCTATGATCGGATCTCTCATGTATCTTACCGCTTCAAGGCCCGATATTATGTATCCAGCATGTCTTCTTGCTCGTTACCAGTCCAATCCAAAGGTTTCTCATATGATGGCTGTTAAGAGGATTTTTCGTTATCTGAAGGGTTGTCCAGACACCGGTCTGTGGTATCCTAAGGATGATAACTTCGATTTGATTGCATTCAGTGATTCTGATCATGGCGGCTGCAAAATTGATGCAAAGTCAACATCAGCGGGATGTCAGGTTTTGGGGAATCGTCTAGTCACGTGGCAATGTAAGAAGCAGACCTGTGTAGCTACTTGAACCTGTGAAGCTGAGTACATTGTTGCCTCAAGTTGTTTCTCCCAAGTTCTGTGGATCCAACAGCAAATGTGCGACTACGGTTTTGAATTCCTAACTACTCCTATTTATGTTGATAATTCAGCTGCTTTACAGACCACTCGTAATCATGTACAGCACTCAAAGACAAAACACATCGAGATAAAGTATCATTTCATACGAGACTATTATGAAAAGAAACTTATCGACGTTGTGAAAATCCACACCGATGACCAACGTGCCGACCTTTTTACCAAAGCTTTTGACAAATCATAATTTGACAATTTATTAATGGTAAACGACATTAAGGTCAAGGCAGAGTAAAACCAACATCGGAAAATCATTTTTGTAAATATTTATTTGTGTTTCTTAATTTCTCGTACTTTTTGCATTTTAGGGGAAGTAAAAACAAAAAATACAAAAACATTGAAAAATTTTAAAATACAAAAACATTGAAAAATTTAAAAAATACAAAAACATCGAAAAATTTCAAAAACACAAAAACAATAGAAAAAACAAAAATGATTTTCCTTACGAGAAAAAGAGAGTACATCAGTGATCTGTCGAAACCTCTTTGAACCTAAAATGAAAAACGATAAGCAGCTCTATATAAGATGTATCAGTAGGCTCACAAGCATTTTAAAGTGTGCAGTGTGATATAAACCTAAATCGACTGAAGACCGTGTGGGAACCGCTCATTGGCATATGGTCTTTGTACCGAAATTTCATTTGATAGATCCGAGGTTCTGAGATACGTGGTCTTTATGCTGTTTATCATCTGGGTATCATGGTTGTTTCTTTTACCGGAAAACAATGGGGACACAAGTCTAGATCTTCCATGATACCATACATACGTGTAAATATCATATAAACATGTATATAATACATGATGCATTCGACCTCAATAAGTGATAAACAATCACATGTCCCAATTAATAAATGATAAAATATCACAGTTTATCCGGGAGTCAAGTTCGTCTCTTTGTCGGTACGATGGTACTAACCTGTTCACGGACTTGCTCTTGTGCCCTGCTTGCATCGAATATCAAGTTCCTCATCAATAAGTGATTTTATCACATAGGGCTTTTATTCACCAAAAAAAAGTGAGTATCTCACATCATATACTTTTAAAACAGATGATAAATGGTATACTTACCAGTAAGATGAACTCTCGTGCATACCTTGATACGGGAATGTGTCGTGAGTGGATGAACACAAGTCGGTAAGTATAAATCGTACCTTAACGTATCCCCTAACCGCGAGTACATTTGATAAGTTGAGCTTAAGTGGACAACAATACCGATAATCGTTATAGGATGCTTATCTTAATATTAACTGACTGAACAACAAGAGCGTTTTGGCATGACCGTACATTCATATGATTCTCTTACCCTCGAAACTCGCAAAAAGAATGTCTGTAAATATTTATTTACTGCTTTCAGTTTTTGCATCTCTGTATATATTTATTTACTGCTTTTCGTCTTTAAGTTTGAAATATTCAAAAATACCAAAAAGATTTTAGAGGTGTTTTAATATAAACTTTATAAAAGCCAAAAAGATTTTATTTCTATTTTATTTTTGATTGACTGATGTTGGATCTCTAGTCTTAACCACCTGAAACCTGATTGTAAGCCGGAAAATAATTGTACCTTCATAAACGGTCAAAATTTAGTAAGTTTTGAAAGTTCAAATCTAAATTGATCAAATTTTTTTAACTTTCAAATTGTTGTCGGTCGGTGTTTGATTGAGAGTTGGTCACATGTGTGTCATTTGTTTATGTTGACTATATTCCAAGCAGTTGTTCTCATTACGCGTTTAGCTCTGTTGTATGTGCAGATGTGTGTAACAACCCGCTTTTTGGAAAGTCAAAGTACAAGTCAAAGTCAAAGGAAGAAAAGATTGCTAATTGCAATCTGTCACTCCTTGCTTAACTATTGATTGTACGTTAACGACTTGTAATCGAATCTTTTTATTTAATTGCTATAGTTGTATTATGTGGAGTATCTATTAATAATCGAGGTTTAATCGCATGTTTATCGCTAATCGACTTATCACTAATCGCTATCGCATTCGTAACTCGAATTATGTGTTCTGGATATTGTTTTACGTGTGTGTGCCATTATGTGTTACCTGTGCATGTTATGTTTATGTTGAGGTGTTAATCGCAATCGCAATTCTATCTCAATCGCAATCTAATCGCAAACGCTAAACGCAAGTTATTTATAGTGATTGTATGTTAGATATAGTAGTTAGGTTAATTGTGTGACCATTGGGAAATACTATTGCATCGCTCACTCGAATAGCATCGCAACGCTCAACACGCGAATCAAAACGACAAAACTCAACGCGCCGGACACCTGGATCGAGTGGCCAAACCAATCGGATTGCCATCCGATCGGTGCCCAATCCGACACTTATGCACTTTCCTCTTTTGGAAACCATATAAATACCCTCCTGTTACATCATTCGTGATGTGACAGCCCTCTCACTCGACCAGCTCGTTCCAAGCCTTCTTTCCCTCGATTTCTCGCGATTCTTGTAAGTTTTTAACTCAAATCTTGTACTTCTATGATCCACACGCACTCCTTCATCTTTTTCACCTTTGAATCTTAACTTTTAACCGTGAAATCACCGGATTTGAGGTGTTCTAGGGTGAGGTCATCATGGAGTTCTTATGAACTTCAAGATTTGGCTTCATTCCACCAAGAACTACTCGGATCTGAAGGATTTCCACATGAATAAACAACGATTTTGCATAGATTTAAACATTTTCAAAGATAAAAGGATTGAAAGATGGTTTTCCAACTTTCTTTCAACTCTTTTACACTCAATGCACTCAAAACCGGTAGAACCGGAGCTCGTTCTGATCTTCTACTCTTTCTTAGTGATGAGTTGGTTCAAGATCTGGTTACTATCAAGGAGACAACCGATTTCGGGTTAAACAAAGAACAACCGTCACAAACCAGTAAACTGATCGGATTGGGTGATTCCTATTCGATCGGACGACTTGGGGCTCGACTAGGTTCTGTTGTTTAATACGTTGTCAAACCGTCTCGAACTGTCACGGCCCCCGACCCCACCCAGGACGGAATCGGGAGCCGCGAGCAGCCAAGTGGTACCGGTGGTTATTTAGAAAAGTAGTGAAACGGAAATTTTTTTCAGGACCGTGAGTTAGGAAAAATATCAGAGCTTAGAAAACACCGGATTTTATTTATTAAATAGATGGGATGAACCCATGTTTTACAAAGGTAGCTTTAATACGGGATAAACCCAATTACATAAAACACTATTTCTTAATTTGATTTAATTAATAAAATAAGCCACTTCTGTAAGCCTTGTTGGTGCCGCATCCAACTCTAATTCCGATCTACTGTAATTACCTGAAACGCGTTTTAAAAAGATTTGTCAGCAGGAAATACTGGTGAGTTCATTCATTTTTATACAAAAACATATTTGTTATAATTCACAGTATTAAGAGTTTTTACATTTGCTTCTTTAAGATTGGCAAAGACTTAATCACTGCAAAGTATAACTAGAAAACAGAGTTATAAGTTACAGTATTAAGAGCGATTACAATGTTTATATATATCTACCATCCACCCACGGTATTTGTCACTCGGCCACCTATTGGCTATCTCGTTGTCCAATGGTGATGGTTATCAAGTAATGTATACAAAACCCCACATACCGGCTGTAATTTAGAGATTACAAAGACTTAATCTCTGTAATTATAACTTTGAAAATAAACATGATTTTGAAAGCAATTTGCTAAAAAGAGAATGACTCACATTTCAGATTTATACGAGGAGAGTTTAGTCTACTGATTTTCCTTGTAATCTAATTTAAATAACAATGCACACGAACTAGGTCAGTAACTAATTCAGCATTTACGATAACTCACGAGACTAAAACCTTCACAATGAATGACAAAGTGCAATAATTAAACATCCATCGTATTCACAACGAATGACAAAATATAACCCTAATTTGAGCAGCACTTAAACATTCATCGGATAGTTTCAATCGATCGGACATTGAATCGTAGTAGCGATCGAATTATTACCCTGTTATCATGGCGGAATTCGAGATTGTGTGTTTTTTGTAGTATACAGACTATAACTCAGCGTACGAATTGAGTTTTTACGTCGAACCAACACAGGAAATCAAGTCCCACACCCCTATATTTATATCTGAAAAACAGCACCCTCGGGTGGCGCGAGGGGCTGTCGCGTGGCGCGAGGGACACCACCCTAGAATAGGGTAGCCCCGTGTCTTGGTAGCCTAGCTGAGTCGACCGTTCGTTAAAATTCGATTTTGACAACAAACTGTTTAGATAATACTGACTAGGAAATACCCCCCCTAAGTTTTAGGGGCCCTGATCCTGATTCCGATTGTTCTGAAAATTTTAGGGTTTGTACAGGATTACTTGGGGGTCTCAATTAGGGTTTCCTATTGGGCAAAATATAATAAGACATAATAGTTTTGGTGAGAGTTGTTACAACTAGAAAGCCTCCTGGTATAAATCTTGGGTATAACTTCTGAGCTATTTTAATATATATATATATATTTGCACTCGTGTTAAGTATAGTTCCCCGAATTCAACCTTGTCCCTACGTCACGAGACCGAACCCCAACGAACTTAGTCGGGCAGAGCCTTGACATGCGTTATGGGGCTCCAGATCAATCGGAAAGGGTAGCGGTGATCGGGAGTTAAAACACTTAAAACGGGGCAGGGCTTTGAAGTATAATAGGTATACTACTTAAAAGTTAGAAAGGAAGAAGGCGCAAGAGAAAAGACTGAGCAATTGTAAAAGCTCAAGCTTTCATCTATATATATATAGTTGTTTAAAATTCATGAGCATTACGTAAAGGGACACATGTTCAACCATTAATGTGTAGTAAATGTGCATACTACACGTACCTATATTTACAATTTCAATAATTTGTAGTATATGTGTATACTACACGTACACACATTAATATAGATTTCATGCATTATTCAAAATTAAAGGTTTGATTTAAATTTTATTATTTATATGTTATAACTAATTCAACTGCTTCACTTATTTGGCGCGTATAACTTTTAAAATATAACGTTTTATAAAATAATAAATACGTCATTAGAATGACAATATTTGTAACTACATTTTGAACCAAGTTTCATTAAAAACGGAGTAGGTTCATTTATATTGTATTTTTAATAATTTAATTAATAAACGGTTCATGGGTCCGTCTAGATACTTCATATTTCTAATAGTCAACTTACCCGTAAGCTACCTGTCTAATAATATAAGTTTTGTAAACTTTATTTTATTTTAGAAAGGTCACCCATATACAGGCCAATTAATTAATATATCATTCCAACTAAATATATAAAATAGTTTTTAAGACTATTTGGGTCAAATAATTATATTAAAAATAAACTAGTTACTAGTGGTTAATAAATTTAAACAAACCTATAATTCTTATATGATAAAAATAGGAATGTTACATCCTCCCCACCTTGTTTTAAATCTCGTCCTCAAGATTTGGGCTATAATATCTCTTTTAGACTTATGTCACGTTTTAGTCAATAAAAACAATATTAAGGTAGATGGTACATAATCAAAATATTAAATTTTATGAATACGAGTTTTATAATAAATTGTACTCAATGATTTAACTGAATTAGTTTCAGAATTCGATGTCAAATGAATGAGATGAAATAATATTATTTCCAAGGTGACTAGGTTCAAACCAAAAGAGATATATGATCAATAGATGAATGTTTACAAGTTGTAAATGATTTTTTTAGAAGCAATAGAATTTACAGTCAACCGAAAACTTACTTTAATTGTCAACTGAGGAAGACTCAGAATCGACAAGCTTAAAATGAAATAAAAGCACGAAAATGAAATGTCAATTATCAAATTATGAGATGAGAAAAATCAATGGGTAGACATTTATTGAATTACACGGATACACCGATATATAATAGAGTTTAGTGTATCATTGTCTTAACACATAGTTGTATTAAGACTATTTTCAAGGATGAGTTAAGCGAAAGGTATATATAGATTAGCTCAAGCTACAAGTCTATACCGACTCCACGAGGTGTCGTACTAATTGAAATAATAATAGTGGTGATTGAATGAGTTCACCATGCTTGAAACCAAATGAAAGTTCAACGAAGTAAATTCGAATGTTTGTTTCAAACAAATCTAGTACGATTTTCGATTGAAATTGAAACAATTGAATAATGTTTCTCGATTGAAGATGATAAAGCAATAAATATTACGAAATGCTCGATTGATGCTGTAAGAACCATTAAGAGATACACTGAAATATGACATGAATTTTAGCACACGATTGTGTTAAGATTGCTATCATATGATAGATCAACAAAGCAGATTCAATATAAATAAATAAATAATTAAATCCGTATATGATGTGTGCA
Organism: Helianthus tuberosus; assembly: GCA_030545235.1. Taxonomy (NCBI): domain Eukaryota; kingdom Viridiplantae; phylum Streptophyta; class Magnoliopsida; order Asterales; family Asteraceae; genus Helianthus; species Helianthus tuberosus. The sequence goes on from JARYGA010060432.1 coordinate 284,750, forward strand.
AACGAGATTAGCGCAAGCTTCAATTTTGTGGAAACGTCACCACAAGGTGATCATGAAAATGATTAAATGAAGTCGAAGATTAAACAAGCATGTTATGGTTCAAGAGAATTAAAGTTCTTGTTGGAATCATTTCGAATATGATGGCTTCAATTCATCATATGGGACCTTGAATTGAATATGTAATGCGAGCAAGTTCAAACAGTTGAACTTGGTTTAAACAAAACGTGTTTTAATAAGAAAGTTCGGACATGGTCACAACAAAACCCATGTATGCCAAGAAAATTGAATTTTTCAAGAAATTCATTGACTCGATATCAAAGAGTTATTATTTTGCACTAATGCGGTTCACAGTGCCAAAAAAATCAAGTATAGCGAAATGATATTTGAGTTTTGATAAAACAACAAATTGGAATGAAGCCCTCCAGTGGTCTTCATAAATCAAACGAACCACATGCGCAACAAACAGTGCATGTGTAACGTGTGGATTTATCAAGAAATGAAATAGATCAATATTTGCTATTATGAAAGAAATCCTTATGGTATGATGACCATTAGGGGAAGTAGAAACGCGAAAGTCAACTCATTATATGCGGAAATCAGAATTTCAACGAAAGAAATATAAGAACTTTATCTGGAATTTCGTGTGATAACTGTTGTTAAATGACATTACCAGGGAATGTTGAATAAAATGAAATAGGGGAATTGCAAAGGTATGTGACTTCTTTTGCAGTGCCAATAATTATGACTCTGATTAGACTGTGCACAAATGCTTGTGAAACCTTGTTCCAACGTACCTCAGTGAGATTTATGTCGTTTGTAGGATCATGTGGCAAAGTGCCGCTTTTTGATCAGTAGTTCTCCCACTGCTGGGATAAGCATTGTTGTTGTCGTGCCCAATCATATTTTCCAAAGGTCTTGCCTTGAAAGTCGCGTGTGATATACTTTGACGTCTGTGGACGTATAATTTAAGTTTCATGTGTCTTCTTGTGCACTAGCACAACTTTACATGTTTTCCACTTGCGTTAATAGTTTATGGTAACGCATTGGAAATTCTTTTGATGATGTCCCAACTTAAAGGGTTCCATTGTTTATATTGTCGCACGAGTTGCGAGGTAGATGATCAAACAAAATAATGTTTGATATCGGAATTATAGATATATGCAAGAGATTCCTGATAAAGAAATCTAGAATTATTATGGACACATATGCTTGTGCTTTATTCTTAATTGGCTTTTGGAATTCCTTATATCCATATCTATATTTTTCACATATTTCACATGCTGTAATATACATACCCTTCATAAGGTCAAGGTATTTAACAGATTCATATTTCCAAAAAACAAGTCAGATATCAGGTCATGATACTATTTAGGGAAATCTTGTCACTTGTTTGACATATTATATACCTTCTTACCCAGTTATAGCCGGAGAGGTAACCTCAGTATATCCGGACAAGCTGGAGAATCTGCTACACCATACCCAGTCTTGTCGGAGAAAATTTGTATATTCCCATAAATAGTATTTTTAAAAGTGCCTCTTTTATTAAGGCTTTCATCCTGAATCAAGGAAATTTGTATTCCCATAACATATCTTATTCTAGACCAAGTAATATCAATAATCAAGGATTAATAGCAATTAAATATTATTGCTTATTTATCGTACCTTGCAATGTTCTAATCACCATTCTTATGGTATACCAATATCCATTACATTATACTTATATAAGTAATTTATCTTGAGGCTTATATTAAGGCAAAATTCTCAAGTCTAAATATTATCCTGAGTGCTACTAGATAATATTAAGTTCCTAACTCTCCGTTTAAACTTAGGTATTATTACAACACCTAATTGCTTAAACAAGTGGCTTAGCTTATACTAAGGCATCTTTTCTTAAGTTCAAGTCTAAATGCTATCAGATGTGCTACCAGTTAATAGTAATTTCCTAACTCTTTAGGTATTATTATCACAACACCTATTGGCTTAAATTAGTGGCTCTGATACCACCTTTTGTCACGACCCCACCCTAGACGGAATCGGGAGCCGCGAGCAGCCAAGTGGTACCGGTGGTTATTTAGAAAAGTAGTGCAGCGGAAATTTTTTTCAGGACCGTGAGTTAGGAAAAATATCAGAGTTTAGAAAACACCGGATTTTATTTATTAAATAGATGAGATAAACCCATGTTTTACAAAGGTAGCTTTAATAAGGGATAAACCCAATTACATAAAACAATATTTCTTAATTTGATTTAATTAATAAAATAAGCCACTTCTGTAAGCCTTGTTGGTGCCGCATCCAACTCTAATTCCGATCTACTGTAATTACCTGAAACGCGTTTTAAAAAGATTTGTCAGCAGGAAATACTGGTGAGTTCATTAATTTTTATACAAAAACATATTTGTTATAATTCACAGTATTAAGAGTTTTTACATTTGCTTCTTTAAGATTGGCAAAGACTTAATCACTGCAAAGTATAACTATAAAACAGAGTTATAAGTTACAGTATTAAGAGCGATTACAATGTTTATATATATCTACCATCTACCCACGGTATTTGTCACTCGACCACCTATTGGCTATCTCGTTGTCCAATGGTGTCTGTGACTATGGTCATATCACCCATTGGCTAACCCGTTGTCCAATGGTGACGGTTATCAAGTAATGTATACAAAACCCCACATACCGGCTGTAATTTGGAGATTACAAAGACTTAATCTCTGTAATTATAACTTTGAAAATAAACATGATTTTGAAAGCAATTTGGTAAAAAGAGAATGACTCACATTTCAGATTTATACGAGCAGAGTTTAGTCTACTAATTTTCCTTGTAATCTAATTTAAATAACAATGCACACGAACTAGGTCAGTAACTAATTCAGCATTTACGATAACTCACGAGACTAAAACCTTCACAATGAATGACAAAGCGCAATACTTAAACATCCATCGTATTCACAACGAATGACAAAGTATAACCCTAATTTGAGCAGCACTTAAACATTCATCGGATAGTTTCAATCGATCGGACATTGAATCGTAGTAGCGATCAAGTTATTACCCAGTTTATCGCGGCGGAATTCGAGATTGTGTGTTTTTTGTAGTATACAGACTATAACTCAGCGTACGAATTGAGTTTTTACGTCGAACCAACGCAGGAAATCAAGTCCCACACCCCTCTATTTATATCTGAAAAACAGCTCCCTCGCGTTGCGCGAGGGACACCACCCTAGAATAGGGTAGCCCCGTGTCTTGGTAGTCTAGCTGAGTCGACCGTTCGTTAAAATTCGATTTTTGACAACAAACTGTTTAGATAATACTGACTAGGAAATACCCCCCCTGAGTTTTAGGGACCCTGATCCTGATTCCGATTGTTCTGAAAATTTTAGTGTTTGTGCAGGATTACTTGGGGGTCTCAATTAGGGTTTCCTATTGGGCAAAATATAATAAGAAATAATAGTTTTGGTGAGAGTTGTTACAACTAGAAAGCCTCCTGGTATAAATCTTGGGTATAACTTCTGAGCTATTTTAAAATATATATATATATATATATATATATATATATATATATATATATATATTTGCACTCGTGTTAAGTATAGTTCCCCTAATTCAACCTTGTCCCTACGTCACGAGACCGAACCCCAACGAACTTAGTCGGGCAGCGCCTTGACATACGTTATGGGGCTCCAGATCAATCGGAAAGGGTAGCGGTGATCGAGAGTTAAAACACTTAAAACGGGGCAGGGCTTTGAAGTATAATAGGTATAATACTTAAAAGTTAGAAAGGAAGAGGGCGCAAGAGAAAAGACTGAGCAATTGTAAAAGCTCAAGCTTTCATCTATATATATAGTTGTTTAAAATTCATGAGCATTACGTAAAGGGACACATGTTCAACCATTAATGTGTAGTAAATGTGCATACTACACGTACCTATATTTACAATTTCAATAATTTGTAGTATATGTGTATACTACACGTACACACATTAATATAGATTTCATGCATTATTCAAAATTAAAGGTTTGATTTAAATTTTATTATTTATATGTTATAACTAATTCAACTGCTTCACTTATTTGGCACGTATAACTTTTAAAATATGACGTTTTATAAAATAATAAATAAGTGATTAGAATGACAATATTTGTATCTACATTTTGAACCAAGTTTCATTAAAAACGGAGTAGGTTCATTTATATTGTATTTTTAATAATTTAATTAATAAACGGTTCATGGGTCCGTCTAGATACTTCATATTTCTAATAGTCAACTTACCCGTAAGCTACCTGTCTAATAATATAAGTTTTGTATACTTTATTTTATTTTAGAAAGGTCACCTATATACAGACCAATTAATTAATATATCATTCCAACTAAATATATAAAATAGTTTTTAAGACTATTTGGGTCAAATAATTATATTAAAAATAAACTAGTTACTAGTGGTTAATAAATTTAAACAAACCTATAATTCTTATATGATAAAAATAGGAATGTTACACGAACAAACCGCAAACTTTCAAAATAATCAAGTTCAAAACGATTGGATTCGTTGGGACGGATTGTCGTCCAATTGGATTGTCATCCGATCGGATTGCCATCCGATCGAACAGCAATCTGATCGGATTGCACTTGAGGATCAACACATAACAATTTTCAACATGTTCAATGTTCAGTCAGTTCTAACGGATTGCCATCCGATCGGGTTGCCATCCGATCGAGTGACCGTCCTGCTGTGAACTTGTTCTCAACTGAGAAGCGTCGCCAATCGGATCGTAATCCGATCGAACGACCGTTCGATCGATCGACCTGAAGGGTATAGATACTTCTCTGTTTTTGAAATGCTACAACGAAAACTTCAAAGCCATCATACACAAACATATCCTTACCAACCGAATGTCAATCCAATCGAATGGCCATCCGATTGGATGACCATCCGAATGGATTGACATCCGATCGAGTGACCATCCGATCGGATTACCATTCGAAACTTGGTCACTTTCCATCGTTTTACGCATCGCTTTTCACTTATGCTAGCGTTAACTGTTCAGGCTAATCACACTAGCGCTCCCTTCAATCCATTTCCATCGTTGTGTGTATACTCGACCCCTTTTTGCTTTATGCACTGTAGGGTGTTACATACGTTACATATTCTAAATCACAATCGAACACACAATGCAAACACTATTTATACGCTGACCGTTATTGCATGTTACTTGTCACTCGATGAATGCTTGTTTGTTATGTTAACACAGTGATTGTTTCCTGACGCCTTATCAACGATAGTACTATTTGTTTGGACTCAACACCTGTCGTGGACAGGGGTTGTTAAGGTTACCTCTTCACGTGTCACAGTGGTGATATGTGTTGCGCATTCTACAACTCGCAGTCTAGTCTGTGCATATTTCATTGTCGATAACCTACTAGCTTCGCATTATACATGTTACATTCTGGTTATGAGTAAACGATTTCGAACTCTACTATTACTATTAAACTTGTATGCTCACCTTTACACAACGTGTATTGACCTCTATTTTAACGTATGTGACAGGTGCTTAGGATGCTGTGCTTTGCTTGCTATTTGATGGAACCGAGTAGGAGAGTCTAGAAACAAAGACAATTTATTTAATTAAATCTGAGTTGTCGGAACATGTTTTGTTTTGAGGATATCTATGTCTGTAATAATTTGATTGCTTGGTAGATTATGGTATGGGACATAATATTAACTATCTGTAATCTAGTTGTTATGGAATTTCTCTTGACAATCTGTTTCGCTCAGTGTCGCGCCCCGATGATTCCGCCATCGGTTGGGGTGTGACAATGTGGCACTCAAATCAGCTAAAGGCAAAGAGAACGTGTTATATGAAAAGCTGCGGAATGAAGACACGACATTAATGCAATCAGAGGATCAAGATGATCGACTTGCAGCTGACCACTCACCAACACCAAAAAGATCTGAAGTATTGAAGATCAAACCTTCACGAGCATCATTCAAGGGGGAGTTTGTTGATACACCTCATGTTTGTTTCAAGTGAAGACGTCTGAAGATCCGACAACATGTGAAGATTCAACCATCACGAGCAGCATCCAAGGGGGATTTTGTTGATGCACTTTGTGGATGCAGCTTGGTTCGGTTCGACTCAGTTCGGTTTGACTCGGTTTGGTTCGGTTCAAGCCCGATGTCACGACATTCCTGCATCGTGCGCCCCAGAGTTCGACACGCAAAGCATGAAGAGCCATGAGATGACATCACCATGACATCACCATGATGTCATGATGATGTCACCTTATATAATATGTGAATATGACATGGCTTTCACAAAAGATCTTTATAGATGCTTGCATGAAGTCTTCGTAGAGTTACAACAAAAGTCACCTTTAATATTTTGAAACCCTTTTATGGAGTCTACGAAGACTCAACAACAAGTGTTCGTGGCACTTTAAGGGTTCGTGGTCCATGTATGGTGTGGACGAAGACTTATAGTCTTCGTTGACCCTTTTGATTGTTCATGGGATTATGGGGTTAGTTGACAATGGTCACGAATACTTGAAGGTTCGTGAGATATGAACGGTTCGTTGATGATTCCCACGAAGACTCCTAGTCTTCGTGGGCTTGATGACTGTTCGTAGCCCAGTTATCATGGTTCGTATTGTAGTGGGTATTGGGGCCTATATAAACAAATATTTGTTTCACAGTTCAGTTAAGAGAGTTTGAGAGTTCTGTGTGAAACTTATAAACACTGTGTGTGTTACTGATTCTCTTCACTTAATCAAAGTTGTGAATCTTTGGTTACTTTGTGTTTGGTCCATTTTGCTTTGGTTTGCATACTTACGTGGATTCCACACTCGTTAGTGTGTTAACAAACAAGGAGGTAGGTTTAATCATGATCCTCCAAGTGGACCTACACTCAATATATAATATATATGTATGTATGTAGATGTGTGTGTGTGTGTTGGGGGGCGTCGAGACCGGCTGCAGAAAGCCGTTGAAGACGGTGACGGGCCTGAGGGGGTGGGGAGGTGGTCCGGCGCCGAAGCTCGATGGGCAAGGGACGTCTCCCATAATAGTTAGAATGTAGTTACATCATGCATGCTCTGTCCATTTTGATGCCCCTGCTACTTCAAACCACAAACAAGTTTTGGTTTATTATGACTAATCCAATTATTAAACATGTTGTCTTCTTGTTCACTTATGTTAACACAGTGCCATCTTCGAGAATGATAAAAAATTGTTCTCGTGCGAATAATTAGGCCCCTCCCTGTAATATAGCATTATCAATTATATATCAAAAAACCAAAATACAACGAATCTAAATTTGAAAGTCGATCATTGTAAGCAAGAATGCAAGATTGTTGTCCTTCGTTGATTAATTGATGATGTCGTATTGTCGTTCGTCCAATACTCCAATCATCCCCTCAAAAAGTTGAAACATCAATGCTTGCTGTTGTTTTATTAGCGCCCCACACTCCCACAACATAGCAGATACTTAAGTTTTTAGTAGGTTCAAATTTTTAATAAATTCAAGTATCCTATTTTTTTTTTCTAGAGGTATCTTCGTATTTATCCAGAGGTATCCTTTGTATAAAACTACGAAGACAAGGTTGATCCATAGCCCGTGCAACCCCTTAAAACACTATAGTTCCACCCCTGGATCCTCCTGTTGGTTTTAGTTGGGATAGTTTGTACAACAAGATCCATAGTAGTGTTTGTGTCAATAGTGTGCTACATTTAATGGCTCGTAGATCGTATGACATTTTGACGTTTGGCCAGAGAACAAAGAAGTTTTCAATGATTTGCACTCCTCAATCCTCATGGTGTTGTGCAACATGAATCCTTTACGAGGTACACTTGGATAAGCAAAACTTTGTACAACGGTAACAGACCACGTCTCATAAAAATCAACGGTCTTATCAGAGTTATTTGTCATGACTTGTATGGTGCAAAGCAACAGAATACATATTTGGATAAAACATGACTATGAAATTCGTGCTTGGGTTAGAGAAGTCATAACATTCCCCAAGCCTTGGATCTAATTAGATCGCCCTTAAGCACTAGATGATGCTAATATGGACGAGATTATCTTCTTCTCAAGTAAGGTGTATGGGAAAGTGATATGTTTATCTAAAACAAGAAGAGCAAATGTTTTAAAGTATCATGGTTCACTCTTGGTCAATTTCTATGCCCAAAGATCAACTTGTTAATGCAGCTCAAGTGCTTTGTTGAGAGCATCATGACTTTATAAAGGAATAAAACATGACTTTCAGTACCGATTGCAGACACTTACACTTGTTTGCTTTGGTTCTTGCATCCTACTTTGCATTTGACGTTTGCACTTTTTTGGTCTCTTTGATGCATGTTCCTATAGAGTTTCTACTGTCTTTTGAATCTTGTGTTCCTAAACAAGGTTTGCCGAGGATGGGTTTTCTGACGTTGTGAGGGATGAAGCTCGTTAAGAGGTTCGACGTCCTAGGCGAGCGGTTTAAAACCCGCGAAGGTCATGTATGGGTTCCAGAGGACCTACCGGAGCACTTCGATCCAGTCTCTCCTCCGCCAGATAATGCAACGGTCGTGAAGGAGCCTCCAGTGGATTTAGACGGACCAGCGATGCCATAGCCACCACCACCTCCCGGGGCGCTTAGTTTCCACGACATGTTATTCCAGGTCATGCCCCGAGAGCTGCAACAGATCTGCGTTTACGAGCCAACGTTAACAGGCTTATGGATTTGATGGGTTGGTTGGTTCAGGAGGAGCATGATATATGAGAAAGAGGGGTTACATGTCATACCGCTCCCACCACCTCGAGCACCACATCAGCCGCAGCCAGATCTAGATTCAGAATCAGACTTGGAGGCATAGACCAGCTGCATGTTCATATTTTGGTATTTAGTATTTAGTTATAGTTTATATTTTGTTATGGATGTATCGATTAATCTTATATATGTCATATTTAAGTTTGTTTTCAGTTTTTCGGTTACTTAATAATTGTTTGTCTTAAATCGATATTTCGTAATAAATAAAAACCTTGACATTGAAATATAATACGAAAACAATATAATTTTCAAAAGAGTTAACTGCCATTTTCGTCCCTGTGTTTTGGTCACTTTGGCCATTTCAGTCCATTTCTCAAAAATGCGCCATTTTCGTCCCCCACGTTCTGGAAAGGTGCTATTTCAGTCCAAAAATCATAACCCAGTTAAGTTAGTTGTTAAATAAGGACTGATTGTGTAAATTTGTAACATTAAGGACTGATTGTGTAAATTTGAAAAATGGACTGAAATGGCCAAAGTGAGCAAACCACAGGGACGAAAATGGCAGTTAACACCACCACCAATAGCCCTACCACCACCACCACTCCGCTGCCACCACCACCACCACCGCCACCACCGCCACCACAGCCACCACCGCCACCACAGCCACCACAGCCATTGCCACCACCACCACCACCACCGCCACCACAGCCACCACAGCCACTGCCACCATCTCCATCTCTGTCGTGTTCCGATCACCTTCACCGTTTCGACGTCCAACACATTCAACCTCTCCGACCCCTCGTCACTGTACACCTCCCACATCACCATCAAGACCACCGTTACTCACCACCGTTAACCGCCACACCGGTCATCTTCGAGTTCGAGTTCGTTTGGACATCGTACATCATTACCATCAATCTCGTACCCGCACACGTCTCCATCCACCACCACTGATCATCATCATCAACAGTCCGTCGATCACCACCATCTCCGACGATCCCTCAACCACCATTATTCACCTGTGAACTCCGACGATAACCACCACCTCCGACCACTTACTCCGTCTTCATCATTCATCATAGTTCATCCTTCTCCGATCATCACTGGTTCCGGCGGCGGTGGTGGCACCACCACATTCTACTCTCTCTCTCTCTAAACCACCACCACCACCATCACCTTCGACTTTCTCCCTCTCTCGTCTGATATATATATACATTATCCAATCCATCATCATCATCAGACCTTCATCACCACTGCCGCCGCCTGCAACTCACCGGAAAAACGACACCTCCACCGTCGCCGGTTCTCTCTCCCGCCTCCTTCTCTCTCTCTCTCTCGTCGTTATCTCTCTGTCTCTCTCTCTCTCTCCGACTTACTCCCTCTCTCGTCTGATCTGTGAGAGTGGTGGTGGCAGCGGAGTGGTGGTGGTGGCAGGGCTGTGGTGGCGGTGGTGGCAGGGCTGTGGCGGTGGTGGCAGGGCTGTGGAGGTGGTGGCAGGGTTGTGGTGGTGGTGGCGGTGGTGGTGGTGGCAGCGGAGTGGTGGTGGTGGCAGCGGAGTGGTGGTGGTGGCAGGGCTAGTGGTGGTGGTGTTTAATATTTACTTAAATGGTCCTTAATGTTACAAATTTACACAATCAGTCCTTATTTACAAACTGACTTAACTGGGTTATGATTTTTGGACTGAAATGGCACCTTTCCAGAACGTGGGGGACAAAAATGGCGCATTTTTGAGAAATGGACTGAAATGGCCAAAGTGACCAAACCACAGGGACGAAAATGGCAGTTAACTCTTTTCAAAATGTGAAATAATATTTAAATGATATAAGGCCGATCTTGAAAACGGTAAAATATTTAAACGAGTTAATATAATGGGCCGATGTTGAAAACGGTAAAATACTTTTATACAAAAAATACAACTTTTTTTTTAAAAACAACTCAAATTACCCAACCAAAATACCCATTTTTTTCACTCAAACAAACATCACCCTCCAAAAACACATCAAATTACCCACCAAAACACTCAAATTTTCACTAAAAAAAACATCACCCTGCAAGATGCCCCGTCTAGGCTTATACGGGGCGTCTAGACCCCTTAAATTTTGTGCCCGACACCCCAACTCAGAGCCCCTTAATTTCAGTGCCTAGACGTCCGGTATAGGCCTTGCAAGGCGTCTAAGGCATCAAAAGTGTGCAAATAGACAGGAAGGAATAAGGATGTGTGAATAGATTGATAATTTTAATTATACAAATAGATTTTTTTGTTCAATCTCGTGTATAAGAAAGAAAGTGGATTTGACTGCAATCCGATAACAAACAAACTTTCAAATAGGTTTTGAATTTGGCTTACAATACGGGTTATTGTTAACCACATCTTCTCCTGAAATTGATAAAGTTTCTTTTTAGTTTTACAGGCCACAACTCCTCTTTCATAGGCATCGGGTTGGGCATATTTTGTGTTCATAGACGGCAATTACGTATTACATTATATTACATATTCATAGACTGTAATTACATATTACATTATATTATGGTTGCAAAAGTCGCTAGGCGCTCCGTAGTCGGTCGACCGGGGAGTTGAGAGTACTCGGTCTTGGCGGAGAGTACACGGGGAGTACTCGGACATGTTAAATTATAAATAAATTACTTTTTGGAGATTAAATATATGTCAAATAACACAAATTTACTAATATTTATAACAAAATACGTGAAAATTATATTCATTATTTAATATGATAGGCATAGAAATTATGTTATATTATTATTTAAGTCAAACTTGGCCCGACTTGATCTACTAGATCCAATTCTGGCTGAGGTTGACCGCGTTTGACCGACTCCGAGTAATTAGGCGGAGTCAAAGAAAGTCGTCTCGGCAGCCTACCTTGTAGCGACTACTCGGGGAGTACTCGGCCTTGGAAACATTGTTTTACAACCATGATTATATTACATATTTTAATGTATATAAATAACTAGGTTATAACCCCGTGTATTACACGGGTTTAATAAATAAATTTTACATAATAAATAATAAAACAATATATCTTTAAAAACCTTATTTATTGCACGAGTTGAATAAATATAATTTTATATATTAAATAATAAAAAGTTATATCTACAAAAACCATATTGTACGGGTTGAATAAATGTAATTTTATATACCAAATAAAAAAAATTATATCTTTAAAATCACGTGTATTACACGGGTTGAATAAATGTGATATTGTTTACCAAATAATAAAATAATACATCTTCAAAAAACCTCATTTATTACACGAGTTGGATAAATGTAATTTTATATACCAAATGATAAAAAAATTACATCTTTAAAAATATGTGCATTACACGGTTTGAATAAATGTAATTTTATGTACTAAATAATAAAAAATATATATCCTTAAAATACCCCGTGTATTGTATGAATTAAATAAATTTAATTTTATTTATCAATTAATAAAAAAGTTATGTCTTAAAAAACCTCATGTATTACATGGGTCGAGTAAATGTAATTTTGTATAGTGAAAATAAAAATATTTAATAGATTAATTCAAAGTTTGGTTTTCGTGATAAAAATAGATTATTCTATTGTTGCAAAATTTGTTAACAAATTCTCAATAAATTTAACCATTTATTTAAAACTCCGTAAATGTATAAATGATAAATAATATTAGTTAATTTTGTTTTAAGTTTCGTAAAATCTATTTGATACCAAACTAAACAAAACGTTTAAATAGAGTAAATTTCCATTTTAGTCCCTGAGTTTTTGTCAAAATTGTCATTTTAGTCCAAATAGTTTTTTTTCTCCTCTGGGTCCCTGACTTTTCCTTTTCTTGCCATTTTGATCATATTCCCTAACTTAGTCTAAAAACCAGGTTATAATCAGAGGTATATTTGGCACTAAATTATTATGATGTTTATAAAATTATGTTGTAAACTACCCCTGGTTATCATTACATAACAGTTATGCCAAAAATACCTCTGGTTATAACCAGATTTTTAGACTAAGTTAAGCAATTTGATCAAAAAATGACAAGAAAATAGAAAAGTTAGGGACCCATAAGAGAAAAAACCTATTTGGACTAAAATGACAATTTGGACCAAACCTCAGGGACTAAAATGGCAATTTACTCCGTTCAAATATAATTAATTCAAATAAATAATATTATAAATGAGAAGGAGATTAAACTAAATAATAATTATCCATAAGATATTAAAATAATAATATTTAGTAGGAGGGTTATCTATAATTAATTAGAAAAAATTAAACTAAAATAATAATTATCTATAAGAGATTGTCTAATATGATGACAAGTGTCCCCGAAGTGGTTTCTTTTATTATATAGTATATATATATTATTTTTATTATTGTGTATATTTTAGTTATAATTTTTCTTTAAAGTAAATGAAAATAATTTATTAGTATGTTATAAACTAGAGTTGTTATTTTTATTAATAATTGTTATGTGAATTTAATTAGTAAAAGTAATTTATTATGTCACAAATGAGTAAAAAAATGGATTAATAGTATTAAAATAGGACTAAGTTACTTTTTTTCTAATCTTTACCTTATAAAACATTTTATTTAGGGTGATGGAGGGATTAAGAAAAAAAAAGTTGAAGTGAAATATGTTGTTAACATGTGTCTATTTTTGTATTCATTTATTAGGTTGAAGGAAAGGGTAAAAAAAGTATATTTTATATTGTAATATTTTTTATACATATGCTTTTATTGTTTTGTTTCTCACAAAAATATATCAACAATAATCTTTATTATAGGCTCAAACTATCTACACACTTGGTGTGTTGATAGCCACCCCAAAAAAAACTTTTTTGTCCTATATGCACATCCTGCAGTATCGAGCTGTGATCAAAGCGCGTTGTTTTGGTCTGGTCAGCCAGAGAAAGAATGACGGGTGTCTGACGGGTGTCTGACGGGTCTGTTGACCGGACCAAAACGCCGAGCTTTGGCCGCGTTTTGGTCCTGTCAACCAGACGTCTGGTTGACAGGACCAAAACGCGGCCAAAGCTCGGCGTTTTGGTCCAGTCCCCTAGCTCAAAATTACGTTTTTTCCCTCGGTTCAAAAACTCATATTTAATTTTGTTCCCAGTTTAAAATTACGTTTTCACCTTCCGTTTAAAATTACGTTTTTGCCCCCAGTTCAAAATAAAATGTTGTTTTTCCCTCTAGCTCAAAATTACGCTTCTGCTCCCAGCTCAAAATTACGTTTTTGTCCACAGTTCAAAATAAAATTATGTTTTCTCCCTAGCTCAAAATTATTAGCTGTCTGTCACTTTCCTATTGGACTAACTCATTTTTAATTTAATTTTATTCACAGTTTAAAATTACGCTTTCGTCATTTGTTTAAAATTACGTTTTTGTTCACAGCTCAAAATAAAATTATAATTTTGCCTTAGCTTAAAAATTACGCTTTTGCCCTCGGTTCAAAAACTCATTTTTTTTGTTCCCAGTTTAAAATTACGGTTTCGCCCTCCTTTTAAAATTACGTTTTTGCCCCCAGTTAAAAATAAAATGTTTTTTTCCTCTAGCTCAAAATTACGATTTTGCCCTTAGCTCAAAATTACGTTTTTGCCCACAGTTCAAAATAAAATTATGTTTTCCCCCTAGCTCAAAATTGTGATTTTGCTCTCAGTTTAAAATTATGATTTCATCTCCAGTTTAAAATATAATAACGATTTTGCCATCTGTACAGATATACATGTTGTGAGAGAGAAATATTTGGCTTATTGCCTCGCAACGCTGGCGGAGAAAAAGTAGTTTCAATACAAACAACATACATCCACATCCACATCCACGTACTTTGTATCCAACAAAAAAAAAATAGTACAGATAAAAAAAACTGAATTCGCAGTTTACTTTATATATTTCCAAAAAAACCCTTCATTCGAATTACCTCCAGGCAAATGGAAACCCTAGAAGATCGATCCAGGAAGGCAAATATTTCACTCCCAAGTGAAATCATCGAAGAGATCCTCTCCAGACTCCCCGTGAAATCCATACTCCGATTCAAATCCGTCTCTAAACCATGGCTCTCGTGCATCTCGGATCCATCATTCACCAAACTCCACCTCACTCGCGCCTCCACTGCCCACCGTACCGCTTTATTCATCTCTGCTTATGACGATTCCACCCGTAAACGACACCTTCTCTCCGCTGCTCATGACGGTGGACCCGTCACTCATCTCATGACACTGGACAACGCTTGTTCTACTGATTTCACTGAAGCCGAACATTTGAATGGGTTAGTATTGTTTACTTGCATGAAACCCTTTTCTGATTACGATCATGCTCAGGTTTTCGTTCTTAACCCTAGCACGCATAATATTTTTAAACTTTCTTATCCGGATTTTCTTATCAATGGAAATGGACGTGTGCGTTACTCATTTGCTTTCAATGAATGCACCAACGAACATAAAATTTTGATGATGAGGAAGTTTTTTGAACCTAAAATAACAGAGATTATGATTTTCTCTTTGTCAAATTATTCATGGAGAAAGATCTCTCCGATCGCTGTGGAGCATCCTGTTGGTTGTTTACCGGGTCATTTGACACTCACAAGAGGTAGTGTTTGTGTGGATAGTGTAGTACATTCAACGATGTAGGTCCGGCTAGGGGAGGATCTAGTCGCCTAATCCTTGTGTACAAACCAACCCGGTTGTGCGGAATCCAACCGAGATAGCAAACCGAGATAGAACACGCAAATAAACAACACACAAGACTCAACGATTAACACCACTTGTATTAATGCGTATGAAAGGTCCGTTACAAGCACAAGGTTTACAAATCAGTTCTGCAAACTCTCTCTAGTGTGTGTGTTCCTGATCTGTCTAAGTGTCTAACTATCGAAGTGAACACAACACACGGGTATTTATACCCGAACACTGCAGGTCTGGTCGAAGGATCATGCAGACCGGTCGAAAGATCATCTTTCGACCAGGAACAGCTCGAACGATCCATAAGTACCACGAAAGATGGGATCTTTCGTGGTCCATCTATCGAATGACATCTTTCGAGCAGGTCATCGAAGGATATAGGCAATCCTTCGATGGCACATCCTTCGACCCAACATCTTACAAACATAATGTTGACTGTTTGGCCAAGTCAAACCAGGAGGATGGTTGACTTGGTCAAACTTACAAGACTAACAAGACATCGTTTTACATCGTGACCGAATACAGACAAAATACATACATAAGTGCACCAACAAACTCCCCTTTGGCTGTAGCTTTGTCTGGCTTTAGCTTTGTCTCGATCTTTGTTCTTGTAAGTTCTCGTGTCTTCAAGTCTTTGACCTCTATTCAAGTCTTCAATGTCGGAGGATCTTCAAAGTCTTCACGTCTTGAAAGCAGAAAGTGTACCAACAAACTCCCCGTTTCATGTAGGAAGTGTGTTGACAAACTCCCTCTTAACATAAGCTCCCCCTTGAGTTATGCTCGTGAAATACTTGTTCTTTATGAAGTGAGATCCTTGTGGTGTTGATGATGGTCAGCGGCAACTCGATCATCTTCATCATTTGAGTGCCTTCACGTCGTGTCTTCATTCCGAAGCTTGTCATCGACCATGTTCTCCTAGCCTTTAGAATCTGCACATGTAAGAAATCTAAACGCGTAATGAGAACAACCGCTTGGAATATCATAAGCAAACGACACACATGTGACCATTGTTTAAACAAACACCGCCCGACAGTTTGAAAGTTTAAAATATTTTATCAATTTCAATTTAACTTTCAAAACTTTGCAAATTTCGACCGTTTATGAAGATTTAGTCATTTTCGGTTTTCGTTCAGGTTTCAGGTAACGAAGACTCGAGTTCCAACATCGTACGATCGAAAATAAAATAAAAATAAAATCTTTTTGGCTTTTATAAAGTTTATATTAAAACATGCCTAAAATCTTTTTGGTATTTTTTTGAATATTTCAAATGTAAAGACTGAAAGCAGTAAATAAATATATACAGACATTCTTTTTGCGAGTTTCGAGGGTAAGAGAATCATATCAGTGTACGGTCATGCCAAAACGCTCTTGTTGTTCTTTTAGTTAACATTAAGATAAGCATCCTATAACAATTATCGGTATTGTTGTCCACATAAGCTCAACTTATCATTTGTAATCATGGCGAGGGGATACGTTAAGGTATGATTTATACTTAACGACCGGTGTTCATCCACATCACGACACATTCCCGTATCAAGGTATGCACGAGGGTTCATCTTACCGGTGAGTATACCGATTATCATCTGTTTGACCGTATATGATGTGAGATTCTCACTTATTTTGATTTGAAAACAAGCCCTATGTGATATAATCACTTATTGATGAGGAACTTGGTTTTCATATGCATGAGGGCACAGGAGCAAGTCCGTGAACAGGTCAGTACTTTCGTACAGCAGAGAGACGAACTTGACTCCCGGAAAGAATTTGTGATATATTATCACTTATTTGTTTGGACATGTGATTGTTTATCACTTATTGAGGTCGTATGCAGTATGAAATATGTACACGTATGTATAGTATCATGGAAGATCTAGACTTGCGTCCCCGTTATTTTTCGGTAAAAGATACAACCATGATACCCAGATGATAAGCAGCATAAAGACCGAATATCTCAGAACCTCGGCAATCTCTCAAACGAAATTTCGGTACTAAGACCATATGCCAATGAATGGTTCCCACCTAGTCTTCAGTCGATTTAAGTTTATATCACCCTGCACACTTTAAAATGATTGTGAGCCTACCGATACATCTTATATAGAGCTGCTTATCGTTTTTCATTTTAGGTTTAAAGAGGTTTAGACAGACCACTGATGTACTATCATTTTCTCTTTTGCTCGCCAGGAAACTCATTTTTGTTTTTCTATTGTTTTTGTGTTTTTGAAATTTTTCAATGTTTTTGGATTTTTAAATTTTGGATTTACTCCCCCTAAAATCAACAAACTAAGACAACTTTAAAAACACAAAGGTATTTACAAAAATGATTTTCCGATGTTGGTTTTACTCTTGCTTGACCTTAATGCCATTTACCAATAATAAGTAGTCAAATCTTGATTTGTCAAAAGCTTTGGTAAAAAGGTCGGCACGTTGGTCATCGGTGTGGACGTAAGCAACATCGATTAGCCTTTTCTCAAAGCAATCACGTATGAAGTGATATTTGATTTCGATGTGCTTAGTCTTTGAATGCTGCACAGGATTTTTAGTGATCTGTAATGCAGCAGAATTATCAACGTAAATAGGAGTAGTTAGGAATTCGAAACCGTAATCACGCATTTGTTGTTGTATCCACAGGACTTGGGAGCAACAACTTGAGGCAGCAATGTATTCAGCTTCGCATGTTGATGTAGCGACGCACGTCTGCTTCTTGCACTGCCATGTGACTAGGCGATTTCCCAAAAACTGACATCCAGCCGTTGTGGATTTGCCGTCGATTTTGCATCCGCCAAAATCAGAATCACTGAATGCGATCAAGTCAAAGTTATTATCCCTAGGGTACCACAGACCGGTGTCAGGGTAACCCTTCAAATAACGAAAAATCCTTTTTACAGCTGCAAGATGTGAGGCCTTCGGGTTCACTTGATATCTGGCAAGCAGGCACGTTGGGTACATTATATCTGGTCTTGATGCTGTGAGGTACATAAGAGATCCAATCATCGCGCGGTAGTATGAGGGGCTAACATCTTGACCCTTCAAGTCTAGAGTAATTCCGTGATTTTGTGGCAATGGGGTACCGATGGGCGTTGCATCAGACATCTGGAACCGGCTCAAGATGTCACCAACATATTTAGTCTGATGGATGAATATCCCAGACTCTGTTTGTTGTACTTGTAGGCCCAAAAAGAAAGTCATTTCCCCCATAGCACTCATCTTGAATTTATCCTGCATTACACGCTCAAAATCCCTACACAAAACATCGTTAGTAGAACCAAATATAATATCATCAACGTATACCTGTACCAGTAGAAGATCTCCATCTTGTTCTTTGATGAAAAGAGTGCAGTCGATAAGACCTCTGCGAAAACCGTTCTCCAGCAGATAATTAGATAAGGTTGCGTACCAAGCTCGCGGTGCTTGATGTAGACCATATAGAGCTTTGTTGAGCAACCAAACCCGATCGGGATGGATAGGATCTTCAAAACCTGGAGGCTGCTCGACGTACACCTCTTCTTCCACCACACCATGTAAGAAGGCACTCTTCACGTCCATCTGGTATACCTTGAAACCTTTGAATGAGGCATAAGCCAGAAAGATCCGAATGGCTTCTAGACGTGCAACAGGTGCATACACTTCGTTGTAGTCGATCCCTTCAATCTGACGAAAACCTTGAACGACTAGCCTTGCTTTGTTCCGGATAACGATCCCACGGTCATCCTTTTTGCATTTAAACACCCAACGGGTACCAATCTTCTTGTATCCAGCAGGTTTCTCTACGAGTTTCCAGACACCAAGCTTCTGAAATTGTTGCAGTTCTTCCTGCATCGCTTCAACCCATGAGCTATCTTTCAAAGCATCTTTCCAAGTTCTTGGTTCTTCCTGTGAGACATAACACGCGAAAGACCAATCATTCTGTTGACCAGATTCTCGGATAGTTGCATACAAGCCTGCATTGTTGTTGTTCCGCAACATGTTTCTTGTTTGAACGCCACTTTGTACATTCCCGATGATGTTTTGTTGAGGATGGGTATTATGAATCCTTGTTTCTGGATTATCTTGAACTGGAATATTTGTACCCAGATTGTTGAGATTCAGATCAACAATCAATTCAAGGCCCGGAATTGACGAAGAGGATGATGCAGAAGTTTCAGCTGTTCGAGGGACATCCACTGGAGGTGTACCCTCTGAAATACCATGAACTGCTGTTGGAGCTTCTTGATCTGCATCGAGAAATTCATCATCCTCTGAAGATTCGTTCAATTCGGTAGCATCTTGAAAATCCTCATTGTCGAGAGCATTATTGTTCACTGAAGATGGTTCTTGATTGACTATAATGGGACAAACCAACGGTGAATCTGTTGCATTGTCGCTCTCGAAAAACATCCTTGCCGCAGCACTTTCTTCAACGGCTTCAACATTGATCGAATTGAAAAAGTCATCGTACTCAAACATCCAAGGCTGACCAGGGTTTCTAACTGGTAAAGTGTGCCTTTGTACTCTGACTTCAGACCATTCCTCGACCCTTTTAGTCTCTAGATTCCAGACTCTTAAGTTTGGGGTGGAATACCCAAGAAAGTATCCCTCAATGGCTCTAGCCCCAAACTTTCCATTAGGATCGATAATTGTGCAAGGAGCTCCAAACGGTTCAAGATAGGACAAGTCTGGTTTCCGTTTGTTGATAAGCTCAAAGCAGGTCTTGTTGTGCCTTTTGACTGTAAGGACTCGGTTCAACGTATAGCATGCAGAGGACACAGCTTCAGTCCAGAATGGAATGGGCAGCTGCGACTCTACCAACATAGTCCTAGCAGTCTCGATCAATGTGCGGTTCTTACGTTCAGCGACGCCATTCTGTTGAGGAGTATAAGC
Source organism: Helianthus tuberosus (assembly GCA_030545235.1). NCBI lineage: Eukaryota > Viridiplantae > Streptophyta > Magnoliopsida > Asterales > Asteraceae > Helianthus > Helianthus tuberosus. The sequence continues at coordinate 305,021 of JARYGA010060432.1, forward strand.
TGCACTAAATTCGTGAAGAATACCTTTTGAAGTGCAAAACTCCGCCATGGCATGATTTTTGAATTCAGTACCATTGTCGCTACGTATCCGCCTAACCTTCAAGTTGTAAAGATTCTCAATCTGAATGATCAAGTTTTTGATAATACCGAAGGTTTCACTCTTGTGTGCCATGAACGCCACCCACGAAAATCTTGAATAATCATCAGTTATCACGAGGCAATATTGATCATTCCTAATGCTTTTGTGCTTGACAGGACCGAACAAATCCATGTGCAAACGTTCAAGAGGAACAGCCACCGTGTTGACTTTCTTTGTCGGGTGTCGTTTCTTCGTTTGTTTTCCTTTTTGGCACGAAACACAGACGTCTTGAAGATGGAAGTTTTTAAGAGGAACACCATTCACCAATTCATTTGATACCAAATGATTCATTTTGCGTAAGTGAATGTGACCCATTCGTCTGTGCCAAGAGATTGTGTCTTTTTCTGTGGCTTTGGAAACGAAACAAGTTGCTTGTGCAGACGTTGTGATAGCTTGGCTCATATCAAGGACATACAGATCATTTATCCTTGGAGCCGACAAGAGAATCCATTCTTTTGGAATTTTGAAGCCGGGTTTCAGCACATAACATCCATTAGCATCAAAGTGTACTGAGAACTGCTTGTCACAAATTTGAGAAACACTAAGAAGATTGTGATCAAGTTGTTGCACAAAGTTGATCTTGTCAAAGCTAACAACCCCGTTGGAAATCATTCCTTCACCCGTAATGTATCCGCCCTTATCTCCAGCAAAAGCAACATAACCTCCTCTAATAGATTTGACGTCGTAGAGAAGCTTCATGTCGCCTGTCATGTGCCTGGATGCCCCACTATCAACAATCCAATGACTACTGATAGTTCCTCCTGGAACACCCTGCACATTAACTCAATCGATTAGTTGGAGATGGGGACCCAAGCCATTGTGGTCTTGGGTCTTCCATTTTTATCAACAACAATAACTTCCACCTTTTGATGATTTGGAAATTGTGATGGTCCCCCTGATTCAATAACCGTTTTTGGTTTCCAAGTCTGTTTTGTTATACCAGTTTGATTGTTTGAAGTTTTTGAAAACTTTGAATTATCTGGTTTAACTGAAACAGATGGTTTGTGACCCACATCGGTTTTAATTGCTTTTTCAATTTTCTTGACCTGTTGGCGTTTCTGTTTCTTTTCCCTTTCTCTTATGAGTCGGGGATCTTGATTTACAGAAACAGATCGCTTGCGGTCAATGTGGTCACGGGGATCATCAACTATGCCTTTTTGTTTATGAAGATACGGGCAATTTCGAACAATATGCCCGATTGTTCCACATTCAAAACATGATCTTCGTTCAACAAACCCCGAAGTATCATGTGGTCGTCTTGCCGATGATGAACTTTGTGATCCCGAGGTACTAGGTTTTGAACAACTTGGTTCATTCCTTTTCATCACAGTTGCTTTTTGGACAAAGTCTAAGTTAGATTGATTTGCAAATTTTTCAATTTTGTCTGTTCCCTTCGATTTCACAAAGTTCACATTCTTCTTCTTCTTCTGATTCGGCTTCTTTTGATCTTGAGTCGGTGCCTTACCCTTTGTTTTGGTATGGTTTTGCTGTTTTGGCACTGTTGGTAATTTCTTGTTCCCAAATTGTTTTCTAACTTCAGCCTTTGGGATAGGAGGACACTGTGTGACTGTAACATGTTGTCCTGTCTTTCCCAAAAACTTACTTGTAGAATTTTCAAAGACTTTACTGATTAAAGATTGATTAACATTTTTAATAGGAAAATCTTTGTCTGAATAGATCTTATCATCACCAACAAGAGTGTACAGCAAATCCACACTCTCCGACTCTTTTGCTGATGTGGACTCGGTTGGAACAGTCTTAGCAGGTTTTGTGGGAGGATCACATAGGATATGATTCTCAAGAGGTATGTCCTCTTCTTTGATCACTGCATCAGACTTTTCCGAATCAGTATCATCAGACTCATCATCAGAAGAATCAACATCCTCAACCACAACTGGAGGATCCTGATTCTGTTCAGCAGTTACAAATGTATCTGCTGACACATCTGAATCTGACGATACTTCTTTCTTGTATCCGAGCCCTGCTGCAAATTCCTCAACGTCCATAGGAACAGATGGCTCAAAGTGAGTCCTATACTCCTCATCAGGCAAAGCATCAAAATTGTTTCTCACTGGTGGTGGACATTTCTTGTAACCTATGCATGTGACATCCTTTTTCTCTTTCTGAACATCAATGATGTGATCCAACACATAGCTAGAACTCAAATAACTGTCTAACTTGAGTCGGATCGCCTCACTTTCAGTTTTAACACAAGCCATTTCTTTTTGCATTACCTCAAGACGAGTGATATACAAATTAATGTCCGTTTGTTTTCTGGAAACCATTTTAGTTAACTCTGTTTTATCTTTCTTCAATGTTTCAATCATTGATTTATATCCCTTTTCATGGTTTTCATAAAACATATTGGCTTCAGTGCACTTTGAAATATCAACGGTTAATTTCTGATTGTGAATGAATGTCACATCATATTTTTCTTGCAAAGCCTCGTGTTTGCTTTGCAATTCACACCACCTATCATTCACAGAAACATGTTTGTCTTGCAATTCAAACAAACTAGCTTGTAAAGCATCGTGTTTGCCTTGCAACTCAGACATGTTTGCTTCCAACTCAGCACATCTAACATGCAAACTATCACAGTTATTACAGCTAACAGAAGTGGGTTCGTCGACACATACCTGACTTGATGAACTGTCGACATTCGCCATAAAGGCTGAATGGAGAGAAGACGAAGAATAAGCAGCTTGATCCACCAAAATAGATCTTCTTTGAATTCCTGCTGCAGCTTCCTCCAAAAGCTCATCAAAATCAGCAGCATCGACTGACGCACTTGTTGTGTCATCCACCTGATCATTGCCTGAAGTTGAGGATTCTTCATCCGAGCTTCCACTATAACCGGAAGAGTCTTCATCCTCAGAAGATACATCACCATTGGTGGAAGATTCTCCACCACTGGCGTGTTTAAGATCATTAACCACTTCAGCAAAACAAGCGGTTCCATCTGGTGCATCGTTTCCCAATTGGATTGACCAATCACAACCTTCGTCTACCTGAACCACTAGTGCCTGGTTGGCATTAGATGGTCTTGCTTGACTCTGGTTATTAACAGGCACCAGTGTTCGTTCGTTGTTCCTTCCTTGGTTCTGATTTGCCCTGTTGCCTTGACCTCGGAAAGGATTCTGGTTCCCATGCTGAGATGGCCTTGTACATTCACGCTTGAAATGACCACGTTCACCACAGTTGAAGCATTTAACAGCCTGTTTATCAAACCCATACTTGGTGTCTTTCTTGCTTTCCAAGCTGGTTCGGCCTGTTCTTTCCATGAAATCCTTTGCTCGCCTAACTGCACTGGCAAAGGCCCACTTAATGTCCATCATCTCCATCTCCTCTTTATCAATCTGCTGATAGTCTTCTTGTGTCAGATTAATATTACCAATCTGACCTTCCACTAATCCACAGTATGCGCTCACCACAGTGTTTAGCAGCTCCATGTGTTCCTTTGCTACTTCCACACTGACTTTAGAAAAGCTTAAGGTGTCGAGCCGTACTGTATCTGGCTTTGATTGCTGACCAGCAGATGATGTGCTTCCATAACAAGCTTGCTGTTGAGGAGGAAGCGGATTCCCATACATATCTGTTGTTGGTAAAGGATTTCCGAACATATCAGTTGGTCTGAAAGGTCGTTGCTGTTGTGGTGCTGATTGAGGGACTGGTTCCAGCAGATTTCCATACATGTCTGTCTTTGGAGGCACAGGAACTTGGATAGTATTGCCATACATATCTGTGCTAGTCACAAAAGCTGTTTGAATTGGAGCATGCGAAGAAGGTTTTGTAGAGGTGCTAGAGGTTCCAAAATACATTTCAGGATTTTGAGGCACGGGAATTCTTTTTGCCTTCAGAGTTTCTTCCTGATTCTTGTTTTCTAGAATTTGAACAAAGTCGTTGAAGCTCGTTGTAGCTAAAGTACCATTGTACTTCATGATTTCCAAGAATGTATTCCACTGAGGTGGCAATGCATCTGCAAACCTTTTCACAATCTCTACAGGAGTTGTAATAACCCCGAAATTTGTCAATTCAGTCAGCAAGTGATTAAATCGACTTGTCAAATCACCCAACGACTCATTCTCCATACAAGTAAAACCATCAAACTCTTTCTTTAGCAGTTCTTTCCTCAGTTGACGTGTCGCTTCATTTCCCACGCCCCTTGTCTTCAACGCGTCCCACAACCTTTTTGTAGTCTTATAACTGACGAACTGATGATAGATGTCTTTACTTAAGGCCTGAGTGAGAATGGCGTATGCCTTCTTTTCTAGATCATAGACCTTCTTCTGATCTTCCGTGAGATCTGCAAACGTAGCAGCAGATGATGCGGCAACCTCTATTGTTTGATCGAAATCAGTGATGAACCGCAACCACAATTCTGTATTTTGACCAAGAACGTATGTATGAAATCTATCAATCCATCTTGGATATTCATATAAATGCATCAACTTTGGAGGTCTATTCAAACTTCCAGTTTCGCTTTCGCTTAAAAGAATGCTTTGAACACTTGGAACTTGATTTGATACAAATGCCCATTGACCGGTAGAAATTGCATTAGCTTGTGAAGATACCGGTGCGGAAGATGACGGAGTACCAAAATACATATCTGTATTTACCAAAGTATTCCACCTTGGATTCATATTTAATCAGCCGAAGGATACCTGTCGAAAGACTTGAAAAACACAAACTGTTAAACACAAACAAACTAATGATCGAAAGATCAACACCTGTTCGAAGGATCAACAGGGTTCGAAAGATCTCTGTTGAATTTCGAACAATGTTTTTCGAAAGATTCTCCAAACGAAGGATCCTTATCTTTCGAAAAAGTACTGTAGACCGAAAGATGAAATCGAAAGATGACTTCGAAAGACTCCCCAATCGAAGGATCCTAGTCTTTCGAAAATGAGCAGTGGACCGAAAGATATATGTTTCGAAAGTATTCCTTGGAACGAAAGATAAGTCTCACACTTCGAAGGATGCTCGAAGGATAACTATCTGTCGAACCTCCTTTGGTCGAAAGATGATCTTTCGACTTCGAAGGATATCTTTCGAACTAGCTCTGACACAGTTGACAAATCGGACAGTTTGGTGAAAAGTTGACGGGTTGGTGAGAACTTTCGGCAGAAAGTATGTTCAGACCATATCTTTCAGGTCTGAACATGCAGGTTTTTCACCAACCGGGTAATGATCCCAATATTTTAATCAAAACACTCTTTTCAATGCACAAACACCTTGAAGTTCAAAATTTTTAAGATCAAAAGTGTGAACTATCAAGAACACAATGAAGAACAAACCCAGAAATATGAATATTTCTGCAAACCAACAACAAAACGAAACCCGATTTTGCTTGAAATTTCACTAAAAACCCATTTTTAACATGTGATAAAGAGAAGTGACAAGGTTTTTATAAGAACAAACAGCAAAAACAGCAAGGTTTCCAGAAAATATGAACTTTAAAACCCGAAAAACAGTCCGAAAACTCTCGGTTTTAACAAGGAGAAGAGCCAAGGCTCTGATACCACTTGTAGGTCCGGCTAGGGGAGGATCTAGTCGCCTAATCCTTGTGTACAAACCAACCCGGTTGTGCGGAATCCAACCGAGATAGCAAACCGAGATACAACACGCAAATAAACAACACACAAGACTCAACGATTAACACCACTTGTATTAATGCGTATGAAAGGTCCGTTACAAGCACAAGGTTTACAAATCAGTTCTGCAAACTCTCTCTAGTGTGTGTGTTCCTGATCTGTCTAAGTGTCTAACTATCGAAGTGAACACAACACACGGGTATTTATACCCGAACACTGCAGGTCTGGTCGAAGGATCATGCAGACCGGTCGAAAGATCATCTTTCGACCAGGAACAGCTCGAACGATCCATAAGTACCACGAAAGATGGGATCTTTCGTGGTCCATCTATCGAATGACATCTTTCGAGCAGGTCATCGAAGGATATAGGCAATCCTTCGATGGCACATCCTTCGACCCAACATCTTACAAACATAATGTTGACTGCTTGGCCAAGTCAAACCAGGAGGATGGTTGACTTGGTCAAACTTACAAGACTAACAAGACATCGTTTTACATCGTGACCGAATACAGACAAAATACAGACATAAGTGCACCAACAAACGATGTTAAGCTCAAGCTCGTTAAATATTTTGCGGTTTGACTTGCGGACAGAGAAGCTTTCAGTTTTCAGCACTCCTATTGTGCCTAAAAATCAATGTATCCTAAAAATCAATGGTCGTGTAGGAGTTGTTTGTCATGATCATGTGGTGGAAAGCAACAAAATGCATATCTGGATATTATATGACTATGAAACTAGTGTTTGGGTACAAGAATTCATTACATTCCCTGAGTCATTGATCAAATTAACTGGCCCTATCCTCTTCCCGTTAGAAGTTAATATGTACGAGATCATCTTTTCCACGAGCAAGGTGTCTGGGAACGTGATGAGCGTACCAATCTATAACTTGAAGAGAAGATGCTTTAAAACATTAGAGTTCACTCTGGGTCATCAATTTTCGTGCGCAAAAACCATGAAGCTCAATCAAATCAAGTATTATGTTGAAAGCATGGTGCCTTTATAGAGGAACATAACAAGACTTGATGATCCAATGCAAGTTCTTCCATGGGCATATGTTGGTTCTGCTTCGTACTTTGTAATTTAGGTTTGCATTTTGTTCGTGGCTCTTTGACGTATGTTCTTATGAAATTTCTGCTATTAAGTAGTATTTTACCAACCCTATTGAATCTATAGTTCTTAAACAATTATTGCTAAACTGTTTAAACTTATGCTATGCTTTATGGGTTTCCAAATGTCCTTTAAACTGCTGCTAGCATCTTCAAAATTTCGAATAATTGATCATTGACTACAAGAATTATCAACAATACAATTGCTAGAAATAATTTTAGGAGGATTACAAAATGTTTGTGTATCCAGCATGCAATTCTAATTAAACAAATTTTGAGTCTCATGTAAAAGACAACGAGTTTGACTCCAAGCCGAACAAATATGGATATTTGTAGACATGAAATTCTGAAAATTGGGATCACTTAACTTTATTACCAAAGGACACAAACCTTACCTTAACGAATAAATAAACCACAGTTCAAACTGATTAAATCTTCTGAGGTAATAATGTGGTGCTGATGATGAAGTCATCATTGGTCAACCAGGTTCTAGATTTCTTGTGTGAGTGTTGAGTAACTGCTCGAAAACATCATTTAATTCGGACAATTTGGTTCAGATTTGCTGACATCTTTTTGTTTCTGTGTTTACCTGGAGAGGGCATTACTATTATGGGTTTATTTAGACTTTTTATTTAAGACTAATAGACTATGGGACATATTGGATTAAGTGTATGTTTCAATGGGTTCAAATGGGTAACAAATGAAATAAGGAAATATGGAGAACATGTCAAAATGGGTCAAAGAAAAAAAGGCTATGGGTCATTATGGGTAGCAATAAAATGAGGCAATTCATTTGGTTTTCTCGCCTCATCCGCTTCACCTAACGGCGACCACAATTGAAGCTCTCGTCCAACGTTTCACAGCTAGCTAGAATGGGTGAGAAGACATTGTGATATGTGTTATTGGTTTTGTTTCATGATTATATGTGATAGTTTGCTTGAATGGAGTATGAGTGAGAAATTGACTGTCCATATTCTTTGTTGTTGAAAGAGTTTGATCATTGATGTTTATATATAAGTCAAATTTGTTTGTATACAGTTAGTCATATGCTATCTTTAAGAATATTCATTGGAGTTCTTCCTTCTTTCTGAGTGGATTCATTTATAGAGCACTCGTAGAGTTTGGGTTTCTCTTAAACTTTTCGATTTATATTCATTTTGATGTCACTGTTTTGAAAAAAGCTAATACAAGTTTTGACCGGGTTGTATTATATGGGCTGCCGTATTTGATTGTATATAGTACTGTAAATGAGCCGAGCTAGACCAGGCTCGAGCTCGAATTTCAAATCGAGCTGAGATTTGAGGCTCGAACTAGACTCGATTAGAATTCGAGCTAGCTCGGCTCGGCTCGGCTCGATCTAGCTCGAACTAACAAAAAACCACAAAATTTACTACTTAAAAATGAATTTCTTCATAGAATAAGGGCCATAATTGCCATTTAATTTAACCATATGGCTAAATATGCAAGTATGAATAGTTAATTAATTTTGTACATTGTCATTACCTTCTTTATACTCCCTTAGTTTTTTGTTTTCTAGGTGGTGTGAGACAAAAAATGAAGGATCTCAACCTTATCGAGCCAGCTCACGAGTCGAGCCAGGCCAAGCTCGAGCTCGGCTCGTTTACAACCGAGCCAATTTCGAGCCGAGTTGGCACGTTTACAACCGAGCCAATTTCGAGCCGAGCTTTCTTCGAGCTTTTTTCGAGTGAGTTTCGAGCGAGCTACGAGACACGAGTTTTTTGAACACCCCTAATATTTTGTATATGGTGGTTCGTGTGCCAAACGTCAAATTGATATCATCATTTATATCCCGTTTTTTATTGGGATAAATTCGCTAAGATTGCCGATTCTGTAGAAACAACCTTGGGTGAAATTATAGGGAGATTAAGGTGTTGTTTGTTTTTTAAAAGGTAAAATGGCTGCAGTATGTGGACTACATCTGCAGACATCTGTAGAAGAAGATTGTTTGTTTTTTAACGTATGTAGATGATAAAGGCCCACTGAAAGTGTATTCAAGAAAAAGGAATCGGGTTACAGCTGGCAATATGGGACAGCTGGATGTTATTTTTGGGAATTGGTTGAATCCACTCAGTCAAGACAATTGATGGTAAATTGGCTGATTATACTCGGTCAAATCAATTACGGGAAATTAGGGAGCAGATCACTACCTTAATTTAGAAATTGGATATTATAAATCCAGGCTTGTTCATCACTTTTTTTATTCAAGTTGTTTATGTTCATTTTTCCTTTGTAATCGGAGACTTTGCCCCTCTCGAATCGGGCCACTATCACTTTTGTTTCTAATAAAATCAAGCCTGTTTCTGCTCTTACAACCCATTCTTATCATTTGGTTCCATTGCCGGGAAGTCGAAATGGTGCAAACCCGGAATAGCTCAGGCGAAGGAAACCCCCTCGACCCCATTGCAGTTCAATTGGCTGCCCTAGCCGCGAAGTTGGAGTCATTTGAAACGATGAAGGAAGATATAGCAGCCCTGAAGGCAGGAGAACGACCTCGAGGCAGCAAGAATGATGAAGGGGAAAGCTCTTGGAGGGGTCGACAGCCATATAGGCCCTACAACAAAATCGATTTCCCGATCTTTAGCGGAGGAGACCCTCGCGGATGGCTGTTGAAGGCTGACAAATATTTCAGGTATTATCAAATACCTGATGAGGAGAAAGTTGAAGTGGCTTCAATGCACTTAGAAGGTGATGCCCTGGACCTCTTTTCTTGGCTCTCTAACGACCAACCTGTCACTTTCTGGGAAGAATTGGTTCAAGCGTTTACCACAAATTTTGGTCCGGCAGAGTTCCAAAACCCGGATGAGTTCCTTTGTAACATCAAACAAACTGGGTTGGTCCAAGAATATCGGCAGGAGTTTGCTAAGAGATCCTCTCGGGTTTCAAACTGGCCCGATCATTGTCTTTTGGGGGTATTCTTAAATGGTCTTAAAGATGAATTAAAAGCCGATGTAAGAATTCACAAGCCCCGTACAGTATATAATGCTATGAGCCTGGCCCTGGAGTTTGAATCTAAACTCAACCCTCACCGCCCGGGAAAAAGCACCCCTTGGACCCCATCTTCGAAATCCTCACAGCCGGATGCCAAGCCAATGACCTTCACTTCAGCCCAAACCTCAACCCAACCAAAAAATACTTACCGAATCTCTGAGACAGAGAAACAAACCCGATTCTTAAAAGGTGAATGCTTCAGATGTGGCGATAAATACGGGCCGGGTCATCGTTGCAAAATCGGTACCTTCAAGGCTCTGGAAGCAGATGATGTTGATGAATCACCTATAACTATTCCAACCAGCCCTGATTTAGAGACTGCTGAAATCAGTCTACATGCTATCTTGGGCAAGCCACACCCTACTACGATGAAGGTCCAAGGTATGCTTCATTCTACTGAAGTTTTAATTTTAGTTGATGGTGGTTCTACACACAATTTTATTTCCGAAGTATTGGTGAGTGAACTTAAGCTGGCTTCTCAACCGATAGAACCTTTTGGTGTCCAAATCGGTAATGGGGATGTAATTCGACGTGGCCATATTTGCGAAGATCTTGCTGTGCAGGTTAATGATCTCAAGATCACTCAAGACTTCCATCCTTTCTCCCTTGGTGGAGCGGATCTGGTTTTGGGTATTCAATGGTTAGCCACATTAAATACAATTCAAGCTAATTGGAAAGAATTGTTCATGATTTTTTCAATAGATGGGAAGCGATACAAATTACAAGGTGTCGCATCTGGGCCCCAAAAATCATCTAGCTTTCAACACCTAGCCATTGATCCAGAAATTTTACCTTGCATACCAGCCCCACTACAGCATATTGTCACACAATACACTGCTGTTTTTGAAGAGCCTCAAGACCTACCCCTGGCTAGATCACAAGATCATTCAATTCCTCTCCTGCCAAATTCAACTCCACCTAATATTCGCCCTTACCGTTACCCCTACTCTCAAAAAACTGAGATAGAGAAACAAGTAGAGCAATTAATGGCAGCCGGCTTTATACAACCAAGCACCAGTCCTTTCTCAAGCCCGGTTTTACTAGTGAAGAAGAAGGATAATACGTGGCGATTGTGCGTCGATTAGCGGGCCCTTAACAAGATAACTATAGCCGATAAATACCCACTGCCGCCGCCTGCAACTCACCGGAAAAACGACACCTCCACCGTCGCCGGTTCTCTCTCCCGCCTCCTTCTCTCTCTCTCTCTCTCGTCGTTATCTCTCTGTCTCTCTCTCTCTCTCCGACTTACTCCCTCTCTCGTCTGATCTGTGAGAGTGGTGGTGGCAGCGGAGTGGTGGTGGTGGCAGGGCTGTGGTGGCGGTGGTGGCAGGGCTGTGGCGGTGGTGGCAGGGCTGTGGAGGTGGTGGCAGGGCTGTGGTGGTGGTGGCGGTGGTGGTGGTGGCAGCGGAGTGGTGGTGGTGGCAGGGCTGTGGTGGCGGTGGTGGCGGTGGTGGTGGCAGCGGAGTGTTGGTGGTGGCAGGGCTAGTGGTGGTGGTGTTTAATATTTACTTAAATGGTCCTTAATGTTACAAATTTACACAATCAGTCCTTATTTACAAACTGACTTAACTGGGTTATGATTTTTGGACTGAAATGACACCTTTCCAGAACGTGGGGGACAAAAATGGCGCATTTTTGAGAAATGGACTGAAATGGCCAAAGTGACCAAACCACAGGGACGAAAATGGCAGTTAACTCTTTTCAAAATGTGAAATTATATTTAAATGATATAAGGCCGATCTTGAAAACGGTAAAATATTTAAACGAGTTAATATAATTGGCCGATGTTGAAAACGGTAAAATACTTTTATACAAAAAATATAACTTTTTTTAAAAAACAACTCAAATTACCCAACCAAAATACCCATTTTTTCACTCAAACAAACATCACCCTCCAAAAACACATCAAATTACCCACCAAAACACTCAAATTTTCACTAAAAAAAACATCACCCTGCAAGATGCCCCGTCTAGGCTTATACGGGGCGTCTAGACCCCTTAAATTTTGTGCCCGACACCCCAACTCAGAGCCCCTTAATTTCAGTGCCTAGACGTCCGGTATAGGCCTTGCAAGGCGTCTAAGGCATCAAAAGTGTGCAAATAGACAGGAAGGAATAAGGATGTGTGAATAGATTGATAATTTTAATTATACAAATAGATTTTTTTGTTCAATCTCGTGTATAAGAAAGAAAGTGGATTTGACTGCAATCCGATAACAAACAAACTTTCAAATAGGTTTTGAATTTGGCTTACAATACGGGTTATTGTTAACCACATCTTCTCCTGAAATTGATAAAGTTTCTTTTTAGTTTTACAGGCCACAACTCCTCTTTCATAGGCATCGGGTTGGGCATATTTTGTGTTCATAGACGGCAATTACGTATTACATTATATTACATATTCATAGACTGTAATTACATATTACATTATATTATGGTTGCAAAAGTCGCTAGGCGCTCCGTAGTCGGTCGACCGGGGAGTTGAGAGTACTCGGTCTTGGCGGAGAGTACACGGGGAGTACTCGGACATGTTAAATTATAAATAAATTACTTTTTGGAGATTAAATATATGTCAAATAACACAAATTTACTAATATTTATAACAAAATACGTGAAAATTATATTCATTATTTAATATGATAGGCATAGAAATTATGTTATATTATTATTTAAGTCAAACTTGGCCCGACTTGATCTACTAGATCCAATTCTGGCTGAGGTTGACCGCGTTTGACCGACTCCGAGTAATTAGGCGGAGTCAAAGAAAGTCGTCTCGGCAGCCTACCTTGTAGCGACTACTCGGGGAGTACTCGGCCTTGGAAACATTGTTTTACAACCATGATTATATTACATATTTTAATGTATATAAATAACTAGGTTATAACCCCGTGTATTACACGGGTTTAATAAATAAATTTTACATAATAAATAATAAAACAATATATCTTTAAAAACCTTATTTATTGCACGAGTTGAATAAATATAATTTTATATATTAAATAATAAAAAGTTATATCTACAAAAACCATATTGTACGGGTTGAATAAATGTAATTTTATATACCAAATAAAAAAAATTATATCTTTAAAATCACGTGTATTACACGGGTTGAATAAATGTGATATTGTTTACCAAATAATAAAATAATACATCTTCAAAAAACCTCATTTATTACACGAGTTGGATAAATGTAATTTTATATACCAAATGATAAAAAAATTACATCTTTAAAAATATGTGCATTACACGGTTTGAATAAATGTAATTTTATGTACTAAATAATAAAAAATATATATCCTTAAAATACCCCGTGTATTGTATGAATTAAATAAATTTAATTTTATTTATCAAATAATAAAAAAGTTATGTCTTAAAAAACCTCATGTATTACATGGGTCGAGTAAATGTAATTTTGTATAGTGAAAATAAAAATATTTAATAGATTAATTCAAAGTTTGGTTTTCGTGATAAAAATAGATTATTCTATTGTTGCAAAATTTGTTAACAAATTCTCAATAAATTTAACCATTTATTTAAAACTCCGTAAATGTATAAATGATAAATAATATTAGTTAATTTTGTTTTAAGTTTCGTAAAATCTATTTGATACCAAACTAAACAAAACGTTTAAATAGAGTAAATTTCCATTTTAGTCCCTGAGTTTTTGTCAAAATTGTCATTTTAGTCCAAATAGTTTTTTTTCTCCTCTGGGTCCCTGACTTTTCCTTTTCTTGCCATTTTGATCATATTCCCTAACTTAGTCTAAAAACCAGGTTATAATCAGAGGTATATTTGGCACTAAATTATTATGATGTTTATAAAATTATGTTGTAAACTACCCCTGGTTATCATTACATAACAGTTATGCCAAAAATACCTCTGGTTATAACCAGATTTTTAGACTAAGTTAAGCAATTTGATCAAAAAATGACAAGAAAATAGAAAAGTTAGGGACCCATAAGAGAAAAAACCTATTTGGACTAAAATGACAATTTGGACCAAACCTCAGGGACTAAAATGGCAATTTACTCCGTTCAAATATAATTAATTCAAATAAATAATATTATAAATGAGAAGGAGATTAAACTAAATAATAATTATCCATAAGATATTAAAATAATAATATTTAGTAGGAGGGTTATCTATAATTAATTAGAAAAAATTAAACTAAAATAATAATTATCTATAAGAGATTGTCTAATATGATGACAAGTGTCCCCGAAGTGGTTTCTTTTATTATATAGTATATATATATTATTTTTATTATTGTGTATATTTTAGTTATAATTTTTCTTTAAAGTAAATGAAAATAATTTATTAGTATGTTATAAACTAGAGTTGTTATTTTTATTAATAATTGTTATGTGAATTTAATTAGTAAAAGTAATTTATTATGTCACAAATGAGTAAAAAAATGGATTAATAGTATTAAAATAGGACTAAGTTACTTTTTTTCTAATCTTTACCTTATAAAACATTTTATTTAGGGTGATGGAGGGATTAAGAAAAAAAAAGTTGAAGTGAAATATGTTGTTAACATGTGTCTATTTTTGTATTCATTTATTAGGTTGAAGGAAAGGGTAAAAAAAGTATATTTTATATTGTAATATTTTTTATACATATGCTTTTATTGTTTTGTTTCTCACAAAAATATATCAACAATAATCTTTATTATAGGCTCAAACTATCTACACACTTGGTGTGTTGATAGCCACCCCAAAAAAAACTTTTTTGTCCTATATGCACATCCTGCAGTATCGAGCTGTGATCAAAGCGCGTTGTTTTGGTCTGGTCAGCCAGAGAAAGAATGACGGGTGTCTGACGGGTGTCTGACGGGTCTGTTGACCGGACCAAAACGCCGAGCTTTGACCGCGTTTTGGTCCTGTCAACCAGACACCCGGTCAGTCTTTTGTCTGGTTGACAGGACCAAAACGCGGCCAAAGCTCGGCGTTTTGGTCCAGTCCCCTAGCTCAAAATTACGTTTTTTCCCTCGGTTCAAAAACTCATATTTAATTTTGTTCCCAGTTTAAAATTACGTTTTCACCTTCCGTTTAAAATTACGTTTTTGCCCCCAGTTCAAAATAAAATGTTGTTTTTCCCTCTAGCTCAAAATTACGCTTCTGCTCCCAGCTCAAAATTACGTTTTTGTCCACAGTTCAAAATAAAATTATGTTTTCTCCCTAGCTCAAAATTATTAGCTGTCTGTCACTTTCCTATTGGACTAACTCATTTTTAATTTAATTTTATTCCCAGTTTAAAATTACGCTTTCGTCATTTGTTTAAAATTACGTTTTTTAGTTCACAGCTCAAAATAAAATTATAATTTTGCCTTAGCTTAAAAATTACGCTTTTGCCCTTGGTTCAAAAACTCATTTTTTTTGTTCCCAGTTTAAAATTACGGTTTCGCCCTCCTTTTAAAATTACGTTTTTGCCCCCAGTTAAAAATAAAATGTTTTTTTCCTCTAGCTCAAAATTACGATTTTGCCCTTAGCTCAAAATTACGTTTTTGCCCACAGTTCAAAATAAAATTATGTTTTCCCCCTAGCTCAAAATTGTGATTTTGCTCTCAGTTTAAAATTATGATTTCATCTCCAGTTTAAAATATAATAACGATTTTGCCATCTGTACAGATATACATGTTGTGAGAGAGAAATATTTGGCTTATTGCCTCGCAACGCTGGCGGAGAAAAACTAGTTTCAATACAAACAACATACATCCACATCCACGTACTTTGTATCCAACAAAAAAAAAAAAATAGTACAGATAAAAAAAACTGAATTCGCAGTTTACTTTATATATTTCCAAAAAAACCCTTCATTTGAATTACCTCCAGGCAAATGGAAACCCTAGAAGATCGATCCAGGAAGGCAAATATTTCACTCCCAAGTGAAATCATCGAAGAGATCCTCTCCAGACTCCCCGTGAAATCCATACTCCGATTCAAATCCGTCTCTAAACCATGGCTCTCGTGCATCTCGGATCCATCATTCACCAAACTCCACCTCACTCGCGCCTCCACTGCCCACCGTACCGCTTTATTCATCTCTGCTTATGACGATTCCACCCGTAAACGACACCTTCTCTCCGCTGCTCATGACAGTGGACCCGTCACTCATCTCATGACACTGGACAACGCTTGTTCTACTGATTTCACTGAAGCCGAACATTTGAATGGGTTAGTATTGTTTACTTGCATGAAACCCTTTTCTGATTACGATCATGCTCAGGTTTTCGTTCTTAACCCTAGCACGCATAATATTTTTAAACTTTCTTATCCGGATTTTCTTATCAATGGAAATGGACGTGTGCGTTACTCATTTGCTTTCAATGAATGCACCAACGAACATAAAATTTTGATGATGAGGAAGTTTTTTGAACCTAAAATAACAGAGATTATGATTTTCTCTTTGTCAAATTATTCATGGAGAAAGATCTCTCCGATCGCTGTGGAGCATCCTGTTGGTTTTTTACCGGGTCATTTGACACTCACAAGAGGTAGTGTTTGTGTGGATAGTGTAGTACATTCAACGATGTTAAGCTCAAGCTCGTTAAATATTTTGCGGTTTGACTTGCGGACAGAGAAGCTTTCAGTTTTCAGCACTCCTATTGTGCCTAAAAATCAATGTATCCTAAAAATCAATGGTCGTGTAGGAGTTGTTTGTCATGATCATGTGGTGGAAAGCAACAAAATGCATATCTGGATATTATATGACTATGAAACTAGTGTTTGGGTACAAGAATTCATTACATTCCCTGAGTCATTGATCAAATTAACTGGCCCTATCCTCTTCCCGTTAGAAGTTAATATGTACGAGATCATCTTTTCCACGAGCAAGGTGTCTGGGAACGTGATGAGCGTACCAATCTATAACTTGAAGAGAAGATGCTTTAAAACATTAGAGTTCACTCTGGGTCATCAATTTTCGTGCGCAAAAACCATGAAGCTCAATCAAATCAAGTATTATGTTGAAAGCATGGTGCCTTTATAGAGGAACATAACAAGACTTGATGATCCAATGCAAGTTCTTCCATGGGCATATGTTGGTTCTGCTTCGTACTTTGTAATTTAGGTTTGCATTTTGTTCGTGGCTCTTTGACGTATGTTCTTATGAAATTTCTGCTATTAAGTAGTATTTTACCAACCCTATTGAATCTATAGTTCTTAAACAATTATTACTAAACTGTTTAAACTTATGCTATGCTTTATGGGTTTCCAAATGTCCTTTAAACTGCTGCTAGCATCTTCAAAATTTCGAATAATTGATCATTGACTACAAGAATTATCAAC
This sequence comes from Helianthus tuberosus, assembly GCA_030545235.1. Lineage (NCBI taxonomy): Eukaryota > Viridiplantae > Streptophyta > Magnoliopsida > Asterales > Asteraceae > Helianthus > Helianthus tuberosus. The sequence continues at coordinate 322,154 of JARYGA010060432.1, forward strand.
AATACAATTGCTAGAAATAATTTTAGGAGGATTACAAAATGTTTGTGTATCCAGCATGCAATTCTAATTAAACAAATTTTGAGTCTCATGTAAAAGACAACGAGTTTGACTCCAAGCCGAACAAATATGGATATTTGTAGACATGAAATTCTGAAAATTGGGATCACTTAACTTTATTACCAAAGGACACAAACCTTACCTTAACGAATAAATAAACCACAGTTCAAACTGATTAAATCTTCTGAGGTAATAATGTGGTGCTGATGATGAAGTCATCATTGGTCAACCAGGTTCTAGATTTCTTGTGTGAGTGTTGAGTAACTGCTCGAAAACATCATTTAATTCGGACAATTTGGTTCAGATTTGCTGACATCTTTTTGTTTCTGTGTTTACCTGGAGAGGGCATTACTATTATGGGTTTATTTAGACTTTTTATTTAAGACTAATAGACTATGGGACATATTGGATTAAGTGTATGTTTCAATGGGTTCAAATGGGTAACAAATGAAATAAGGAAATATGGAGAACATGTCAAAATGGGTCAAAGAAAAAAAGGCTATGGGTCATTATGGGTAGCAATAAAATGAGGCAATTCATTTGGTTTTCTCGCCTCATCCGCTTCACCTAACGGCGACCACAATTGAAGCTCTCGTCCAACGTTTCACAGCTAGCTAGAATGGGTGAGAAGACATTGTGATATGTGTTATTGGTTTTGTTTCATGATTATATGTGATAGTTTGCTTGAATGGAGTATGAGTGAGAAATTGACTGTCCATATTCTTTGTTGTTGAAAGAGTTTGATCATTGATGTTTATATATAAGTCAAATTTGTTTGTATACAGTTAGTCATATGCTATCTTTAAGAATATTCATTGGAGTTCTTCCTTCTTTCTGAGTGGATTCATTTATAGAGCACTCGTAGAGTTTGGGTTTCTCTTAAACTTTTCGATTTATATTCATTTTGATGTCACTGTTTTGAAAAAAGCTAATACAAGTTTTGACCGGGTTGTATTATATGGGCTGCCGTATTTGATTGTATATAGTACTGTAAATGAGCCGAGCTAGACCAGGCTCGAGCTCGAATTTCAAATCGAGCTGAGATTTGAGGCTCGAACTAGACTCGATTAGAATTCGAGCTAGCTCGGCTCGGCTCGGCTCGATCTAGCTCGAACTAACAAAGAACCACAAAATTTACTACTTAAAAATGAATTTCTTCATAGAATAAGGGCCATAATTGCCATTTAATTTAACCATATGGCTAAATATGCAAGTATGAATAGTTAATTAATTTTGTACATTGTCATTACCTTCTTTATACTCCCTTAGTTTTTTGTTTTCTAGGTGGTGTGAGACAAAAAATGAAGGATCTCAACCTTATCGAGCCAGCTCACGAGTCGAGCCAGGCCAAGCTCGAGCTCGGCTCGTTTACAACCGAGGCAATTTCGAGCCGAGTTGGCACGTTTACAACCGAGCCAATTTCGAGCCGAGCTTTCTTCGAGCTTTTTTCGAGTGAGTTTCGAGCGAGCTACGAGACACGAGTTTTTTGAACACCCCTAATATTTTGTATATGGTGGTTCGTGTGCCAAACGTCAAATTGATATCATCATTTATATCCCGTTTTTTATTGGGATAAATTCGCTAAGATTGCCGATTCTGTAGAAACAACCTTGGGTGAAATTATAGGGAGATTAAGGTGTTGTTTGTTTTTTAAAAGGTAAAATGGCTGCAGTATGTGGACTACATTTGCAGACATCTGTAGAAGAAGATTGTTTGTTTTTTAACGTATGTAGATGATAAAGGCCCACTAAAGTGTTATTGGTTTTGTTTCATGATTATATGTGATAGTTTGCTTGAATGGAGTATGAGTGAGAAATTGACTGTCCATATTCTTTGTTGTTGAAAGAGTTTGATCATTGATGTTTATATATAAGTCAAATTTGTTTGTATACAGTTAGTCATATGCTATCTTTAAGAATATTCATTGGAGTTCTTCCTTCTTTCTGAGTGGATTCATTTATAGAGCACTCGTAGAGTTTGGGTTTCTCTTAAACTTTTCGATTTATATTCATTTTGATGTCACTGTTTTGAAAAAAGCTAATACAAGTTTTGACCGGGTTGTATTATATGGGCTGCCGTATTTGATTGTATATAGTACTGTAAATGAGCCGAGCTAGACCAGGCTCGAGCTCGAATTTCAAATCGAGCTGAGATTTGAGGCTCGAACTAGACTCGATTAGAATTCGAGCTAGCTCGGCTCGGTTCGGCTCGATCTAGCTCGAACTAACAAAAAACCACAAAATTTACTACTTAAAAATGAATTTCTTCATAGAATAAGGGCCATAATTGCCATTTAATTTAACCATATGGCTAAATATGCAAGTATGAATAGTTAATTAATTTTGTACATTGTCATTACCTTCTTTATACTCCCTTAGTTTTTTGTTTTCTAGGTGGTGTGAGACAAAAAATGAAGGATCTCAACCTTATCGAGCCAGCTCACGAGTCGAGCCAGGCCAAGCTCGAGCTCGGCTCGTTTACAACCGAGCCAATTTCGAGCCGAGTTGGCACGTTTACAACCGAGCCAATTTCGAGCCGAGCTTTCTTCGAGCTTTTTTCGAGTGAGTTTCGAGCGAGCTACGAGACACGAGTTTTTTGAACACCCCTAATATTTTGTATATGGTGGTTCGTGTGCCAAACGTCAAATTGATATCATCATTTATATCCCGTTTTTTATTGGGATAAATTCGCTAAGATTGCCGATTCTGTAGAAACAACCTTGGGTGAAATTATAGGGAGATTAAGGTGTTGTTTGTTTTTTAAAAGGTAAAATGGCTGCAGTATGTGGACTACATCTGCAGACATCTGTAGAAGAAGATTGTTTGTTTTTTAACGTATGTAGATGATAAAGGCCCACTGAAAGTGTATTCAAGAAAAAGGAATCGGTTACAGCTGGCAATATGGGACAGCTGGATGTTATTTTTGGGAATTGGTTGAATCCACTCAGTCAAGACAATTGATGGTAAATTGGCTGATTATACTCGGTCAAATCAATTACGGGAAATTAGGGAGCAGATCACTACCTTAATTTAGAAATTGGATATTATAAATCCAGGCTTGTTCATCACTTTTTTTATTCAAATTGTTTATGTTCATTTTTCCTTTGTAATCGGAGACTTTGCCCCTCTCGAATCGGGCCACTATCACTTTTGTTTCTAATAAAATCAAGCCTGTTTCTGCTCTTACAACCCATTCTTATCATTTGGTTCCATTGCCGGGAAGTCGAAATGGTGCAAACCCGGAATAGCTCAGGCGAAGGAAACCCCCTCGACCCCATTGCAGTTCAATTGGCTGCCCTAGCCGCGAAGTTGGAGTCATTTGAAACGATGAAGGAAGATATAGCAGCCCTGAAGGCAGGAGAACGACCTCGAGGCAGCAAGAATGATGAAGGGGAAAGCTCTTGGAGGGGTCGACAGCCATATAGGCCCTACAACAAAATCGATTTCCCGATCTTTAGCGGAGGAGACCCTCGCGGATGGCTGTTGAAGGCTGACAAATATTTCAGGTATTATCAAATACCTGATGAGGAGAAAGTTGAAGTGGCTTCAATGCACTTAGAAGGTGATGCCCTGGACCTCTTTTCTTGGCTCTCTAACGACCAACCTGTCACTTTCTGGGAAGAATTGGTTCAAGCGTTTACCACAAATTTTGGTCCGGCAGAGTTCCAAAACCCGGATGAGTTCCTTTGTAACATCAAACAAACTGGGTTGGTCCAAGAATATCGGCAGGAGTTTGCTAAGAGATCCTCTCGGGTTTCAAACTGGCCCGATCATTGTCTTTTGGGGGTATTGTTAAATGGTCTTAAAGATGAATTAAAAGCCGATGTAAGAATTCACAAGCCCCGTACAGTATATAATGCTATGAGCCTGGCCCTGGAGTTTGAATCTAAACTCAACCCTCACCGCCCGGGAAAAAGCACCCCTTGGACCCCATCTTCGAAATCCTCACAGCCGGATGCCAAGCCAATGACCTTCACTTCAGCCCAAACCTCAACCCAACCAAAAAATACTTACCGAATCTCTGAGACAGAGAAACAAACCTGATTCTTAAAAGGTGAATGCTTCAGATGTGGCGATAAATACGGGCCGGGTCATCGTTGCAAAATCGGTACCTTCAAGGCTCTGGAAGCAGATGATGTTGATGAATCACCTATAACTATTCCAACCAGCCCTGATTTAGAGACTGCTGAAATCAGTCTACATGCTATCTTGGGCAAGCCACACCCTACTACGATGAAGGTCCAAGGTATGCTTCATTCTACTGAAGTTTTAATTTTAGTTGATGGTGGTTCTACACACAATTTTATTTCCGAAGTATTGGTGAGTGAACTTAAGCTGGCTTCTCAACCGATAGAACCTTTTGGTGTCCAAATCGGTAATGGGGATGTAATTCGACGTGGCCATATTTGCAAAGATCTTGCTGTGCAGGTTAATGATCTCAAGATCACTCAAGACTTCCATCCTTTCTCCCTTGGTGGAGCGGATCTGGTTTTGGGTATTCAATGGTTAGCCACATTAAATACAATTCAAGCTAATTGGAAAGAATTGTTCATGATTTTTTCAATAGATGGGAAGCGATACAAATTACAAGGTGTCGCATCTGGGCCCCAAAAATCATCTAGCTTTCAACACCTAGCCATTGATCCAGAAATTTTACCTTGCATACCAGCCCCACTACAGCATATTGTCACACAATACACTGCTATTTTTGAAGAGCCTCAAGACCTACCCCTGGCTAGATCACAAGATCATTCAATTCCTCTCCTGCCAAATTCAACTCCACCTAATATTCGCCCTTACCGTTACCCCTACTCTCAAAAAACTGAGATAGAGAAACAAGTAGAGCAATTAATGGCAGCCGGCTTTATACAACCAAGCACCAGTCCTTTCTCAAGCCCGGTTTTACTAGTGAAGAAGAAGGATAATACGTGGCGATTGTGCGTCGATTAGCGGGCCCTTAACAAGATAACTATAGCCGATAAATACCCTATACCTAACATTGACGAGTTACTTGATGAATTGTATGGTGCTAAGGTATTTTCAAAACTCGATTTGCGTTCGGGCTATTATCAAATCAGAGTGACGGCCCCGGATATTGAAAAGACAGCTTTTCGTACCCATTCGGGTCATTACGAGTTCAAGGTTATGCCTTTTGGCTTAACTAACGCTCCCTCCACGTTTCAGGCTGTTATGAACGATTTATTTCGTCCTTATTTACGACGTTTTATACTTGTGTTCTTTGATGATATTTTAATTTACAGCTCAAGTATGGAGCAGCACAAGTTCCACCTAGAACAGGCCCTAAAATTACTGCATGACAACCGATTCTTTGCAAAATTATCGAAGTGTTGTTTTGGGCAAGAACAAGTGGTGTTTCTGGGACATGTAATCAGCTCGGGAGGAGTTAGTGTGGAGGAAGAAAAGATTTCAGCTGTTAAGTCATGGCCCATTCCCTCATCAGTAAAAGAGGTGAGAGGTTTCCTCGGGCTAACAGGCTATTATCGGCGCTTTGTCCGAAATTATGGGCTTATAGCTCGACCGCTTACTGCATTGACCAAGAAGGACGGGTTTCTTTGGTCGGAGGCAGCCCTTAAGGCCTTTAATGACCTGAAACAGGCGCTGCTGACTACACCTGTTTTGAGGTTACCAGACTTCTCAAAACCCTTTGTTATCGAATGTGATGCATCATCAGATGGAGTAGGAGCAACATTATCTCAAGAGGACCACCCTGTGGCCTATTTCAGCAAAGGGTTTTCCCCATCTAACCGATTTAAATCGGCTTACGATAGGGAGCTGTTGGCATTAGTCCTGGCGGTACAAAAATGGAGTCACTACTTGTTGGGTCGGCATTTTCTCATCCGTACTGATCACTACACCCTTAAGTTTTTACTAGAGCAGCGTATTACCACTACCGAGCAACAAAGACTGCTACTTAAGCTCATGCCTTACGATTTTTCCATTGTTCACAAGGCTGGAAAAAAGAACAAGGGGGCGGATGCTTTGTCTTGTCGACCCCATCTTGGAGAGTTATTGACACTCATTGTTCCTTACTGTGTTGAGGTGGCTGATATCAAAGCAGGGCTGAAAGCCGACCCATTTACAAGGGATCTGATCAAGAAGTTACAAGAGGATCCTTCGTCACCCACTGATTTCTCTTTTGTGGACCAATTTCTGTTTTATCAAGGGCGTTTGGTAATACCAGAGGTGTCTTCCCTCAAACATAAGCTGTTACAAGAAGCGCATGACACCCCAAGTGGTGGCCATGGGGTTTTTTAAAAACTTATAAATGTCTTTCTTCTCGTTATTATTGGCCCAGGATGAAACAAGATGTCAGGCTGTTTGTCCAACAATGTGTGATATGTCAACAACAGAAATACCAAACTCTGTCTCCAGCCGGTTTGCTTCAGCCTTTACCCATCCCCAATCGAATTTGGGAGGATATTTCCATGGATTTTATTGTCGGTTTACCCCCATCAAGTCGTTTCGATACTATTCTAGTTGTGGTGGATCGTCTAAGCAAATATGGTCATTTCCTTTGTTTATCTCATCCTTTCACGGCCAAAGGAGTAGCTGCGTTATTCTGTAAGGAAATAATCAGGTTGCATGGTTTTCCCCGTTCCATCGTTTCGGACCGAGATGTGGTCTTCCTTAGCAACTTTTGGCAAGAACTGTTTCGATTGAGCCAGACTAATTTAAAACTGAGCACAAGTTACCACCCTCAAACGGACGGCCAAACCGAAGTTCTAAATCGTTGCTTAGAAGCTTACCTACGTTGCTTTGCTAGTGAGCAACCAACCAAATGGAGTACTTACTTACCATGGGTCTAATATTCATATAACACCGGATATCACACATCTACCGGTACAACCCCATTTTCTGTTGTCTATGGCAGGGAACCACCTTCATTGTTTCCTTATGTTCTAGGGGAAACTAAAAATGCAGAACTGGAACAGCAGTTAATTGATCGAGATGATATGCTGAAGCTGCTTCGACAAAACCTTCAAAAGGCCCAAGATCGAATGCGAAACCAAGCAAATTTGAAGCGTCGGGAACTCACGTTTCAGGTTGGCGATTATGCCTTCTTGAAGATTCAACCTTATCGTCAAAAAAGTCTGGCCAAACGTCGGTACGAGAAGCTCTCCCCAAGATTTTTTGGACCATATCATATTAAACGAATAGTTGGTCCAGTTGCCTATGAGTTGGAATTACCACCCGAAGCTAAAATCCATTCAGTCTTCCACGTTTCAATGCTTAAACCTGCCCATGGTTCTTTTTCTTCGGTTCCAACTGCACCAATACCCATCACCAAAGACTGGGAAATTGACTTGCAACCAAGCTCCGTCATCACTCACCGCTGGGTCTATGAAGCTGGCCACCCCAACCTGGAACTGTTGATCACTTGGTGTAACCGTCCAGTAGAAGAGTCTACATGGGAAACCTATGATCTGGTAGCTGAGCAATTTCCTGCATTTCGCCTTGAGGACAAGGCGTTTTACCGGGAGGGAAGTAATGATAAAGGCCCACTGAAAGTGTATTCAAGAAAAAGGAATCGGGTTACAGCTGGCAATATGGGACAGCTGGATGTTATTTTTGGGAATTGGTTGAATCCACTCAGTCAAGACAATTGATGGTAAATTGGCTGATTATACTCGGTCAAATCAATCACAGGAAATTAGGGAGCAGATCACTACCTTAATTTAGAAATTGGATATTATAAATCCAGGCTTGTTCATCACTTTTTTATTCAAGTTGTTTATGTTCATTTTACCTTTGTAATCGGAGACTTTGCCCCTCTCGAATCGGGCCACTATAACTTTTGTTTCTAATAAAATCAAGCCTGTTTCTGCTCTTACAACCCATTCTTACCAGTAGACTTCAAAAATAAACTGGTGGTGGTGTACGGACGGTGGTGGTGGGTGGGTGGTGGTGGTGGTGGATGGTGGTGGGCGGTGGGCGGTGGGCGGTGGGTGGTGGTAGACGGTGGTGGACGGTGGTGGGTGGTGGACGCTGGTGGTGATGGACGATGGTGGTGATGGTATGGATGGTGGTGAGTGGTGGACGGTGGTGGTGGTGATGGACGGTGGTGGGTGGTGGGTGTTGGATGATTGTGGTGGGTGGTGGTGTTTAACTTTCTACATATCTTAGAAAATCTTAGAAGTGGTTGGGCTAAATCTGCACCAAGAAGACCCCACGCAGATGTTTTTTAATAAAACATTTTCGGAAAAACAAATAGTATGCAGATGGCAATGTTTGCTCGGCGCATACAGAAGACGCTACAGACCCTTTTTAGAAAAATAAACACCACCAAATGGACCTTCACGGCGCAGACAAAAGAGGCCGAACCAAGAAATTTATTTTTTTGTTCTGATATCTTTTTTTTTTTGAATAGCTAAACTTACATACAATGAGAATTGAACTCATGACCTCCACCTATCCTACACCTTATCTAATTCACCAACACCATTGGGCTATTCCCAATGGATTTGTTCTGATATCTGATATCGTAATTTGGAATATATTTCTACTTTCATTTTTAACTCTTTGATTTGAAGGAACCCATCAAATTTCTTAAAATCAATTTACTATGATAAAAATGAATGGAAAGTTTGAGGTACATGAAATTCCTATCATTTTGTAGAAATTTTGGATAGATTGTTTCACAAAAGTGGTGTTTTGATTTTGACTGATATGCAGGTTTACACTTTTTCTTAAATGGACACATTTAAACACGAACCTATTTTGGTCACAACCTATTATGACCTGAACAAAATTGACCATTTTTCTTTAAGAGTAAATTGTCAAAAAGGTCCCTGAGATTTGGTCACTTTGGTCACTTTAGTTCAAAACTTAAAGTTTTTGAATATGGGTCCTTGTGGTTTCAATTTTATTACCATTTTTATTTAAAAGTAAAATTTGGTCAGATTTTTGTTAACATCCAACTTTTTTTTTCCTCCCTTTTAAGAGAAACTGCCGGATAATCCGCGAATACCTCCGTTTCTATGAGATCTGAACAGAAACTGCCGGTAGAATAAACTGTTGTGGCAGTTAAGGTCTGTTTGTTGAAGAAATCGACGACGTCTTGGTTCGCGTCTTCGTTTTCTAGAGGAATTGTTGAAGGAAGCGTTTCGAACGGCAAGCAGGTGTCCTTACTAAGTATAGTTGCTCCGGCACCATCGTTCTCGTCGAGGAAACCTCCAATTCCGTCGTTTCATCGGAAAAGACACAACACTGAGATGACGTCAACTTCTTTCCACGGATCTGGAAGGGAGAACGTTTCCGGCACCGGTTGTCACTGTTACAAAAGATCATTTTGCCCTTCATTAAAAGGGAGGAAAAAGACAAAAAACTGGATATTAACTGAAAAATCTGACCAGATTTTTCTTTTGGCTGAAAATGGCAATAAAATTGAAATCATAGGGAACCAGATTCAAAAGGTTTGAGTTTTGGACTAAAATAAAAATAGTGACCAAACCTCAAGACCATTTTAGCAGTTTACTCTTTCTTTAAATCAACCGGTTCTGACCTGAGCTTATTCTGACAAGAAACCAGTATGACATGTTACTCAACCCGACCCGCCACGTCTGTTTTGCTAGGCCTAGTCTTAACTCTTTTAGAGAACAAAGCTAGAAATCATTTCCTGACATGACCAGTCAGTCACTTCTGGAGATTTATAGGAATTTTGTAGCCATTAAGGTTGGCATGGCTGTGACACAACGAAAGGGGCTCAGGCTGTTGTTAGCATTATCCATTATGCTTTTGAGGAATCCACACGGTTTTTAAGGACATCTATGTGACAATCACCTATTATCCATATTCAATGGCGTACCCGAGAATTTTTCAAATGGGGTCCAATTTTTTTGGTGTTCTAACATTTCACAACCAGGCTTTAACATTTTCGGGTCGATCGTTGTTCGGGTTGGGTCAGAGCGAGGAACACATAACAAAAGATATATATATATTGTTTACTCATTAGAAAACACACAATAAGAATACGATGTCATTCAAAACGAAATAAAGCATTGCAAATATTTAAAGTTAAAATTTATAACATACAAGTTTTTGATCCTTACATCATTGGCTCTAGAATTCAAGTTTTAAGAAACTAATTCTTCTTTTAAGGCCAACAAATCTTATTAATAGAATATCAGGGTGCTAGGAACACAAATAAAAACTTGCAGCCATCAAAAGTCATAATGGACCAGCTCCAAAAGTAAACATAAAAAATAAAAAAACTGATAGACCAAATTATCTGTTTTTATGTATGTTTATATCTGTTTGTTTGGGAAGTAAGTTTTAAATTTAGAATAGGAAAAAAAATAGAACACAAAAAAACACAACTACAAGATTCGAACTTGTGACTTCTTGTTACCAAACAAAGGGGCTTACCACTGCATCAGCTTGACTCTTGATGTTATGGTGTTCACCTAATTAATTTTATGGGGACCTTTGGAATTTTAACACAACGGATCTACTAATTTTTTAAAAACATTGAGATCCGGGAACCCCGACCCACTCTACATAGGTCCGTCCCATGTCCATATTTCTAACCCGTTCCAATCTTATTTTCCATTGTATTTGTACTTTTGGTCATCAGTAAATGATAAAGGGTAGGATTGTAATTGTACATATAAACTATTATTAAATTTAAATCATTATATGCTTAATTGATTTCAGTTATGTACCAAATTAGAATTTCCAAATCTGGTTCCTTCCAAATCTTTTGCAGCATTTTTGATTATCGGATAATCTGAGCCAAACCCCGTTTTTTTTCGTGATACCCTTTGTTTTGATGTTGTTGGTTTTTTATTTTTCTCCCCTAGTTGATGATGATAACAATATATCTGAGACACCACCCGAGTTTACGATTTCTAGATGCGTTCGTTTTTGTATAAAAAAGATTTTGTAAAAAAAAAGGTTAAACCATAAACTTTTTAACGTAAAACGTAAAAAGTTTTACGTAAAACGTAAAACGTAAAAAATTTAACGTAAAACATAAAACGTAAAAAGTTTTACGTAAAACGTAAAAATTTTAACGTAAAACGTAAAAAGTTTAACGTAAAACGTAAAAAGTTTAAAATTTTTAACGTAAAACGTAAAAAGTGTAAAAAACGACACGTTAAAAAACGTGTAAAAAACGGGGCGTTAAACGTAAAAAGTTTTACGCAAAACTCGTAAAAACGTAAAAAGTTTTACTTAAAACGTAAAACGTAAAAATTTTAACGTAAAATGTAAAAAAGGTAAAAACGTAAAACCCGTAAAAACGTAAAAACGTAAAACGTAAAAAATACGGCGCGTTAAAACGAAAAAAAAAACGTAAAAACGTAAAACGTTAAAAAACGGCGCGGTAAAGCGTAAAATTTTTAACGTAAAACGTAAAAAAACGGCGCGTTAAAACGTAAAAAAATTAACGTAAAAAACGGCGCGTAAAAAAAACGACGCTTGAAAAAGCCTGACGTAAAAATCGGCGCGTTAAAAAAACGACGCTTGAAACGTAAAAAACAGCGCGTTAAAAAAACGACGCTTGAAACGTAAAAAATAGCGCGTAAAACATAAAAAACGGCGCCTAAAACGTTAAAAAACGGCACGAAGAGTTTTTAACATAAATGTCGGCGCGTTAAAAAAACGACGCCTGAAAATGCCGGGCGTAAGAACGGGGCGTAAAAAAACTGCTCTTCAAAACGTTTTTAAATAAATTTAAAAAAAAAATTATCATAAAAATTTGATTTCAAAAAAGTTTTTAAACAAAAGAATCAGTTTCTTAAAAAAAAATTATTAAGACAAAAAAAACAATTAATGAATGGGACAAAAAATACATTTAAAAATAATGTATATAAAAAGACAAAAAAAACAATTTACCTAAATACCCCTTAACAATAAAATATTAAAAATATAATAAGACAAAAAACTTTTAATATTAATATTAACTACTTTTAATCTCATAGATCCATCTTATTGATCTAATGGTTAGAAAATGGTTCTCGTGGTTTCTTACAACTGGAGGTGTTTTTCATTTTAGCGGTCCCCTATATATATATATATATAGGGTAGGGATCCTAAGAGAAGTCCACCATATTTGAGAAACTTGAGAAGCAATCTGGACCACACATTTTCCCTAAGCAAAAAATGCAAAAAAAGGTGGAAAAAATGCAATTTTTTTTTTCCGAAAAATCGCTGGTTTTTCTTAAGGATTAAATTTTTTTTTTTTTTTAATTTTTTTTTTGAGATTTATACTCATGTGTATATTGTTAATCTTTTAACTATACATATATGTATATTATCAATTATACATATATGTATATACATGTTTAAAATTAAAAAAAAATATGTGTTATAAATCCTAAACCTTATACCATAAACACTAAAGCTAAACCTTAATACTAAACCCTAAACCCTAAAGTTAAACCCTAATTCTAAACCCTAATGCTAAACCCTAAAGCTAAACCCTAATTCTAAACCCTAAATCTAAACCCTAATGCTAAACCCTAAAGCTAAAACTAAACCCTTAATGCTAAACCCTAATGCAAACCATAAAGATAAAACTAAACCCAAAAGTTAAAGCTAAATCCTAATGTTAAACCCAAAAGCTAAACCCTAATGCTAAACCATAAATACTATTACTAAGCCCTAATGCTAAACCCTAAACCATAAAGCTAAACCCTAAACCCTAATGCTAAACCCTAAATACTAATGTTAAACCCTAAATAACACTTATTTTTCAATTTTAAACATGTATATACATATATGTATAATTGACAATATACATATATGTATAGTTAGAAGATTAACAATATACACATGTGTATAAATCCAAAAAAAAAAAAAAATTAAAAATAAAAAATTAAATCCTTAAAGAAAAAGCTGCGATTTTTTCAAAAAAAAAAAAAAAATTTGCATTTTTTTTACAATTTTTTTTTTTGCATTTTTTTGCTTAGGGAAAATGTGTGATCCAGAATACTTCTCAAGTTTCTCAAATAGCCTACTACTTCTCACAGAGTTCATTTCAGAACTCTAAATAACTACAGAACTTTCAGAACTCCTAATAAACAATCATTTTATATATAAGTTTTTGTATTTAGGATCTTTTTATCATCTATTATATGTATTTCTTTGATTACATATATGTTAAAAGTAGTTTACATATGTTTAATTGCCAAAATTATATATGTGTCATAACTAATTACATATATGTAAAAAAAACTAGTTTACATATGTGTAATTATAAAATTAGATATAAAAAATGATAAAATTACTCTTAACATGTATGTAATCGTAAGAATCCACATAATAAATGATAAAATTATCGTAAATATAAAAATATATAAATAAAAAGATTGTTTATTAGGAGTTCTGCGAGTTCTGTAAATATTTATGGTTCTGAAATGATCCTGGCCCTATATATATATATATATATATATATATATATATATATATGGAGCCGCTAGAATGAGAACCACCACGAGTTATGAGAACCACGAGAACCGCGCCCCGCGGGTGGCCGTCGGCGACGAAATTTTTTTTACACCTAGATCCGTATATTTTAGTGGGGGGTTTAAATTTTCGGTACAAACGGCGCGCCCGAGGGGGTAGTTTTTTACGCCCAAAGTTTGGTAAAAAAAAAAAAGAAAAATTAAAAAAACCCAAACTTTGGGCGTAAAAAACTACCCCCTCGGGCGCGCCGTTTGAACCGAAAATTTAAACCCCCACTAAAATATACGGATCTAGGTGTAAAAAAAATTTCGTCGCCGACGGCCACCCGCGGGGCGCGGTTCTCGTGGTTCTCATAACTCGTGGTGGTTCTCATTCTAGCGATCCCCTATATATATAGGGAGCCGCTAGAATGAGAACCACCACGAGTTATGAGAACCACGAGAACCGCGCCCCGCGGGTGGCCTTCGGCGACGAAATTTTTTTTACACCTAGATCCGTATATTTTAGTGGGGGGTTTAAATTTTCGGTTCAAACGGCGCGCCCGAGGGGGTAGTTTTTTACGCCCAAAGTTTGGGTTTTTTTAATTTTTCTTTTTTTTTTACCAAACTTTGGGCGTAAAAAACTACCCCCTCGGGCGCGCCGTTTGAACCGAAAATTTAAACCCCCCACTAAAATATACGGATCTAGGTGTAAAAAAAATTTCGTCGCCGACGGCCACCCGCGGGGCGCGGTTCTCGTGGTTCTCATAACTCGTGGTGGTTCTCATTCTAGCGGCTCCCTATATATATATATATATATATATATATATATATATATATATATATATATATATATATATATATATAAGGATACAAACAACATACATCCACGTACTTTAAATCCAACAAAAAAAATAGTAAAAATTTGAAGGGATATTGGCCTGTAATAATCCTACCTTGACTATATATATATATATATATATATATATATATATATATATATATATATATAAAAGGATACAACATACATCCACGTACTTTAAATCCAACAAAAAAAATAGTAAAAATTTGAAGGGATATTGGCCTGTAATAATCCTAACTTGACCTTTTTGGCCATTAATAATCCCACCACAAAATATTCCCCCCACCAGCCCCACCTTTCACCTATTTTTCCTACAATGGTCCCCCGTTAAAAAAACTTAACAGAGTTAAGCTTTTTCCAAATTACAAACAGATTTTTTAGGGCTTTGATCAGAACAATGATACGAGTCCATTGATGTAAAACTTACTTCAAAATGATGCTCCAAGTGACTTGATTTTGGTTAATTGAAAATTTAAACACCCGAATTTAAGCGCCATTTTCATCGTTTGGAGCACCGTTTCGAGACAAGTTTTACATCCATGGACTCGTATCGTCGTTCTAATCGAAAGCCCTAATAAATCTGTTTGTAATTTGGAAAAAAAACTTAACTCCGTTAAGTTTTTTTAACGGGGGACCATTGTAGGAAAAATAAGTGAAAGGTGGAATTGGTAGGAGGAATATTCTAATGTGGATTATTAGTGACCAATAAGGTTAAGGTGAGATTATTACAAGTCAATTCCCCAAATTTGAAAGCATTGATAAAAAAACTGAATTCGCAGTTTACTTTATATATTTTCAAAAAACCCTTCATTCAAATTACCTCCTGGCAAATGGAAACCCTAGAAGATCAATCCAGGAAGGCAAATGTTTCACTCCCAAGTGAAATCATCGAAGAAATCCTCTCTAGACTCCCCGTTAAATCCATACTCCGATTCAAATCCGTCTCTAAACCATGGCTCTCGTGCATCTCGGATCCATCATTCACTAAACTCCAACTAACTCGCGCCTCCGTTGCCCACCGTACCGCTTTATTCATCTCTGCTTACGACGATTCCACCCGTAAACGACACCTTCTCTCCGCTGCTCATGACGGTGGACCCGTCACTCATCTCATGACACTGGACGACGCTTGTTCTACTGATTTCGCTGAAGCCGAACATTTGAATGGGTTAGTATTGTTTACTTGCATGAAACACTTTTCTGATTACGATCATGCTCAGGTTTTCGTTCTTAACCCTAGCACGCATAAAATTTTTAAACCTTCTTATCCGGATTTTTTGTTCAATGGAAAAGGAGTTGTGCTTTACTCATTTGTCAAATTATTCTTGGAGAAAGATCTCTCCGATCGCTGTGGAGCATCCTGTTGGTTGTTTACGGGATCGTTTGACACTCACAAGAGGTAGTGTTTGTGTGAATAGTGTAGTACATTCAACGATATTCAGCTCAAGCTCGTTAGACATTTTGAGGTTTGACTTGCGGACAGAGAAGCTTTCAATCTTCAACACTCCTATTCATGAATTTTTCACACGTTACGCTATGAGGGATAACAGGTTGCTAAAAGGTAATTATCCATGTATCCTAAAAATCAATGGTCGTGTAGCGGTTGTTTGTCATAATCAAGTGGTGGAAAGCAACAAAATGCATATCTGGATACTACATGAATATGAAAACAGTGTTTGGGTACAAGAATTCATTACATTCCCTGAGTCATTGATCAAATTAGCTGGCCCTATCCTCTTCCCGTTAGAAGTTAATATGAACGAGATTATCTTTTCCACAAGCAAGGTGTATGGGAACGTGATGAGCGTACCAATCTATAACATGGAGAGTAGATGCTTTAAATCATTAGAGTTCACTCTGGGTCATCAATTTTCATGCCCAAAAACCGTGAAGTTCAATCAAATCAAGTATTATGTTGAAAGCATGGTGCCTTTATAGAGGGACATAACAAGACTTGATGATCCAATGCAAGTTCTTCCATGGGCATATGTTGGTTCTGCTTCGTACTTTGTAATTTAGGTTTGCATTTTGTTCGTGGCTCTTTGACGTATGTTCTTATGAAATGTCTGCTATTAAGTAGTATTTTACCAACCCTATTGAATCTATAGTTCTTAAACAATTATTGCTAAACTGTTTAAAATTATGCTATGCTTTATGGGTTTCCAAATGTCCTTTAAACTGCTGCAAGCATCTTCATAATTTCGCATAATTGATCATTGACTACAAGAATAATCAACAATACAATTGCTAGAAATAATTTTAGGAGGATTACAAAATGTTTGTGTATCCAGCATGCAATTCTAATTAAACAAATTTTGAGTCTCATGTAAAAAACAATGAGTTTGACTCCTAGCCGAACAAAATGGATATTTGCAGACTTGAAATTCTGAAAATTGGGATCACTTAACTTTATTACCAAAGGACACAAACCTTACCTGAACGAATAAATAAACCACAGTTCAAACTGATTAAATCTTCTGAGGTAATGTGGTGCTGATGATGAAAGTCGTCACTCGTCATTGGTCAACCATGTTCTAGATTTGTTGTGTGAGTATTTAGTAACTGCTCGAAAACATCATTTAATTCGGACAATTTGGTTCAGATTTGCTGACATCTTTTTGTTCTGTGTTTACCTGGAGAGGGCATTACTATTATGGGTCTATTTAGACTTTTTATTTAAGACTAATAGACTATGGGACATATTGGATTAAGTATATGTTTCAGTGGGTTCAAATGGGTAAAAATGAAATAAGGAAATATGGAGAACAAGTCAAAATGGGTCAAACAAAAAAAAGGCTATGGGTCATTATGGGTAGCTATAAAATGAGGCAATTCGTTTGGTTTTCTCGCCTCATCCTCTTCACCTAACGGCGACCACCATTGAAGCTCCCGTCCAACGTTTCACAGCTAGAATGGGTGAGAAGACATTGTGATATGTGTTATTGGTTTTGTTTCATGATTATAATGTGTTAGTTTGCTTGAATGGAATATGAGTGAGAAATTGACTGTCCATATTCTTTGTTGTTGGAAGAGTTTGATCATTGATCATTATATATAAATCAAATTTGTTTGTATACAGTTAGTCATATGCTATCTTTAAGAATATTCGTTGGGGTTTTTCCTTCTTTCTGAATGGATTCATTTATAGAGCACTGATAGAGTTTGGGTTTCTATTAAACTTTTCGATTTATATTCATTTTGATGTCACTGTTTTGAAAAAAGCTAATACAAGTTTTGACCGGGTTGTATTAGATGGACTGCCGTATTTGATTGTATATAGGGTTGTAAACGAGCCGAGCCGAGTCGAGCCGAGCTACACCCGGCTCGAGCTCGGCTCAAACTCGATTCGAGTTGGCTCGGCTCGAGCTCGAATTCCAAATCGAGCTGAGATTTGAGACTCGAGTTCGACTCAATTAGAATTCGAGCTAGCTCGGCTTGGCTCGATCTAGCTCGAACTAACAAAGAACCACAAAATTTACTACTTAAAAACCCCGTAAAAATGAATTTCTTCGTAGACTAATGGCCATAATTGCCATTTAATTTAACCATACGGCTAAATATGCAAGTATGAATAGTTACTTAAATTTGTACAGTCTTTACCTTCTTTTATAGGGGAGATACTCCCTTAGTTTTTTGGTTTTTAGGTGATGTGGGACAAAAAAATGAAGGATGTAAACCTTATCGAGCCAGCTCACGAGTCGAGCCAGGCCAAGCTCGAGCTCGGCTCGTTTACAAACCGAGCCTAGCTGAGCTGGCTCGTTTACACCCGAGTCAATTTCGAGCCGCGTTAGCTCGTTTACAACCGAGCCAATTTCGAGCCGAGCTTTTTTCGAGTGAGTTTCGAGCGAGCTGCGAGCCACGAGTTTTTTGAACACCCCTAATTGTATATGGTGGTTGGTGTGCCCAACTTCAAGTTGATATCATCATTTATGTCCCTTTTTTATTGGGATAAATTCGCTAAGATTGCCGATTCTGTAAAAACAAACTTTGGTGAAATTATAGGGACATTAAGGTGTTGTTTGTTTTTTCAGAGGTAAAATGTCTGCAGTCTGTAGACTACATCTGCAGACATTTGTAGAAGAAGACTGTTTGTTTTTTAACGTATGTAGACTTCAAAAATAAACTAGTGGTGGTGTATGGACGGTGGTGGTGATGGACGGTGGACGGTGGTGGGTGGTGGGTGTTGGATGATAGTGGGGGGTGGTGGTGTTTAACTTTTTGCATACCTTAGAAATTCTTAGAAGTGGTTGGGCCAAGTCTGTACCAAGAAAAGCTTGTGCAGACATTTTTTAATAAAACATACTCAGAAAAACAAACAGTCTGCCTATGCCAATGTCTACATGGCGCATAAGAAGACGCTGCGCAGAAACACCATCTAATGGACCTTTGCGGCGCAGTCAAAAGAGGCTGCACAGATGAATCAAAAGAAGAAAAGTATTTTTAGTTCTGATATCTCATATCTTAATTTGGTATATATTTCTACTTTCATTTTTAACTCTTCGATTTGAAGGAACCCATTAAATTTCTTAAAATCAGTATACTGTGATAAAAATGAATGGAAAGTTTGAGGTACATGAAATTCCTATCATTTTGTAGAAATTTTGGATAGATTGTTTCACAAAAGTGGTGTTTTGATTGATATGCAGGTTTACACTTTTTCTTAAATGGACACATTTAAACACGAACCTATTTTGGTCACAACCTATTATCACCGGAACAAAATTGGCCGTTTTTCTTTAAGAGTAAACTATTAAAGTGGTCCTTGAGATTTGGTCATTTTTGCCAATTTAGTTCAAAACTCAAAGTTATTGAATCTGGGTCCCTGTGGTTTCAATTTTATTGCCATTTTCATTCAAAAGAAAAATTTGGTCAGATTTTTCAGTTAACATCCAACTTTTTTTCGTCTTTTTCCACCCTTTTAAGAGAAACTGCCGGATAATCCCCGAATACCTCCGTTTCTATGAGATCAGAACAGAAACTGCCGGTAGAATAAACTGTTGTGGCAGTTAAGGTCTGTTTGTTGAAGAAATCTACGACGTCTTCGTTTGGTAGAGGAATTGTTGAAGGAAGCGTTTCGAACGGCAAGCAGGTGTCCTTGTTAGGTATAGTTGCTCCAGCACCATCGTTCTCGTCGAGGAAGCCTCCATTTCCGTCGTCTCATCGGAAAAGACACAACACTGAGATGACATCAACTTCTTTCCACGGATCTGGAAGAGAGAACGTTTCCGGCACTGGTTGTCACTGTTACAAAAGACCATTTTGCCCTTCATTAAAAGGGAGGAAAAAAGACAAAAAAATGGATATTAACTGAAAAATCTGACCAGATTTTTCTTTTGGATGAAAATGGCAATAAAATTGAAACCACAGGAACCCAGATTCAAAAGGTTTGAGTTTTGGACTAAAATGGCAAAAGTGACCAAACCTCAGGACCATTTTAGCAGTTTACTCTTTCTTTAAATCAACTGGTTCTGACCTAAACTTATTCTGACAAGAAACTAGTATGACATGTTACTCAACCCGACCCGCCACGTCTGTTTTGCTAGGACTAGTCTTAACTATTTTAGAGAACAAAGCTAGAAATCATTTACTGACATGACCAGTCAGTCACTTCTGGAGATTTATAGGAATTTTGTAGGCATTAAGGTTGGCATGGCTGTGACACAACAACGAAAGGGGCTCAGGATGTTGTTAGCATTATCCATTATGTTTTTGAGGAATCCCGACGGTTTTTAAGGACATCTATGTGACAATCGCCTATTATCCATATTCAATGGCGTACCCAAGATTTTTTTCAAATGGGGTTCAATTTTTTCGGTGTTCTAACATTTCACAACTCGAGTTAACATTTTCGGGTCGATCATCGTATTAGAACCACCTCGGTCAAAACATAATTTCCTACCAAAGAGAATTGAATTTCAAAATTAATTACTCGTTGTAACTTACTATGTAATTAGTTCCTAGTCTTTAGCACCCTTTAATTCCTAGTCTTTAGCACTCTTTAGTTCCTAGTCTTTAGCACTCTTTTTGTATAAATGTAAATCCTGTATCAATGAGAAAACACAAGTTTTGATACTCTTATATGGTATCAGCCAGGTTTTGCACAACCTAAACACAACCACCCTCTCTTCTGTGGCCAATAATGTTGTTACCACCACCACTGTGACCACCGGCACAACAGCCACACAACCGGTCACCATGATCAACTTCCCTTCATCTCTAAAACTCACTTCTACCAACGCCCCTGGCCTGCTTCCCACACCCACTTCCGCCCCTAGCCAACGACCCTTCCTTGGTAAATGCCAATGGTGTTTTACCAAAGGACATTCATTAACCACATGCCCATTATTTAAGAAAGCTCATCCCTCAATCACACCTCCAACCTATAACCGATCCAATAACCAACCAAAACCCCAAGCACACATGATGGCAACAAACCCCACCGTGAACTCCGATTTATTTTGGTTGAAGGATAGTGGTGCTTCTCATCACATTACCAATGATCTTAGTGCACTCTCTATGCATAGCCCATACGATGGTACCGAGGAACTTATCATCGGTGATGGTTCGTCTCTTAAAATTACTCACATTGGCACCATGACTCTTTATTTTTCTAATGTTCCTATTGTTCTTAAAAATGTTCTTTGTGTTCCTTCTATCTCCCGTAACATCATATCTGTCTCTCGCTTATGCCTTGATAACAACATACTAATCTTATTTTTCTCTTCTTATTTTGTCATCAAAGACTTTCCTACTCGCCGAACCATTCTTCAGGGAATCACTAGTCATGGTCTCTACGAACTCTCATCAACCAAGTCTCCTCAAGCTTTTCACTTGCGAACCACCAAGAAGTCTTCATGGCATCACCGCCTAAGACATCCACATTTGCGTGTTTTACAACATTTAGCTTCCTTTGTTCCCTTTATTTCTAGCAAGCATGAATCATGCAATTCTTGTTGCATTAATAAAAGTCACAAACTCCCCTTTTATTCATCTTCTTTAACTTCTAATACCCCTCTAGAATTAATATTTTCCAATGTTTGGTCATCTCCAATTACATCTTTTGATTGTTACAAATATTACATAATTTTTGTTGACCATTTCACAAAATATATTTGGATTTATCCATTAAAACATAAATCGGACTCTCTTAATACTTTCATTCGATTTCTAAAAGTTGTTGAGAATTTTTCCAAAACCAAAATTAAGCAATTATTTTCAGAAAATGGTGGAGAATACATCAAACTATCCTCTCACCTACTTTCTTGTGGCATTTCTCATCTCACCTCTCCTCCTCACACACCTGAACATAATGGCTATGCTGAATGGCGCCATCGTCACATTGTCGAAACCAGTCTATCCCTACTTTCTCATGCCAAGATGCCCCTAAAATTTTGGCCATTTGCCTTCACTACCGCTACTTATCTCATAAATAGACTACCTACCGCCACCCTAAACAATGATTCTCCTTACTTTCGTCTCTTTCGCATCCATCCAAACTATGAAAAACTTCATGGTTTTGGTTGCCTATGTTATCCTTGGTTACGCCCATACTCAAAACATAAACTCGAGTCTCGGTCAAAATCGTGTATCTTCATCGGCTACTCCTCCTCTCAAAGTGCTTTCCATCTTCTTGACCCTCTCACTAATCGAATCTACATATCTCGTCATGTTCATTTTCTTGATAACATTTTTCCTTATGAATCTCTTTCTCAAACCTATACCCCCTCCACACCCTCAGCTGACACATGGTTACCTCTCACTACCCTATCTATTCCTCTTTCAACATCCCCTTCCCTTACTTCTCAATCGTCATCCCCCCTGCCCCAACTATCGACGCCACTACACCATCCCCTTCTAACCTACCTATTCTTACCTATCAACGACGTCTACCACCTGCACAAACCCCTACCAACGACCCTCCACCTCCACTTACCGACCCACCACCTCCACCCTCCAATACTGCCAACCCTACACCTTCATTGCCCTCCCCCACAAATATCTCATCCGACTCCTCCACCTCTTCTACTTAACTACCCACTGAAAATATTTCTTCCCAACAACCCGAACCCACTACCACTGCCTCTTATTAAACTAGACCTTCTCGCAAACCAAACCCAAAATACCACAACTCCGACTACGTCTTATATCACTCTACACCTCACTCTCTCCCCGAGCCCACTAGTATTACCCAATCCCTCAAACAACCGTTATTACGAGAGGCCATGAAATCCGAGTTTGACGCGCTCAAACGAAACCAAACTTGGACACTTGTTCCTCCCGATAACGCTCCTAACCTTGTTGACTACAAATGGGTCTACCGAACTAAATTCAAACCCGATGGCTCGGTTGACCACCTTAAAGCGAGACTTGTCGCTAAAGGTTTTCACCAACATCCCGACTTAGACTATGTTGAAACCTTTAGTCTCGTGGTTAAACCCGCTACCTTACGCCTCATTCTTGCCATTGCCACTTCCTTCAGTTGGCCTCTACGCCAACTCGACATCAACAATGACTTCCTACAAGGCACTTTAACCGAATCGGTTTACATCTCTCAACCACCCGGGTTCGTGGATCCTTCCTACCCTACACATGTTTGTAAACTTAACAAAGCTATCTATGGTCTTCGTCAAGCCTCCCGTGCTTGGTATAACGAACTCAAACACTATCTTCTGTCGTTCACTTTAAACCCTCTATCTCTGATCCCTCTCTCTTCATCAACAAAGTCACATTTTCTCCTATCTTTATTCTAGTTTACGTTGATGATATAATCATTACCGGCGCAAATCCATCTCTCATTAATTCTTTCATCCAAACACTTACCACTAGATTTTCTCTAAAAGATCATGGCGACCTCTCCTACTTCCTTGGTATCGAGGTCATTCCTCACAACCATGGTATATTCCTCTCTCAATCCAAATACATCCTTGACATTCTCACAAAATCCAACATGAGTAATTGCAAACTGTCGCCCACACCGTTGTCTAGTTCCCCTGCTATCAATGTATTGGATGGTGACCCCTTACCATCCCCGACCGATTACCGTGCCTTTGTTGGAGCATTACAATATTTATCTTTAACCCGTCCTAATATCTCTTTTACAGTTAATAAGCTTTCACAGTTCATGCATAAGCCAACTACTACACATTGGGAAGCTTTGAAGAGATTGTTCCGTTATTTACATGGAACTCTAAATCATGGAATATTTTTTAGACGTCACTCTCCTCTACAACTCCATGCCTTCACTGATGCGGATTGGGCCGGTGATCGACCATCTTATCGAAGCACAACCGGCTATATTGTTTACCTGGGTCAAAACCCAATCTCATGGAGTTCTAAACGCCAACCGACACTGGCCCGTTCATCAACCGAAGTTGAATTTCGAGCTGTAGCTTCCACAACAACTGAAGTGCAATGGCTCATCTCCTTGATGGTTGAACTCGGCTTCAAATCCATGGTTACCCCTACCATTTATTATGACAATCTAAGTGCAACACACTATTCAGCAAATCCGATTTTTCACTCACGTATGAAGCACCTTGCCTTAGATTTTCATTTCGTTCGTAAAAAGGTTCAAGACGGCACTATCCGCGTCACTCACATCTCCGAAGACGATCAACTTGCTGATGCTTTAACTAAGCCCTTACTACGACAACGGTTCCAGCTTCTCACTACCAAGATTGGTCTCCTGTCACGATCGTCCATCTTGGGGGGGGGGGGGATATTAGAACCACCTCGGTCAAAACAAAATTTCCCACCAAAGAAAATTGAATTTCAAAATTAATTACTTGTTGTAACTTACTATGTAATTAGTTCCTAGTCTTTAGCACCCTTTAATTCCTAGTCTTTAGCACCCTTTAATTCCTTGTCTTTAGCACTCTTTAGTTCCTAGTCTTTAGCACTCTTTTTGTCTAAATGTAAATCTTGTATCAATGAGAAAACACAAGTTTTGATACACTTATACATCGTTCGGGTTGGGTCAGAGCGAGGAACACATAACAAAATATATATATATATATATATATATATATTGTTTACTCATTAGAAAACACACAATAAGAATACGATGTCATTCGAAACGAAAAAAAAGCATTGCAAATATATTTAAAGTTAAAAGTCATAACATACAAGTTTTCGATCCTTACATCATTGGCTCTAGAATTCAAGTTTTAAGAAACTAATTCTTTTTTTTAAGGCCAACAAATCTTATTAATAGAATGTCAGGGTGCTAGGAAATATAAATAAAAACCTACAGAATTAACTGTTTTTATGTATGTTTACATCTGTTTGTTTAGGAAGTAAGTTTTAAATTTAGACTAGGAAAAAAATAGAACACAAAAAAACCCAACTACAAGATTCGAACTTGTGACTTCTTGTTACCAAACAAAGGGGCTTACCACTGCATTAGCTTGACTCTTGATGTTATGGTTTTTACCTAATTAATTTTATGGGGTCCTTTGGAATTTTAACACAACGGATCTACTAATTTTTTTAAAAAACATTGAGATCCGGAAACCCCGACCCACTCTACGTAGGTCCGCGCTTGTCCATATTTCTAACCCGTTCCAATCTTATTTTTCATTGTATTTGTATTTTTGGTTATCAGTAAATGATAAAGGGTAGGATTGTAATTGTACATATAAACTATTTTTAAATTTAAATCATTATATGCTTAATTGATTTCTGTTATGTAACAAGTTAAAATTTCCAAATCTGGATCCTTCCAAATCTTTAACATATTTTATATTTTTATAAGATTATCATGTTTATATCTTTAAAAAAATTACCATATTCTCATGCGATTTACTTGATTTCAGATTCGTTGTTCATCAGTTTCATAAACCCAGAAAATCACGTTCATAATTCATCGTTCATCACGTCACATTTCTTCTAAAGATCGATGTCAGTTATATGGTCGCCAGTTGTTGATTGGGTATTGTAGTTGTATTCTGGCGAACATTAATCAGAGACGGCATAAGATTCCGGCAAACATTAATCTGAAAACATTCATTGACCGACCCTGATATCGTCATTGATCAGTTGCACGAAACTTTCATAAACCCAGAATGCATCATTGATCAGTTCCTCCCGTCTTTCAATCATGGCCGACGCAAATCATTAAGATCCATGTATATACGTACACGATTTTTTTTTCTTGTTATATTCGTATCGTTTGCTACAGTTTGTTTAAGGTTTCTTGGTTTATCCCTTTTTTGATTCAAGTTGAATCTAGGATTTGAAGTTTATATTTGGTACAAAAAAGCTTGAATTGTTGAATTTTTTGTGTACTAGTTGCTGGATATAAGTTAATCATGTCTTTTTTGTGTAGATTTTTTCCCGATTAAGTCGATTTACAGTTAATTGTACAGATATGTATATTCTGTTTTTTGGGTTCATTCGATTATACACATATTTGTACTCTGTTTTTTGGGTTCATTCGATTATATACATATGTATACTCTGTTTTTTGGGTTTATAAATATTCTGCCTTTATGTTATACGCTTGTGTATTTTGGAGTTATTTTAATGGCTTTTTATGCAAGTACATGTATTTAAGAAACACGAAAGATTAAAAAATGAACGATTTAGGCTTGTTCGTTTTGTTCTTGCAATAATTTAGTGTTCTGTAATGAACCCCACTCTATGATTTAGGTTTGTTTTTATGTATCTTTGTCTGTGTGAATCTAGATATACTGATTAATATAGCATTGTAGTTTGATTAAATAGATATGTAATATAAAGTTAAGTGGTTGATAATATTATCTTGTGGATACATGTGAGAATTCTTAGGAAGGAGTCATACTGGTTCAAAGGAGTGGGATCAGTTGTGACTGTTGATCACGTAAAATTTATAACATATATGTTTCATGTGTGTTATTAATGTGTAAACTTAGTGCATATTTGATGCTTATGTGGATATAAAATGCTATGATGTTCGGGACCCAAAAACTCGGTACCCCGTTGTTGTGAGGGTTAACAAAGTGAACTATGCAAACGTCTCAACCAACAACTATGCATCAGATGAGATCCAAGAAGTTTAGAATGAGTTTGTTGATCATGTTGTCATTGTAGAATGCCTCACATTTTAATCTTTTGCGACATATTTATCAATGAATTTGTATTATATTCTATGTGTGTTTCTTAGGCTCCTAAATATATGGTTTTACTGAACATTGGTTTAAACATCATTCTATATGTATCCTCTTCTTAGATCAAACCCAAGTGAGATTCAGTCCCACAAACAATTTTAACTGTAATTGTAATTGAAAACCAAAAAGAGAAGCAACAAATTGACATATGTCGCCACTAAAGGACGGTCGTTGATGGTCAAAAAAATGCCGCTAATGTTGCAAGTCGCCACAAACTCAATATACAAAACCCCAGTCGAGGTATCTTTTAACGATTAAACATCATACACAGGCCATCAAAACGTCCAAAACACCAAAAAAACACAAAGCAGCACATAAAAACTCGAATTGTGCATCACAAACATAGTTTCAACAATAAAAACCCTCTACTGACTTCTAAACAAAGTGTCTAGCAATGTTTTATAAACTAGCATCACAATTGTTATTGTCTACCATGAAAATATAAGCATCAAAAGTCTTTCTTCATCTTGTGATATGCATCCACTTTTGCCAATATTCTTTCACGACGCTTATTTGCATATGAACATACTATTTTCGCAACATATTTTTTCCGTAACCGTGTCAAACACGCCTTCTAAATCCTTCTGAACTTTTCTAGACGTTCAACATCGTCATATCCAGCCCTATTCCACCTTTGGTTTGAAACACCATTTACCTTCACATGCTCCATAAAATTAAACACTTGTACATAATGACGGGTAGTCCATAGGACAACCCTTAATGGTTATAAAGTATAATTTAATCCTGCATTTATCCATGTATTTATCTTGAATTAGATAACTACGGTTGCTTGTGTTTCAGGTATATTTGGGGCTTAAAAGTGTGGAAATAAAGCTTCGAATAGACGCGACTGGATTGGAGATTGAAAGACGGAGAATAAATGAAAAAAATAAAATTTTGGAATTGAAGAATTAATAAGATAACATGATAGAGGACGAAATTACGAGAACGTAGGCGAAAACGGCGAAGAAAACGGAGTTGAAACGAGAAAGTTATGAAGAAAACAAGAAAACAAAACCTGGCGTCGCCGTAGCCTACGGCTCTGGCCGTAGGTTACGGCACTCACTGTGTTTTCTGGTCCGCCGGTGCCCAGTTTAAGGGTGTCATAGTGTTTTGATTGCCACCGTAGCCTACGGCGGGTGCGTAGGTTACGGCGCTGTGCTAAGGGAAACTTGTAACTGCCCATTTTAATGAATTTTTATGATGTCTCTTCAAAGCCTATCATTCCCATTCGGTTACATAACAACTAGAGACGAAATTTAGGAGCTTCTTGATGCTTGAAACAGTTGTTAATCATTGGGTTTTTTTTTCTTTTACCTTGTTGGAAGATCAAAACTTGGATAATGATGTTTGTTCAAGCCATGTGTGGCTAACTTCGTTATGACTATCTTTGGTTTGGTTGAAGGTTTTGTAAGACTTTATGCTTGATTTCTTATTTCTAGAATAACGAACTTTGTCTTTATGATTGTTTGTTATGGTGTTGATTGATTGTTTGTAAATTGTTGCTTCTTATGTTATTCTAATTTGAAACCATACGTTTTTGGTGTCGTTGGCAATTGAGATATCATGGGTAGAATTAGGATTGGGTAAGGGTTAATTGGTCATCGGGTAACAACCTCACATTCTAGGAATCTGAGTACTTAGTTCCCTTTTATCACAACAAGTAATCACACATGAACTATGTCTATGTAGTTCTTTCAAGTGGAATGATAGCATAAACGTCAAAGCAAACTGGAAACTAAAGATGGTCATTTGTCTCTAAATTGTTTACAAACCAAACTTTCATTTTGCAATTAGAATAGTAATCTTAGTTTTTAAAACTCAATCAACCAATCCAACTCTTTGAATTTACTTTCCTCGCAATTAGTTTAATTTTAGTTAACTTAGAGAAACTTTTAAATATCACATATTCCACAAACTCTCTGTGTTCGATACCCACTTACCACTAGCTATTAGTAGTAATTGGATTAAATTTGATTGTGACCACGACATCACGTCACATAACAATATACACATGTGTACATCGACGTGTACACATGTGTACATAGTGTATTAATAAATCTTCATAACCCAGTGTACTAATAAAAAAAATACCCTGTACATATGTGTACAACCCAATGTATTAATAAATCTTCATAACAATATACACCGTTCATAGTCATCCCATGTATAAACTACTTATCTTTAGACTGAACAATATACACATGTGTACATCGCCGTGTACACATGTGTACACAGTGTATTAGTAAATCTTCATAACCCAGTGTATTAATAAAAAAATACCCTGTACATATGTATACCTGTACTTTGAAAAAAATACCATGTAATAAAAAAATACCTTGTACAATGAAAACCGAGAATGATATTTATAGAAGTTAGAAGTTGTCTTTACATACGATTATATCAACCATAAGTGATACCCAATGGTGTTGGTAAAAAGTGAGTCAAAGGAACAGCATACCTGTGCAGACCGACATGCTAAAAAGTGAGGGGTCGGACCTAACGCTCGCAGTTCCCGGACACTGTGTTGTGTTGGTCTGCACAGGTTTTGTTTTCTGAAATAGCAAGCATCAACTTAAACCACAATGAGTAGCGCTTAATTATAAGAATATAACATTTTCTAATTTTCTCGAACATTGAAACTACACTAAGTCCAACTTAAAAGTTGGAAGCCAGTGCAATTGTCGGTATTACTTGTTCCCTAACGACACCGAGCACAGGCACCAGGCTAACATGAATAAGGCAGAAATTATCTGGTCCTGTACGAATTAACAGATAATTTTCCTTTAACAAACATGATTTTGTACTATGATTAAAGCATGTAAGAATCATGCTAGTAAACTTAAGTTTTGAGAAATATAAATGTCGCAAAGCCGCTATGAAGGGCATAGACTCAGTGTCACCTAATAACGATAACAAAGATATTAATTATTTAACAAGCATTAAACTAAAAGAACAATGAAGAGGTTGTGTTTCATAAGGTAGTACCAACTGTTCCTCCTAACTGTATGACACACACGTCTGCTGGGCCCGCTTTGCCATCCACGGGAATGGTCGAAACTGACTCGATCCAATCCTTAATAGCATCCGTTATGTGTGGGACTACCTAAAAGACGCTTGAGATACAGAGCATCAGTAAGTACCAACATGTTTACCTTTATTGAAAAGATATTTTAACTTAGTTTATGCACATATACTTACTTGAACAGTTTTTCCAAGATAATCTCCTTTTCGTTCCTTCTTGAGAACAGACTGACAAAATGAGAACAAATCACTAATCAGTACCTTTGATAGATAAACACAATTTAAAAGTAAAAAGAACCATGAAACATCAAATTTGGTACCTGGTAGATCTTCCTAAAAGCTAGTCATCCCATGTATAAACTACTTATCCCTAGATTGAACAATATACACATGTGTATATCGCCTGTGTACACAAGTGTACACAACGTATTAATAAATCTTCATAACCCAGTGTATTAATAAAAAAATACCATGTACATATGTATACAACCCAGTGTACAATCCTCATAACATTTTCCCCCAAAACAATAACAATCATCAGAATACACATGTGTACACCCGCCTCAAACAAGAAACTAAACCCTAACCCCCTATTAGTATCGACAACACTAACCTATTCAACATCAAAATGATCCAAACAAGTTTTTTTCAAAAATTAAACTCTACACAACTTAAATCATAACCCTAATACACCAGTACATCGTACATCAGAAAAAAAAACGTACATTCAATACAAGCCCTAGATTGAATAATCTAGCAACAAAAAAACGACAACAAAACATATGAAATTGGTGTACCTCGTGGGCTTGATAATGTTTGCAGGTGCGCGACGGCCGATTATTTGAAGGTGCGCGATTATTTAGGGATTCTTAGATGAAATCGGTGTACCTCTGTTTCCCTTTTTTTTTATAATGATATTGAATTAAAGAGATGATAAGGATCCCTTGAAAAACAATTTGAACATGCATGATTATTTAGGGAATTTGAAATCTTCCATAAATGTAACTTTTTTTTACAATGTACATGTACAATAATACCCTTTTGCATTTAATTAAATAGTAAAAATTAACCAACTAATTACCATCATGCCATTCATTTAAATCTTAAGATGATGAAAATCAAGGGTTCAGATCAGTTCACACAGTTCACTCTTGGGAGGTTGTTCACTCTAGAAACCTACCATATATATATATATATATATATAGGATTAAGTTCAAGAGTGAACACTAGTGTAGCTTGCGAACTGAGTGAACTAATCCTGGTCATACACGTGTGTAGATCAATGGTCAGGATTTGATGTTGAAATACACTAGTGTATTTTATTATTTGATGATGAGATCCTGGCCATACACGTGCGTAGATCAATGGTCAGGATTTGTTCACTCAGTTTGCAAATACACTGGTGTTCACTCTAGAACTCCACCATATATATATATATATATATATATATATATATATATATATATAGGGTCATTATTTAGGGAAAACGGTGAAAAGTATGAGAACAGTGAGAACGCTTATGGATCGTCAGATCAAAACAATCTATGGACTAGATTGGCACGGTGGCGTTTTCGTAAATAACATCAATTTCATTAAGTGGACACGCTTCATTAAGGGTAAAAAGGTCTTTTACTTCTCAAATTCAAAACGCCAGCTAAAATGCGAACACACCATTCAAAACAAATAAAACGCCATTAATACAAAACGCCAAAGATTAGTGAAAAAACGCGTTGGAGATTACAGGAAGAAGAAACAAACAGAAACTGAAATTCAATTATTAACATTTATTATAAGAAATCCCCTCCTAGATTACGTGCCAAAAACATCATTATATCAACAACGTTAAACATCGCTTCCATAATCACTTCTATCCATCATTCTAAAAAACATATTTTACCAAAACACCAAGTTTAACCAAAATGGCATAAATGGCAACCATTGTTTCATGGAGATACACTCTAAGAATCAGAAGATTCATCATACATTTTGACAACAGAAGGAGGGTGTATGTTAAGACAATCAAAGCAATTTTGAAGATGGAAGAAGAAGTACAGAGGGGTATCCTATCGCTTGGGATCCTTCTAGATAACGAATGTCATGAAACACAAAAGCTTATGAGAAGATTAACAAGGAAAATTGGATCAAGCAAAACAGATGGAAAA
Source organism: Helianthus tuberosus (assembly GCA_030545235.1). NCBI lineage: Eukaryota > Viridiplantae > Streptophyta > Magnoliopsida > Asterales > Asteraceae > Helianthus > Helianthus tuberosus. The sequence continues at coordinate 353,810 of JARYGA010060432.1, forward strand.
ATGGGCGCAGTCATAACATCATGGCATTTTGATGAAAAAACAGACATGGTGACCATTAAATGCGACAACGGAGATGAGGAAGAGTACCTACTTGAAGACATCATGACCAAGCAGGGAGTTGGGTTCATGGAAGAGTTGCACAACGCCACGTGTTTGAACATAGACATTGTAACACCATGTAATAAAAACATGTCCAATTATGTAAAGACACGTGTCCTAAACTCTAATTATGTGAAAGATTGAGTTTGAAGCACTAAAGTTGTCAAACAGTGAAATTATGTGTCCGGAGGGACTAAAAGTGTCAACATGCCAAACTTGAGCCTCTGAATGACCATACGTGAAGAATATATTCTTAAACGATTGATTAATTGAATATAAGAAGCCGCTTGTGAAAATAATCGGAAGATTATAAAACTACGAGGGTTAAAAGTGTCAACATGTTGATTCTGACCTCTGAGTGACCTTTTAACGAACCCGAAGCTTCAAAATATTCAAATATACTCTCAAGAATAGGTGGTATAAATTTCACGTGGTTTCGAGATCGTTAAGCAAGTTTTCAAGACTTTGGGTGAAAAGTGTCAACTTGACGAAACTTGCATTTATAGTGATATTTAACGAAACCGAGCCAAACCAAGTTTGTTTATACATCCTTGAGTCTCAATAAACTAACTACAAGGGCCTTACATGTCAATAAGGAAGTTAAATAGGGTTTTAAATGACCAGGGACTAAAACTACCATGTTTGAAAGTGTTTTAACCTGGAAACCAGGTCTACGCGGCCCGCGTAAGACCCCTCTTGACTTTTACGCGGCCCGCCTGAAAGTCACCAGCGCAGAAAAATAAGGACAGGTGCAGGTTTCAGCTGTTGCACCGCTTTAAACTCGTTTGTAACGATCCTAGGGGCTGTTATACGGTATTATAAATCCACTAGGACACCTGGGGTGATCCTAGGAGGTCCCATAACATCTGGAAGTGATCTAAACACTTGGGATTTAGTATATAAGGAGGACTAGTGCTCTGTTCATATGCACACTTCATTTGCCACTTTCAAAAGACTCACCTCTGGAGCTTGCAAGTATTAGGAGAAGATTTGGAAGTGTAGAAAAGATAGCAATGACCATTAGTAAGAGTCTTATTACTTGCTTAGTCGTTTTAATTAGCTTAATAACCAAAAAGTCAAACTTATCGTAATTAAGCTTTGACTTTCGGTTTAATCACAAATGGTCCAGCCACTGATCAAAACGAAAGTGGTTATGGAACCATATTAATGTAGGTGATTAACCCTTAAAAGGGCACCTCCTAATTAATTCGTTTGACTAGTTAATTGTCGGGTCAAACTAGTTTGACAAAAAGTCAAACTGGACAGAAAGTTTAAAAATGAATTAAATTAATTAACCAGGGGTTCTAAATTGTATTTTAATATTCTAATGACTTGGTAAATAATATTAGAACTTGTTTTATCAGTCCTAACCCGACAATTTTCAGTCTAAGGTCAGTTTATAACCGAAAGTCGCAAAAGCTTGACTTTTGCCTTGACTTTCAGTTCTGACCCGTTCAAGCTTAATTCTCCCATGTTTTAAGCTTCTATTAGGAACACATTACTCAGTAGTATAACCCTCTGGAGTTATAATGCATGGTTCTTAGTGGTTTGAATTATATGCTCTTGATCGTTAATATGCTTATAAATGCCATAAACGCCCTTTTGACACACAAATGAGATTTTTAGAAATGTGAGAGGACAAAAACCTTTGCTACTGATTTATAAACTTGTCCTAAAAATTTGACATCAGTTTGAGGTCTAGATTAGGAGTTATGCTCGATATCCTAATTAAGAAACTTTTTATTAATTAAACGGCATAATTAGCATAAGGCCTATCTAAACCTAAATTTTGACACCACTGATATAATATAATATTTTGAGATTTTTGAAGATTTTTATTTATTTTTAAACTGATCATATCATAGGGTTCTAGCTTTAATTCAGTAATTTTCGGTTATACCCTTTTCTTGAATAAAATAAGTTTTACATCACATATTGATACCAAATCTTTTGCTACTGATTTTATATGATAAATAAAATATTTTAAGCTTTCTGGAATGATAAACATATCAGCTTTTCTTATATAACCCGAAAATCGCTTAAAAGCGACTTTTACGCGTTTCTAACGCATAGTATGAGCTAAAACTATTTTAAACATATAAGAATTAATATCAACTGATGTTTTTAGTAAATTTCTACACTTTAACAGTAAGCAAAAGTTTTAAACTCAGATTTCCAAAATTGACCTTTAAAGCTTATGTGAAATTACCAAAATGCCCCTTCGGTGCATAAATTGGTTATAAATGATAAATTTCACATATAGGCAATACCCTACTGATATAAATTATTAAATTAATTATTTTTACTGATTTCAAAAGACTAGAACTTCAGTTTATTATAAAATCCCTTTTATAAGTATCAAAATTACCAAAATGCCCTTTCGGGACTTAAATTGGTTTAAATTACTTTTTGGGCATATATGTTAACATCCTACTGATGAATACAAATTTTTAAGCATAATAACAATTAAGACCTGTATATAATTCATTTGGTTACCCGTTACGCGTTTACGCGTTCGGATCGGTTTACGTGACTTGTTGGCGTATAATAGCCGAAACGGGTTTAATCATATCATTAAATCCTCAAATTCCAGAATGTGATTAGTTTCCACATATTATACAAGTATCCAAGCTTGTCAGGTCTTAACCACATCCTATTCCGGTCTCCGTTTAATCTAGCGTTTAGAACCGTAAAGTTTCTTTCTAGCTAGCCGGTCTAAGTCCTTGACTTAAATAAAGGCCCGTTAGCACCCTAATAGGTTATTAAGCCTTCTATACAGATTAAGTAGCATCCAGTAGAAGGTATCATCATACAACTTTAGGATTTACGGCTGAGTTACTTTCACCTTTGAGCTCAGGTAAATACTTTTAACTTATTTTCCCTATACGGGCTTGGGATATGGTATTATAATAATACCACTTGGCCGGGTATGAAATCATTTAATCGGATTGTGATTAATAAATTTACATAACCCGTTTTAATCTGTCTTGTTTGATAACATAAACATTGGGGGTTAATTCGACCGTGTCCTGGATATCCTCGGCTCATTTCATTTGAAAATGGCCACGACCCATGCGCGGGGTGTAGGCATACACCTGACAGATGAAAATGCTAAAATATAAACCCACATGTTGGGGATAACTCCTTTGTGGGTTCTATAAGTGGTGAGTCGGTTAATCATGACCGGCTTCCAACTGGCCCCAATTGTAAGATAAACATGTAAACCTGTATACAAGATTATCTTTAAATAATTGTGTAACACCCCAACCCGGATAGGGCTGACGTGACACTATCATAGATATCAAAAACCAAACACAATCCATTTAACGAAGAAAAGTTGAATGCGAAAGATAAACAAAGTCTTAAAACAAACCAAGAATCCTAAGTATTAATTAATTCAAAATGTCGAAATAAATAAAAGTCTTTATTCTTGAACCGCATTTTACTCTCATCATCACTAGTTCCCAACATTCCCCGGATTACCTGTCAACAAATAAGAAAACACAACAAAGAAAACTACGGCTGAGCCAAAGGTTGCCCATTAACGAAAAAATCAAATAGTACAAGTAAGGAAATGACATAAAGAAAGAAATAAGAAAATTTTGAACACAAAACCAAAACTGACACTTGAACAAATACTGAACATAATCTGAGGCAGAACATAATCAGACATACAAATCATACCAGACAATATTATAAACATATCATATCAGAAACAGATATCAGAATACGTGACTACAAATAATAACAAACCAAGTCACGTGAGACGGAAGCACCCACGAGCCTAGACAACCAAACAGGTACACAGCTAGCTAGTCCATGCACCTACGAGACGGTGAGTAAGGTGTACACCCATTGTTCCATCTCCACAAACCAAACCAAACCGAACCAAACCAAACCAAACATGCTCGGGTGACTGACTACAAAAACTAAAGCCATTTACAGGCAACTGAACATAATGCTAACGAGAACATGCAACAATGATTACAATTGCTAAAGTCTATTGCATGCTACTATGAACTTATCAAATATTAAATGTGAAATGAAACAACTAACTGAAACAGACAAAATCCGTACTGCAAAGTAACGGATATGAAAAAAAAAATACTCTGATGAGAAGACCAAAGAATCCGTACCTTGATTCTGCAAAGCAAAATCCAAAAGTTAATCGTCCTCAAACTTTAAGATTACGCAAACCTGAAAAGAACCAATAAACAGATCAAACAGATTAGAGCGGTGCCGGTTGCGGGCAAATCGGAACACGGTCAGGCGGCTGTGGTTAAGTTGCAGCGGTCTCTGGGCGAGAGTGTGTGATACTAGGCGGAGTAATACAATGGCGGAGTGTGACGGTACGTCGTGCGGAGTTGTCGATGACCCAACTCTGATTCGGGGTGAAAAACGTTGCGGCGGCGAGCGCAATCGGCAATGCTTTTGATTGTGTAGGGGAACGAGAACAAGGGGAGGTTATGAATCTGGTTGGGTTCAATCAATAAGTTGGATAAAATAGAAGGAGCTTAATTGATTTGATGATCAACATAAAATGGGAAAGCCGCGTCGACAATTGATAGGAGATTTGTAATTTTGACCAGCTAGTTTTGTTCCATATATATACATATCTTTTCCTTTTTTTTGTCGGTTAATCAAAGGAATAACCATAACAATATAACAAACCTTTAAATCTATATGTCATGTGATAGAGATGCCAATAATTTCAATATATAGACACGTTCGGATGTTATGATTAATGTTGTTGTTGTTAGTTTTATTATTGTTATTATTGTTATTATTATTATTATTATTATTATTATTATTATTATTATTATTACATTTTAACTATTTAGGTTTTAAATTTATAATTGACTAATACTAGGATCACATAATATCCCACATTACAATTTGTCGTAATACTCACCGTATTTATTGCATTAGGGTTATAAAAAGTTTCGTATGTTACAATTCTACCCCTCTAAAAAAAAAATTCGTCCTCGAAAATAAGTATGGATAAAGAGAAAAATTCAAACATATGCATATGCTACGAAATTCAGGTATCATAGTTGTATAGCAAAACACCACGCACAAGAGCAAATTCCGAGTGACAAAATGACAGGTAGACATGAACTTAAACTAGTGAGAACTTTTACGAGATCAGACAAAATCAACATATCAAACATCAGAGCAAGCAAACTGTTCAGATAGTGAGAACAGATAAAAAGTCCAATTGGATGTTATGGAACGGATAATGGACTATGTTCAAAATGGATAATCTTTATAACATCAGAGATAACGACGCCTCTTAAGGAGGTAGATATAATTAATGGGTACCCTAAAGTAGTGGGCCTGGTCATCAGGTACTTAGCAAGTAGAAGTGATATCACATATTGACGCAAGAGTGTCAATTAGGGCATGCATTTGATGTTAACGAATACGCAATTAACCGAAAATCATACCTAGGGTATTAACTGCATCATTAGTAGCAAGTCTGGCAGTTCCCCTTGTATTAGCTCTAGGGTTAAACTTAGGGCACTCTTTAACCAGGTGACCTGCATCTCCACAATTGAAACAGAGACGTTCAGCTCGGCGACAAACCCTGCTATGAGGTTTCCCACAAGTGGCACAAGGAGGGTCATGGTATTGTGGTAGGTTTCTCTTGTCTTGTTGTATCTGATTGTCATAACTCCTGTCAGAACAGTGCCTACTCGAGATTGATCATTGCCACCTTGAAAAGAAGAATTACTAAGGTTATCTTCCCTTGGTCGCTTACGATTATCATCTAACGTCCTCTGGCGATGCTTCTTATCATTATCCAAGTTTTTGACCGCATCAACAATCTCATTAATATCAGCGAAACGAAGATTTAGAATAAACTTCCTATCACGGTCACATATAGCCCACTTGAAAGTGTTGGTTTGCTGCTTTAGCATACCTGCAGTTGGACCCAGAAAATTGACCAAATGACAGAAACGAGTTTTAAACTCCATAATAGGCTCATCGTCCCCCTGTATAATAGAGGAATACTCTCTTAGATATTCACTGCGGTCAGCATCAGTGAAATACTGCTGATAGAACAATGTCCGAAACTCATTCCAGGGAAGTGTGGCTGCATAATTATCTCCTCCACGAGCATTCTTCAAAGTCTTCCACCATCTATGAGCATCGTCCTCCAACTTGTAACTAGCAAGCCTGACTTTGAAATCGTCATTCACACCCAACACTTCAAAATTTTTCTCCATATGAGCAATCCAGTTTTCCGCCTCTACGGGAGTAGCAGCGGTACTAAACGATTTTGGCTTTAACTTTTGGAAGCGATCAAGCCAATAATGAATAGCAATAGGAGGGTTAGCATTTCCGCCTTGAGGGCCGTTGTGGTTATTACCCCCTTGTGGTCCGTTGTTATTACCTCCTGGTGGTCCGTTGTTGTTATTTTGCTGAAGCTGTTGCAACAAGTTAGGAACCAAACCCGCGATAGCCGTATTGACAGCGTTAGCAATGAGGGTCTCAATAGGGATGTCGTTATTCTTGTTACGACGGTTGTTCACACTTCTTCTAGGAGGCATCTGAAAGGAGATGTGTGTGAGAGAAGAAAATTTCAAATTACGTGAAGAAGAAATAGAGATATCCTAACCCGACGTCTACCCATTAACTCACACGTTTAATTATTAATGTTAAAGTTTTCTACAGGAAGGAGCCTGGGCTCTGATACCATAACTGTAACACCCCAACCCAGATAGGGCTGACGTGTCACTATCATAGATATGAAAAACCAAACACAATCCATTTAACGAAGAAAAGTTGAATGCGAAAGATAAACAAAGTCTTTAAACAAACCAAGAATCCTAAGTATTAATTAATTCAAAATGTCGAAATAAATAAAAGTCTTTATTCTTGAACCGCATTTTACTCTCATCATCACTAGTTCCCAACATTCCCCGGATTACCTGTCAACAAATCAGAAAACACAACAAAGAAAACTACGGCTGAGCCAAAGGTTGCCCATTAACGAAAAAATCAAATAGTACAAGTAAGGAAATGACATAAAGAAAGAAATAAGAAAATTTTGAACACAAAACCAAAACTGACACTTGAACAAATACTGAACATAATCTGAGGCAGAACATAATCAGACATACAAATCATACCAGACAATATTATAAACATATCATATCAGAAACAGATATCAGAATACGTGACTACAAATAATAACAAACCAAGTCACGTGAGACGGAAGCACCCACGAGCCTAGACAACCAAACAGGTACACAGCTAGCTAGTCCATGCACCTACGAGACGGTGAGTACGGTGTACACCCATTGTTCCATCTCCACAAACCAAACCAAACGGAACCGAACCAAACCAAACATGCTCGGTTGACTGACTACAAAAACTAAAGCCATTTACAGGTAACTGAACATAATGCTAACGAGAACATGCAACAATGATTACAATTGCTAAAGTCTATTGCATGCTACTATGAACTTATCAAATATTAAATGTGAAATGAAACAACTAACTGAAACAGACAAAATCCGTACTGCAAAGTAACGGATATGAAAAAAAAAAATACTCTGATGAGAAGACCAAAGAATCCGTACCTTGATTCTGCAAAGCAAAATCCAAAAGTTAATCGTCCTCAAACTTTAAGATTACGCAAACCTGAAAAGATCCGATAAACAGATCAAACAGATTAGAGCGGCGCCGGTTGCGGGCAAATCGGAACACGGTCAGGCGGCGGTGGTGAAGTTGCAGTGGTCTCTGGGCGAGAGTGTGTGATACTAGGCGGAGTAATACAATGGTGGAGTGTGACGGTACGTCGTGCGGAGTTGTCGATGACCCAACTCTGATTCGGGGTGAAAAACGTTGCGGCGGCGAGCGCAATCGGCAATGCTTTTGATTGTGTAGGGGAACGAGAACAAGGGGAGGTTATGAATCTGGTTGGGTTCAATCAATAAGTTGGATAAAATAGAAGGAGCTTAATTGATTTGATGATCAACATAAAATGGGAAAGCCGCGTCGACAATTGATAGGAGATTTGTAATTTTGACCAGCTAGTTTTGTTCCATATATATACATATCTTTTCCTTTTTTTTTGTCGGTTAATCAAAGGAATAACCATAACAATATAACAAACCTTTAAATCTATATGTCATGTGATAGAGATGCCAATAATTTCAATATATAGACACGTTCGGATGTTATGATTAATGTTGTTGTTGTTAGTTTTATTATTGTTATTATTATTATTATTATTATTATTATTACATTTTAACTATTTAGGTTTTAAATTTATAATTGACTAATACTAGGATCACATAATATCCCACATTACAATTTGTCGTAATACTCACCGTATTTATTGCATTAGGGTTATAAAAAGTTTCGTATGTTACAATTCTACCCCTCTAAAAAAAATTCGTCCTCGAAAATAAGTATGGATAAAGAGAAAAATTCAAACATATGCATATGCTACGAAATTCAGGTATCATAGTTGTATAGCAAAACACCACGCACAAGAGCAAATTCCGAGTGACAAAATGACAGGTAGACATGAACTTAAACTAGTGAGAACTTTTACGAGATCAGACAAAATCAACATATCAAACATCAGAGCAAGCAAACTGTTCAGATAGTGAGAACAGATAAAAAGTCCAATTGGATGTTATGGAACGGATAATGGACTATGTTCAAAATGGATAATCTTTATAACATCAGAGATAACGACGCCTCTTAAGGAGGTAGATATAATTAATGGGTACCCTAAAGTAGTGGGCCTGGTCATCAGGTACTTAGCAAGTAGAAGTGATATCACATATTGACGCAAGAGTGTCAATTAGGGCATGCATTTGATGTTAACGAATACGCAATTAACCGAAAATCATACCTAGGGTATTAACTGCATCATTAGTAGCAAGTCTGGCAGTTCCCCTTGTATTAGCTCTAGGGTTAAACTTAGGGCACTCTTTAACCAGGTGACCTGCATCTCCACAATTGAAACAGAGACGTTCAGCTCGGCGACAAACCCTGCTATGAGGTTTCCCACAAGTGGCACAAGGAGGGTCATGGTATTGTGGTAGGTTTCTCTTGTCTTGTTGTATCTGATTGTCATAACTCCTGTCAGAACAGTGCCTACTCAAGATTGATCATTGCCACCTTGAAAAGAAGAATTACTAAGGTTATCTTCCCTTGGTCGTTTACGATTATCATCTAACGTCCTCTGGCGATGCTTCTTATCATTATCCAAGTTTTTGACCGCATCAACAATCTCATTAATATCAGCGAAACGAAGATTTAGAATAAACTTCCTATCACGGTCACATATAGCCCACTTGAAAGTGTTGGTTTGCCGCTCTAGCATACCTGCAGTTGGACCCAGAAAATTGACCAAATGACAGAAACGAGTTTTAAACTCCATAATAGGCTCATCGTCCCCCTGTATAATAGAGGAATACTCTCTTAGATATTCACTGCGGTTAGCATCAGTGAAATACTGCTGATAGAACAATGTGCGAAACTCATTCCAGGGAAGTGTGGCTGCATAATTATCTCCTCCACGAGCATTCTTCAAAGTCTTCCACCATCTATGAGCATCGTCCTCCAACTTGTAACTAGCAAGCCTGACTTTGAAATCGTCATTCACACCCAACACTTCAAAATTTTTCTCCATATGAGCAATCCAGTTTTCCGCCTCTACGGGAGTAGCAGCGGTACTAAACGATTTTGGCTTTAACTTTTGGAAGCGATCAAGCCAATAATGAATAGCAACAGGAGGGTTAGCATTTCCGCCTTGAGGGCCGTTGTTGTTATTACCCCCTTGTGGTCCGTTGTTATTACCTCCTGGTGGTCCGTTGTTGTTATTTTGCTGAAGCTGTTGCAACAAGTTAGGAACCAAACCCGCGATAGCCGTATTGACAGCGTTAGCAATGAGGGTCTCAATAGGGATGTCGTTATTCTTGTTACGACGGTTGTTCACACTTCTTCTAGGAGGCATCTGAAAGGAGATGTGTGTGAGAGAAGAAAATTTCAAATTACGTGAAGAAGAAATAGAGATATCCTAACCCGACGTCTACCCATTAAATCACACGTTTAATTATTAATGTTAAAGTTTTCTACAGGAAGGAGCCTGGGCTCTGATACCATAACTGTAACACCCCAACCCGGATAGGGCTGACGTGTCACTATCATAGATATCAAAAACCAAACACAATCCATTTAACGAAGAAAAGTTGAATGCGAAAGATAAACAAAGTCTTAAAACAAACCAAGAATCCTAAGTATTAATTAATTCAAAATGTCGAAATAAATAAAAGTCTTTATTCTTGAACCGCATTTTACTCTGATCATCACTAGTTCCCAACATTCCCCGGATTACCTGTCAACAAATAAGAAAACACAACAAAGAAAACTACGGCTGAGCCAAAGGTTGCCCATTAACGAAAAAATCAAATAGTACAAGTAAGGAAATGACATAAAGAAAGAAATAAGAAAATTTTGAACACAAAACCAAAACTGACACTTGAACAAATACTGAACATAATCTGAGGCAGAACATAATCAGACATACAAATCATACCAGACAATATTATAAACATATCATATCAGAAACAGATATCAGAATACGTGACTACAAATAATAACAAACCAAGTCACGTGAGACGGAAGCACCCACGAGCCTAGACAACCAAACAGGTACACAGCTAGCTAGTCCATGCACCTACGAGACGGTGAGTACGGTGTACACCCATTGTTCCATCTCCACAAACCAAACCAAACCGAACCAAACCAAACCAAACATGCTCGGGTGACTGACTACAAAAACTAAAGCCATTTACAGGCAACTGAACATAATGCTAACGAGAACATGCAACAATGATTACAATTGCTAAAGTCTATTGCATGCTACTATGAACTTATCAAATATTAAATGTGAAATGAAACAACTAACTGAAACAGACAAAATCCGTACTGCAAAGTAACGATATGAAAAAAAAAATACTCTGATGAGAAGACCAAAGAATCCGTACCTTGATTCTGCAAAGCAAAATCCAAAAGTTAATCGTCCTCAAACTTTAAGATTACGCAAACCTGAAAAGATCCGATAAACAGATCAAACAGATTAGAGCGGCGCCGGTTGCGGGCAAATCGGAACACGGTCAGGCGGCGGTGGTGTAGTTGCAGCGGTCTCTGGGCGAGAGTGTGTGATACTAGGCGGAGTAATACAATGGCGGAGTGTGACGGTACGTCGTGCGGAGTTGTCGATGACCCAACTCTGATTCGGGGTGAAAAGCGTTGCGGCGGCGAGCGCAATCGGCAATGCTTTTGATTGTGTAGGGGAACGAGAACAAGGGGAGGTTATGAATCTGGTTGGGTTCAATCAATAAGTTGGATAAAATAGAAGGAGCTTAATTGATTTGATGATCAACATAAAATGGGAAAGCCGCGTCGACAATTGATAGGAGATTTGTAATTTTGACCAGCTAGTTTTGTTCCATATATATACATATCTTTTCCTTTTTTTTTGTCGGTTAATCAAAGGAATAACCATAACAATATAACAAACCTTTAAATCTATATGTCATGTGATAGAGATGCCAATAATTTCAATATATAGACACGTTCGGATGTTATGATTAATGTTGTTGTTGTTAGTTTTATTATTGTTATTATTATTATTATTACATTTTAACTATTTAACTAATACTAGGATCACATAATATCCCACATTACAATTTGTCGTAATACTCACCGTATTTATTGCATTAGGGTTATAAAAAGTTTCGTATGTTACAAATTGTCCCAAGTTATAAATGATTTGTGCTATGTACACTTAAATCAATTTTGATAAACGTTTTCAAAAGAGTCAGTTAATTGTATTTACCTGTGTAAACTGACGTATTTTCCTAAAGATTAATTGACAGGTACCTCTCGTAAATAGGCTGGAGCTATTAAGTGTCGAATAAGAGGATCTTGCAAATCCCTAATATACCTGAAGTCTGTTATTTTGTTTCTTTGTACTTTTATGATCCGCCTGTGGATCTTATTACATTCCAATCTGTATATTCTTTCACTCGGACACTCAGACATTATGGTTTGTAATAGTTTATTCACCAAGCCTTCCGCTGTGCTTTTATATTGTGTGTATTGACTATGATGATACCAACTACGTCACGATACTCCCCGCCGGGCCCACCGGTGATACGTGGAAATATCGGGGTGTGACAGGTTGGTATCAGAGCCAACATTGAGTGAATTAAACACTAACCTTTTGTGTTTAATCTCAGTGACACAATAAGCACATTCCTTAGACTCCCGAGTCTAGGCATATGACCTAGGATTTATTCTTAACTTTCCTTTTTATTGTTTATATTATATTTACTTGTATTAACAGGTTAACTTCTTGGAAAATGCCACCACGAGTGAGAGGCAAAGGAAAGTGACCAATGCGAGGAGGGCCATCAGGCCACGCGGGACCCTCCCACCGACGTACCCCATCCGATACTCTCTCTAGCTCCGACTCACGGGACCATTGGAGTCATAACTTTGAACCAGCGAGGCGTTATGTCTCACTAGGATCCTCACCATCCGACCCTCCATACTTTGGGTTACCCATTCTTAATGAACCCCAACATTCCCATCATTCATAGGGATCACATCACTCGAACCAATCTCACCACTCCTTTCATCCCCATTCTCTTCATCACTCGGATTCTACCTACTCTCTAGCTCAGTTTAATCCCAATGACTACGTCAACGACTTTTTGGGTTTCAATCCTCTAGGACCCGAGGATCAATTCTCTTAGGAGATGGAAATGGACGACGACCCGGACCTTGAAATGCAAACCGGAACACCGGGCCACCCTATTAGCATCTCGAGCGGTTCTCCATATCAAGGATCGCCGTACCGAGGGCCAGATTCGTATGCTGAAAGGATGGCTCAGTATGATTGGTTCTTTACCCCTTCATACCATAACTCCCCGGCTCAACCTCCTTTGAATGAGCCTTACCTTCAAGTTGTTACCCCACCGCCTTTACCAGTTGAGGAACCACCTCAACCACCTCCCGAGCCGCCAAGGCGAAGGAGAAATGCTCGAATGTCTGTACGTGGGGACCACGGTTCGCATCCCCTCATGGTTCAAGTTCTTACCCTCCTATTCCTGAGGACCCCCCAAGTGGGTGGACCCTCGCACGCGGTGCCAGAAGTCAATCCCCCGCCAGTTTCTCATGCGCCACCGCTACCGCCAGTGGGTTTTGAAAACCCGATACCAACATACCCAGGTTCGTCTGGGTATAACCCATCTGGGTATCCAACCACTGCGGAATATGGAGCCCATGACCCATACCTTACAGCAGCACAATACAATGCACTTTATCCTTCTTCTTACCCACCAGTTTACCCAACTAGATATCTGATGCAAGGGTATCAATACCCACCTTATCATCAGCCTCCTCTTCAACAGGAGCAAACTCAGGAGATTCTGCAGAGATTAGACCGGGTTGAACGTGAAGCCAATGAAACTAAGAAGAAGCATAATGGTTTTCTCAAAGGTCTTGCGAACCTCATTAAAGGCAAGAAGAAGTAGGAAGTTGTTATTTTATTTTGTATTGTCTTTTAATCAAGTCCCTGCAAGGACATTATTTTATTTTCTGTACCAAGTCCCTGCGTGGACTTACTGTAAAAACCCGTTAGGATCCTTCAATGATATCAAACATTAACTTGTGAGAGTGCGGAAAACAATCACAAGCCGATTCAAGACTAAAAATATAATAGAAACAATAATGATCAAACACAAACCAGAATATCTTGCATTCAAAGTTGAACAATGACTAATACAAGACTCCTTGGTGTTTCGGCTGGCCTTTTAGTTGCAACAAACTGATCAACCTCAACCAAATGGTTGAGGTTAACTTAAATACTAAACAAATGGATCACTAAGCCCACTCGAAACCGGCCAAACTAACCCAACCCATACACGTCGACCCAAAATATAAACTAAACAATTACAAAATCAACCTTTTAACTAAGCAATCCTTCATGTATAAACCTTCAGGTTCCAACAATCTCCCCCTAGGTTTATGCATGGAGGTTCTTAAGACTTCAACTTTCACGATCACCACCCAACCGATCCTTGAGACCACCAAAACCTTTTGTACGAATATGAATGGCTGAAACCACAGCAGCAGTCCATCCTTTTGCAATCTCTTCATACTTTTCAGTAGATCTAATTTGATTTCGAGCTAACACCTCCAGGTCTTCAAGAGCAAGATTCAGCACATCAACTTGATCAACCAATCGATAATTCACATCATCATCACAAACAAACACTGCCTGTCCAAGACGCTCATCATAAGCCCAGAAATGTAAGGACTTCAAAGCACCTTTTTGGAATCTTTTTCACCAACGGAATCATCTTTTCTTTGTCAGTTACAGGCCAGTGCACAATCTTCATACGCTTGTTTGTATATGGATCTCTAATTCCTTTAGCTGGCTTAACAAAGGACTCTGCCGTGTGCATCGAAGGAAAGTTACGAAGAACTTCCCTCTTCAATCTCTCGAAAAACACATATCCAGGACCTCCAGGTTTATCATCTACATAAGGTGCTTTAGACAAATTTGTCAAATCAACCTTAGTGAAAGACAGAAATTGGCCTGGATGTTTGTACCACTCGACAGGACCAACTTTTCTCTTTATCCACCATCTTTTGCGATCATGATCAAATCCCCAGCTAACCACACCAGAACGATTTCCAACCTTATCATAGAGAGTTTCACCAACATCCATTAAATGGTGAGTTGCATGAGCATCATCATCATCTGGATTTAGATTCTTGTTCTTCAAAATTACAAACTCCCTTTTCTTTTTAATTCTTTCAGCCTTCTCTTTGTCTGCCACTGGATTAGTAACTCTTTTGAAATATTGTTCCATAGCAGCACTTCTTTCAGCATCATCCTTAGCGAAAGCTTTTCTTCTATTTTCAACGTCAGTTGGATCAGAAAACTCTTGTCCAAACTTCTTTCCATGTAAATCATAAACCGTACTGAACAACAAACTAACATCTCCTTGAAGCTGTTCAATCTGTTGATCTTTCTTCACTATAATGTCTTCAAGTTGAATAATCTTGGCATCTTTGTGAATTGAATCTTGCTCAAGCACAACCAGTCTTTTCTTCATCTCTCTCATGCTAATAAACTCATCATCATCACTTGAGTCATCATCAAATGGCATCCTCAACGGTTCTTTAGGTCTCTTACCTCTTGAACTGCTAGATAAGTCATGAACAACTCTAGGCATCCTCAACGGTTCTTTAGGTCTCTTACCTCTTGCATCCACACCACTTGAGAGCAAGACGCCAAAGCTGCAACATATTCTGCTTCAGCTGTGGAAATAGCTACGGTTTGTTGCTTCTTGCATTGCTAAGAAATGAGTCTATCACCCAAAAATTGACAAACAGCAGAGGTGGATTTCCTGTCCTTGTCAGTGCCTCCAAAATTACTGTCAGAAAATGCAAACAGGTCAAAATTCGAATCCCTCAGATACCACAGACCAAACCTGGGTCGGCCTTTATGGTACCGAAAGATTCGTTTAACAGCAGTAAGATGAGAAGTTTTAGGATTAGCCTGATATCGTGCGAAGTTGCAGACAGCAAACATGATGTCAGGACGACTAGCTGTCAGATACATCAACGATCCAATCATAGACCTATAAAGTCGTTGATCAACAGGGGATCCTTCAGCATCTTCAGTTAACAAGGGTCTTTCTGCCATTGGAGTTTCTGCCGGTTTAGCGTCAGTGAACTTGAATTTCTTTAGCACATCATCCACATATTTCCCATGATGAATTAGAATGCCCCGTGAATCTTGCTTAACTTGTAAACCCAAAAACAATGTCATTTCACCGAGTGCACTCATCTCGAACTTCTTTTTCATAACCCTCTCAAACTCTTTGCAAAGCTTCTCACTTGTAGACCCGAAGATAATATCATCAACATAAATTTGAACCAAGATTTGATCCTTGCCCACTCTTTTGATAAACAACGTCTGATCTATTGTGCCTCGTGTGTATCCATGAGCCAGAAGATGTTCTGTCAGATTAGCATACCAAGCTCTAGGTGCTTGATGCAACCCATATAATGCCTTGTCAAGCTTGTAGGCATATTCTGGATGGTCTGGATGAATAAAACCCGGCGGTTGCTCAACAAAAATTTCTTCCTTCACTTCTCCGTACAAAAATGCCGTTTTGACATCCATCTGGTAAACAGTGAATCCCATGAAGGATGCGTATGCTAAGAAAATCCGGATGGCTTCAAGTCGAGCAACGGGGGCAAAGACTTCATCAGTCTGAATCCTTGGACCACTAATTGTTAGTGCATTCATCTGTCAACTACGTCTTATATCGAGTCTCAGTCTCAGTACGGATCCGAAAGAAGATGATGTTATCATCTTGGATGATGACATCATAATGATGTAGTCATTAATGACATCATCCAATATGAGACAAAAGATAAAGGATGACAAAGTTGGATTTCGGTCAAAGTATATATACTGATTTCGTTCATTTGTCAAGATGATTCCGCTCATGTGTCAAGATAGGTTCGCTCATATGTCAATGTGATTTCGTTTATGTGTCAGGTTGTAATTCCGCTTTTATGTCATGACCGTATAAGCGAACCTGTGTGGCCTATAAATAGGTCATATGAGTGGAATCACAGAAGAGATAGAGGTGTTGTCTTTCGGTGAGCCACGAAGTGCTGCCGAAGTGTCAACAGGTTGTAAACATTGTCCAGATCAATAATATCGACGTATTAAATTGAATACTTGCTGAATTGTACTCGGTTTGTCTGTTTCCGCCGTTCAAACTGAGATAAACTCTTCTACGCGACTCGTTTAGGTCCGAATTCGATCCTACAAGTGGTATCAGAGCCAGTGAAGAAGAGTTTTCTACAATTCAGCCGTAATATCTATTTCTACACCTTTCTTTTTCGAAAAACAAAATTTTTTACGGTCAAAATCGCTTCAAATTTACACAGTATACTCGTAATCATGTTCTAGTAAAGCCTTGAAATTTTCAAAGTTAAAAACGATCTAGAACATAGGAATTTTGAGATTTCGCTTTTACGGTCTCGTACAAAAAGTGACATCAGCAGGTTTATTTGTGATTTCGCTTTTACGGTCATATTTCAGCTGATTCCGCTCATTTGTACAACATGATTCCGCTCTTAGTGACAGTTGGGTTCCGCTTTTGTGACCAAAAGTGATTTCGCTTATAGTGACAATTAGATTTCGATTTTGTGACAACTAAGGTCATCGAACAGTGTAATCACGTGATCTGGTGCACCGTTTCATTCATGTTATCGGAAATTGTTGTTGTGTATTGAAAGTTGTCGGCAAGATTAAAATGGTGTCAGCTTGCATGTGATGAGTCTTGGTTCAAGTGATCATATATTAGTTGTCGGGTAGCTCTAAATTGAGAGGTCCAATCAGAAAATAATAGGTTAAAAATTCAATTGATACCAGATTTCATGTGACTTTAATTGAACGGTCCAATCAAGTGATAGTGTGGACAGCCCATGTGACTTCAAACGTTTGGCAAAATAATTTGTGTTGGGTATTAATTGTGGCGGTATAGTGCAAGTTTAGGCCCAATCATAGTTGTCGGTTCATGATGACAGTTAGCATGAAAAGATAAATTGTTGTCGTCCACTAAGTGATGTCAGTGTAGTGGACTTTAAGGCCCAATCAAAGTATCAGCAGCCAAGTGTTATCATCAGCTCAAATCAGATTTAAAAAAAAAATTGATGTTGTCGGCTAAGTGAATAGTGAGGTCCAATCATCAATTGACTTATCATCGGTTTGTTACATTCATTGGCTGAGTCATTCAGTGTTCTCATTTCTATAACTTTGAAATAAGTCTACGAATCTTCGACACGAGTCCTAGATCGATTCAACCGTCACTCACTTTTACGTATTCCATTTGTTTAAACTGATCGTTTGCTTGTTTGTTGTCAGGTTATTCAAGAATTTCAAATCATGGCTAAAGTGTTTGATGAACAGGAAAACGAGAATCTTAAAGATTTAAATGATTGGACTTCTGGATCTTGGTTTGATAAGAGAGATAAGAAGGACATTTGGAATAAAAGATTCGAAAATTTTTTCTGCATGAAAAATGAATCTTTGGAAAAGTTGGATAAACGGTTTGATGATTTGATTGATAGGTTAGATAGATATGAGATAAGGGTTTCAACTGCTGGAAAAATTTTAAAATTTGCTGAAGCATTACCAATAGAATGGGATGAATTTTTGAGTGAACTAAAAAAGAAAGAAAATTTCTCAAAGCTTCATTTAAGAGAATTCATCAATATGCTTAGATCACATATGTTTGATAAAGAAAAAAGAAAAGAAGAGTTGATGAGTGAAATGAAAAAGGATTTAGAAAAGATAAATTTGGAAGTGATCATCGAAATGAGAAAAAGATTCTCTGTGTGTCTTGCAGCAAAAAGGGTTATGAAATACGATATTAAGAGAGGTTGTTATATTGATGAATATGCAAACCCTCTTGATTTTGTTAAAATTTTTTGTGCAGGAACATACAGGATGGAAACAAAGAAAGAAGCCGATGCTGAAAAGATGAATGAAAAATGTGAAAAATCTGAAGCAGACAATGCCAAATTCTTGAGTGATGCGGAGAATTTGACATTGGAAAACAAAGCTTTGAAAGATGGGAAGAAAACTGATGATGAACAGATTCTGGAGTTGCGCTTGAACTGTGAAAAACTAAAATCTGAAAATATCAAACTGTTAAGTGATATGGACAGTTTGACATTGGATAACAAGATTTTAAAAGAAAAAGAAAAAGAGTTTGAAAATGAAAAATTAAAATTTGAAAATGATTTCAAAAGTCAGTTAAAGATTTTAGAAGATGAGAGAGATGTTTTTGGTAAAAATAATCTCGAAAAACAATGTGTGATAAATTCTCATCTTGATAAAATCATTCGACTTGAGCATGAAGCCGAAGATAATAGAAAGAAAATTGCTGAGTTAGAGAATAAGTTGAAAAGTTTTGTGACCTCTGCATCGTACGTTTGTCCAAACCCGATCAATGTTGTTCCAATAAGTGACAATGTCACAAATTTTGACAAAGTCAAAATTGAAGATTGTGATGAAATATTTGATGATGAAAAAGAAAAGAAAAGAAAAATATTTTTAGATTTACAAGAAAAATTTAAAAATACTGTTTTGCAATCTACTGAAACAGGTGAATGTTCTAAACAAAAACCTGTTAAGAAGAGTGTAGAACAGAAACAAAAAGTTCAAAATTTGAAAAATTCTAAAATTGAAAATAAAAGCTCATCAGATAAATCATCCAATCATTATCAAAAATCACAAAAATTTAAAATTGAAAACTCACAAAATGTTGGTAATAAGTGGTGCAGGTTTGACCACAGTGCTCAAAAGATAAATCATGCTTACGAGAGGAGAAATGATTACCACAAAGCCAAACAATGCTATGATTTGAATGAGTGGTTTGAAGATGATAGATGGTACGATAACAGAGTGTGCTACACCTGTGGTGTTAGAGGACACATTGCTGTTAACTGCCAGAATTGGAATTTTGAAACACGAAGATGCTATAATTGCCATATCAGAGGACATATTGCCAGAGATTGCCCAAGGAGATCGATGGAAAGATCAAGGGTTGAATCTCAGAGAACGGTAAAGAAACCAGTCACTGTCAAGCCTAAAGAACAGAAAGTGGATGATAAGAAAGTAAAGCTTTCACAGGGGCAGAGAGACAGACTGAGGAAAAAGAGGAAGAAGGCAAGAGAGTATTTGGAGAAGATTTTGTCTTCGGGTTCACCAGTTGGTTCGAATAAAAGTTCTGATGAATCAATTCACTCGACGGCAAAGTCAAGCAAATTGAATTCTTCAGATACAAATCTGAGGACAAAAGAGAACAAGAAGAAAAAGAAAGTCATTGGCGATGAATCTGGCTCATCCAAGTCAGACAAGCCAAGTTCGGGCAATGAATCTGATTCCACAAAATCAGAGGAGCCACAAGTTGAGGTAAAAAAGGAAGAGATAGTTCCGTTAATGAATGATGAGAACTTTCCACCATTACAAGCCGCAAACCTAAAATCAAAAGGTGTTGAAACTAGAAAAATGTTTAATAGCAATGTTGAACATATTTTTAGTAAGATGGCTGATGGAAAGGTAAAAGGGGCAAAAGAATTTTATGAAGAAAAGAGAAATGTTCAAAACACACCCAAGACTGGTCAGGCTTGGGTACATAAATCTGTTGGTTGAATTTCTGACTTGCCGGAGCTTCCAGGTTGGTAAGTGTGAAGCAGGTATCGGCATCATTCTTGAGAAATTCACAGGATGGTAACTGTGATATTTCGTCTTACAAGTGGTTAATCATGGACATTAAGTTGTACTTGATTTTCTACAAGTGATAGTGGTGTTTGATCTTATATTGTTAAAAAAAAATTTCAAAAACATTTTTAAAGAGAACAAGGTTATGTGATTACCCCGAATCCACATGTGATGGATAAACAAACTAATTTTTCCGGAAAAACCATTCTGATTAAAACAAACTTAAGTGTTTTGAAATCATTATGGGAAAATAGTTTGTTGTAAGGGGGAGTTTTGATTGAATACGCCAAAACCCTCACGGCTGAACAAACATGATTACTTTCATCAGATTGAAAAACGGTTTTCAAACTGTAAAATATCAATGTGTTGTAAATCATGGGGGTATGTTAGATTTTCTGCAAATCAGTACACTTTTAGCAGAAAATGGATGGCGAGACAACGCTATCAGTGTTGGGTGTCAAATTTTCTTTATATGATTTTGCATTTTAGGGGGAGTAATATTGTTAGAAAATACAAAAACATTTGAAAATTTGAAAAAGTAAAAAACATGATAAAATTCAAAAATTTGAGTTTTGCGTAAAAAGAGGAAATGATAGTACATCAGTAAACAGTTACAGTACGCTAAAGATTTGGAAAGTCAAAATGTGTTAAACGATCTCACCGTGGATGTGTCGGTAGATTTTTATACATTTAGTAAACTTTTCGGGATATAAACCTAAATTCAAACTTGCTTATTTTGTGGGGAACACTACTTGAATATATAGGTAACCCCTGAAATCTCGTTTGAAAGGTCTCATAATCTGATATACTAGGTTTTTATACTCAGTGATATCTGGGGTATTATTCCGGGACTTCTGCTGAACGGTAGTTCTGACCTAGTCCTTGGATAATACTTTCTACAATGCTTGAAACATAGCATTAAACCCTCAGCATGCTGATGAAACAATAAAATTGATAGTCGCTGCTGTTGTAAGCAAAAAGATCCTCTAAAGGGGACATACTGTAAAGTCGAAGCTGATATCTCTCTGCGTATACGGAAGTATCGACCTGAGATCCCTCGGCCCTCGCATACCTAATTTATATACATATATCATTGTAGTATACTCACCTGTAAGACTGATTATTGGGATTCTGGATACGGGAGTATATTCAAGAGGTGGGACACATGAATAGGTTTAAGTTTTTAATACACCTAATTCGTATCCTGAATCAGTTGAAATTTGTGTGAAAATTTAAGTGGATCAGTATATCGACAATCTAAGTGAATTGTTTAATACTTAATGTGAAAATTAAGCTCAACGGTACTTGTGACTTGTCATAAACTGATATGATCCTCTGACGCATACTCAAACAAAAATATTGTCTGTAAATATGCTTGTACATATTTCTTTACTGTTTTATATTTTCAGAAAATACAAAAAGATTTTGATTTCTGCTTTATTTTCGACAACCGATATCTGAAATGCTGAGTTTCAAAATCTAAAGTAAGCTGATTGTGTTTCTGAAAATAAAACAAGTTCATTAATTTGAAACTTGATATAAAATCAAAAAAAAAAAAAATTCAAAAACAGTTTGTGATATCTCCAAGGTCATTAATTTGGACTTGGATGATTAACTGTGAGGGAGTTGGATTCTTTAATACTGCCAAATCTATAAAGTTTGTTGATAGGGGAAGTGGATTAGAGAAGATTGATTGATAATATGAAAACATTGTATTTATAAATGTTTGAGTGATTGCAGATATACCAGACTACGATCCCAAGAGCAGAGTCTAAGGGGGAGTCTGAAGACAAGCTTGAAGCAAAGAGAAGCTTGTAGATGGAAAGCTAGGTGTCGATCCCAAAGCACGGAAGCTTGATGAAAGGGGGAGCCTGAAGCTGATAAAGACTGAAGACTGAGAAGACTCGACACTTAAGACTCGTCAACATCTGAGGGGGAGTCTGTTAGTGCATTTATCTGTCAACTACGTCTTATATCGAGTCTCAGTCTCAGTACGGATCCGAAAGAAGATGATGTTATCATCTTGGATGATGACATCATAATGATGTAGTCATTAATGACATCATCCAACATGAGACAAAAGATAAAGGATGACAAAGTTGGATTTCGGTCAAAGTATATATACTGATTTCGTTCATTTGTCAAGATGATTCCGCTCATGTGTCAAGATAGGTTCGCTCATATGTCAATGTGATTTCGTTTATGTGTCAGGTTGTAATTCCGCTTTTATGTCATGACCGTATAAGCGAACCTGTGTGGCCTATAAATAGGTCATATGAGTGGAATCACAAAAGAGATAGAGGTGTTGTCTTTCGGTGAGCCACGAAGTGCCGCCGAAGTGTCGACAGGTTGTAAACATTGTCCAGATCAATAATATCGACATATTAAATTGAATACTTGCTGAATTGTACTCGGTTTGTCTGTTTCCGCCGTTCAAACTGAGATAAACTCTTCTACGCGACTCGTTTAGGTCCGAATTCGATCCTACACTAATCGTGCTTTATTTCGAACAATAACTCCTTCAGAATCTTGCTTGTTTCTGAAAACCCAGCGAGTTCCAAGCTTGCGTTTTCCTTTTGGCAACTCCACAAGTTTCCATACTCCTAGCTTCTCGAACTGGTTTAGCTCTTCCTGCATAGCATCAACCCAGCCTAGTTCCTGCAACGCTACATCAATGGTTTTAGGTTCAATTTGAGAAATGTAGCTAGAATATAAGCACAAATTAATGATTCCTGATTGGCTTCTGGTCTGAACTCCTGCATTCATAGGGACTATCACATTCTCAATAGGATGATTTCTTTGAACACTTATTGGAATAGCAAATTCAGGTATTGTCTCGTTTGGAGATGTGTGTATGTTGCTTGACTCCCCCTCATTAGGTGCTACCGGACTGTGACTCACAGGAGTGGTAACAATACACTCTTCAGGAATAGGGTCAGCAAACAGTTCTGATCCAGTTGTATTATGTGAAATTCCACTCGATTGTGCACCTTCAGGAGATTGATGAGATATTTGTTGAGACAGGGGATGCTGTGTAAAAACCATTCCCGGTGGATCAATGGTGTGATGTCTAAAGCTTCCTTCTGTCTGTTCTTCTTCTTCAGTATATTCAAAAGACAACGGTTGCTTTGGAGTAGATATGTCTGCATCTGAAGAAACACTTGACAAAATGTTAAATGATTTAAACAAATTAGCATAATCATATAACCAATCTGGTCCAACTCTAGCATCCGTAGCATTTTCTTCGAGCCATTCAATGTTGCACGACTCGACGACCTTTTTAGTTACTTTGTTGTATACTCTATAGGCAGAGCCTTTTGCATATCCAACAAAGAAACATTCGTCCCCTTTGACCTCAAACTTTCCATTAGAGTCCATAAGTAATAATACACATGGACATCCAAAAATACGAAAGTGTCAAACCGAAGGTTTACGTCCTTCCAGAATCTCATAAGGAGTTTTCATATGACGTTTATTTACTAAAGCATGATTCTGGACGTAACAAGCCGTGCTAACAGCTTCAGCCCAAAAGAAACTTGGAAGCTTCGAGTCAGCCAGCATAGTTCGTGCAGCCTCGATAAGAGTACAATTTCTTCTTTCAGCTACTCCATTATGTTGAGGAGTTCGTGGTGCACTATACTGATGATCAATTCCCTTTTCAGTGTAGAATGTGTCCAAAGTAACGTTCTTGAATTCTGTCCCATTGTCAGATCGAATAACCTTCACCTTGGTACTCGCTTGATTTTCAGCCAGAGTGATGAATTGTTTCACTAAGACTGCAGTTTCATTCTTGTGGCTGAGAAAATACACCCAGGTGTAACGTGAATAATCATCAACGATTACAAGACAATAAGCTTTCTTGCCAATACTCAACACGTTCACTGGACCAAAAAGATCCATGTGAAGTAATTCGAGCACAGCTTTCATTGAGGGTGCAGGTTTAGACTTATGAGGTTTTCGATGAGCTTTTCCTTTCGCACAAGCAACATACTTTTCAACCAACATGAAATCTTTGATTGGAAGATCACGGACTAGTTGACCATTAGCCAGTCGGTTCAGATTCTTCATGTTCACATGCCCAAGGCGACGATCCCACAGTAGACCATCATGTTCTGAAATCTTTGAGAATAGGCAAGTAACTTCTTCACACAGTTTCTTGTTCATATCAATCACATAAGCGTTTCCTCGTCTCTCTGCTGACATTAAGAACCAATCTTCTGGAATGACAATTCCAGGTTTAAGTACATAACATCCTTTCTTAGTAAAGTGAACTGAATTTCCTCGATCACAAATCTGAGAGATGCTCAACAGATTGTGTTTCAGTTCTGGAACATAGTTAACATTCTCGAAGCTTAAAACGCTGTTTCTTACTGTTCCTTTTAATGTGATCCTTCCTGATTCTCCTCCCGTAAATGAGACATATCCACCATTAAATTCTTTAACATTTACCAGTTGGGATAAGTCTCCCGTCATGTGCCTGGAACAGCCACTATCCATGTACCAGAGGCGCACAGTAGTCCTCCACAACTGTTCCTGCACGATTAGCGGGATTAGTTAGATTTAGGAACCCAACCCATAGTGGATCTGGGTTTTCCTTGTGCATCGATGTAAGTCACTCTCTGCCACACTAAATTGTCTTTATTTAAAAACTTTGAAATATTTTCAATGGCAGAATTTCGATGAAATGTATGAGACGGATTGGATTGCGTGGCCTTAGCTTTAGGTTTCCAATGCATGTTTGACCATTGAGAATTGTAGTTACCAAAAGCTTTATATTGATTTCTTCGAAAATCATTTTGCTGATTTTGTTTTTTACGTTTGGCTGCATTCCAATCTTGATCAGAAGGTTTAGTCTTGCGATAGTTGTTTTTCATTGTCTTAGACTTTTCAGTCGTCATTGACTCTGAACAACGATATCGGTTAGACTTGACCTTCTGATTTTGTACAAACTTCTCCTTGAACTGGGCACTTGGGAGTTGAACACAGTTTCTGGCAATGTGTCCAGCAATTCCACAATTAAAACATGTTTGCCGTTTCATTGTGTGAGTATTTTGAAAATTTTGATACTTTAATGATGAATCTTTGTTTGGTTTTGAATGATTGGAAGTTTTGGTTTTCCTAATATGCTTTGCTTGTGGCTGTTCTGAGCATTTTGATGTCTGCTGATTAGAAGTTACACATTCATGTGATGTTGATGAACAACTTGACACCCTTTCTTTACTGAGATCATCATTTGAAGTTGATGTTTTACTTTCAAAAACATTATCTAATGACTCTTTATTTAACTCGAATCCTTTTTCTTCTTTATTAAAATCAGTTTCAGTATTTGAACATGCAGAAGTCTCAGCAATATGCGTTTCATCAACACATTTATCATGTGAAACTAATTCAGGTTCAATTTCCACTACAGTTTCCAATGGGATCCCACTAGATTAAACATTAGGGATTCCCACTGAGACAGATTCAGAAGAAGAATCACGATACTCCTGATTTTCTTGTGAAGAAGTTTCAGTGGTTTCACTGAATGTGTCCTGAGGGACCTCACCTTTAACACTTTCATCAACCAAAGGGTTAGAAACATCAGATTCACAATCATTAACTGAAGAAAATTCATCATCAGACATATTGTTCAAAGGTTCAACACAAACATTATCAGTTTTGCCCAAAACATCAGGCTCACAAGACGAAACATAAGCAGAAAATGACGCAAACAAAGACCGACCAAAAGCAATATCAGATTCATTTTGTTCAAAATAATTTTCAGAAATATTAGTATGAACAACTGGTTGACTCCCAAGAACATCTTCACATTTTACTTCAGATACTTTATCTGCACATGAAGACGAAGAGTTAGGATCAATAGAGCCTTTAGAAACAAAATTTATTTGAGCAGACTTCTGTTTCTCAATTGGTCTGTCATTAAATGATGACTTATTGTTTTTGGGACCATAAGTCATTCTACTCTCATTCATCATCTCCTCCTCAGTCATGGGTAAATAAGTATAATTGTCATTATAAGGAGGAGGAGCCTGATTAAAACACAAACCACGCCCTTTATTTTCCTTGTATGCGAGCTATTGATCACACAAGTTTTTGACTAATGTAGGATCGTTTGCGGACCCGAACGAGTCGTTCAGAAGAGATGAAACAGTTTCAGATGCGGAAACTAAGAAACTGACGATGAAACAGCTTGTTTATCACTTTAATCTTCTTGTGTATTGATATAACAGTGTTTACAGTCGAAAAGTATACCGGCAGCACTTCGGTATCACTCTGAGACAATTGTTACAAATGAAAAGACAAAATGCCTATTTATATAGATGAGATTTCGCTTGGAAACACTTCAAGCGAAATCCACAAATTACTTTCAAGCGAAATCTATCATGTTGACTTTGAAGCTTGTCTTGAAGCGAAACCTTAAGATTTAACATATCTGTTTCATATTTGCATGCAATTTCACATGACTTTGCAATATGTGATGTCATCAATATGATGTCATCATCATATATGATGACATCATGCTTGAACAATTCTGCAACGATCCCGAGACTCGATATAAGACTTAGTCGACAGATGAATGCACCAACAAACTCCCCATCATATGTTGACGAGTCTTAAATGTCGAGTCTTCAATGTCTTCAGTCTTTATCGGTCTGAACTCTCTCTGAAATATCTTACATTATAAGCATCCTCAAACTTTATCTCCTTCTCTTCTTCAGCATCAACAGACTCCCGACGAACAATCTCTACTCGGATGTCTTCAGACTCCCCCTTTCGATATGCTGGGATCGCAGTCTGGCATGTTGAAATCACATCGACCTCAGGTATCGGAACCTGGCACTCTATCTTCAGGTTCAAGATCAAAACCTGATTACACCTGCACATTCTTAACCCAGAAATAAATTTTCTGATAACCACTTGTAAAGCATATTTTAAAATGATTCAACATTTATAGTCTCTGATGAACCAATTGCAGAAATATCATTTTCATTTCAAAGAACTTCAAACAAATACTTTTCCAAACCTGTTCGTCATGTTTAGCACTCGGTATTTTGAAAATTAGCTCTTCAACACTAGTTGTCGAAAATCTTTTTGAATTTTTCAAAATTTAAGCTAAAACACACCGAAAATCTTTTTGAATATTTGAATTGAATGAAATGCAGTAAAGAAAAATTTACAGACACTATTTTTGTGAGCTCGTGCAAGAGGATCATATCAGTTACTATGACATATCACCAACACCGTTAAGCTTGATTTCATTTTAAGTTCTAAACGATTCACTTAGATTGTCAGTATGTTTGTCCACTTAAATTTTCACACAAAGTTCAACTGCTTCGAGATACGAAATTAATGTTTTAAGTACTTAAACTTAATCGCGTGTCCCACCTCAGAATATACTCCCGTATCCAGATCCCAATAATCAATCTTACAGGTAATTATGACACCAATGATATCTGTATATAAATTAGGTAATGCGAGGGCCGAGGGATCTCAGGTCGATACTTCCATATACGCAGAGAGATATCAGCTTCGACTTTTCGGTATGTCCCCTTTAGAGGATCTTTTAGCTACAACAGCAGCGACTATCAATTTTATTGTTTCATCTGCATGCTGAGGGTTTATGCTATGTTTCAAGCATTTGCGGAAAGTATTATCCAAGGACTAGGTCAGAACTACCGTTCAGCAGAAGTCCCGGAATAATACCCCAGACATCATTGAGTATAAAGACCTAGTATATCAGATTATGAGACCTTTCAAACGAGATTTCGGGGGTTACCCATATATCCGAGAGATGTTACCCACGATATGAGCAAGTTTGAAATTTAGGTTTATATCTCGTCACAATCTACTAAACGTGCAAAAACCTACTGACATATCATCTGTGAGACCGTTTATCACATTTTAACTTTCCATTTCTTTAGCATGTTGTGACAGTCCACTGATGTACTATCATTTCCTCTTATATGCAACAAAAACTCATTTTTCATTTTATCATGTTTTTGGCTTTTTCAAATTTTCAAATGTTTTTGGATTTTCTAAAATTTCTTACTCCCCCTAAAATGCAAACACATTTTAGGAAATTTGAAAACAAACTATACAAGAACTTGACAACTGATATCGAATTGCCTCAATTCTCCATCCACTTGGCATAAACAATCAGAACTCCCCCTTTCACAAAACTATTTTCTCATTATGATTTCAAAACACTTAAGTTTGTTTTAATCAGAATGATTTTTCCGGAAAATAAGTTTTGTTGGTTTTACCACTTGTAAAGTTAGGGGTTTGGTTCATCATTTTGTCCATTCAATTTCTTATATGTGGATTACATCAAGTTCAAACTAATGAACTTGAGTAATCAATTTGTCAGAATCAACCTCTCACCACTTTGTAAGAATATCCAAAACATATAATCACATGTAGGAATAAAACATCTACACAAACCATTTTACCAATCAAGATGCCGATTCCTGCTTCACACTTACCAACCTGGAAGCTCCGGCAATTCACACTTATCCTGTAAAAATTAAACACATTTAAAAATCTTTCACAAAATCTAAAATAACAAGAATGATGCCGATTCCTGATCCACGATATAAACTTGGGATCTCCGGCGAGTCAGGTTTTTCATTTGAACAGATTCACCCAAGCCTGACTGTCCTTGGGTGATTTTGAATTCTTGTTCAACAATGGTGGAAAATTTGCCTCATCCATTGTTAAACCAGAATTCTCAGTTTTTACCTCAACAACTGGCTCTTCTGGTTTTACCATACCAGAATCATTGCCTGAATGTGGCTTGTCTGACTTTGATGAGTCAGATTCATCGCCTGATGGTGGCTTGTCTGACTTCAACATGTCAGATTCATCGCCGACCATTTTCTTCTTCTTCTTTTCTTTTTTCATCCTCAGATTTGAATCCGATGAATTCGTCTTACTTGACTTTGCAGTCGAGGAAGTCGATTCATCAGAACTCTTATTCGATCTATCCGGTGAACCCGAGGACAAGATCTTCTCAAGATACTCTCTCGCCTTCTTTCTCTTCTTCCTCAGTCTGTCTTTCTGCCCCTGAGAAAGCTTCACTTTCATTTCTTGAACTTTAGGTTCTTGAACCTTCTGTTCTTTGGGCTTGACATTGACTGATTTCTTTGCCATCTTCTGAGAATTAACCCTCAATATTTCATTTGATCTCCTTGGGCAATCTCTGGCAATGTGACCTCTGATGTTGCAATTAAAGCATCTTCTCGTCTCATAACTCCAATCTTGGCAGTTAACAACAATGTGTCCTTGATAACCACATCGGTAACACACTCTGTTATCGTACCAATCACCATTTTCAGCCCAAAAGCTCAAATCAAAGCACTGTTTGGCTTGGTGATATTCCTTGCTCCTTTTGATTTCTTGATTTGACTTTTGAGCACTGTGGTCCGACCTGCGCCACTTATTGCCAACTATTTTTGAGTTTTCATTTTTCAATTTTTGTGGATTTTTGTTGCGATTGGATGATTGAACTGATGAGCTTTTATTTTCTTTTTGAACAATTTTTGGCTTTTTATCTTTTTGTTTTTGTTCCACATTCTTCTTTACAGGTTTTTGCGTTGAGCATTCACCTTTTTCAGTAGAATGTAGAACAGTTTCTTGAAACATTTCATTTAATTTCAAAAAAAATTTCCTTTTTTCATTTTCATCATCAGTTTTCTCATCACAATCTTCAACTTTGACTTTGTCAAAGTTTATGACATTGTCACTTATTGGAACAGAATTGATCGGTTTTGGACAAGGATAATCTGATGAAGTCACAAAACGTTTCAATTTCTTTTCAAGCTCATCAATTTTGTTCCTTGAATTTTCAGCTTCATTTTCAAGCTGAGATATTCGTTCAAGATGAGACTTGATTGCTCTGATACCACTTGTAAGATCGGTTTGTGACCCGAATGAGTCGTTCAGAAGAGATTTAGTCAGTTTCAGAGGCGGAAACTAAGAAACCGATTGCGAAACAGCTTGTGTATCACTTTAACACTGATTATATTGATATACTATCGTTTACAATCAGTCCTCACACCGGCAACACCTCGGTATGGAATTTCAGAAACCTTACAAATGAAATGATATGACACCTATTTATAGTAAACAAGATTTCGCTTGAAGATGGACAAATTAACTCAAGCGAAACCTACCAACTAACTTTAAATTCCGTTTTCCAATG
The DNA here is from genome assembly GCA_030545235.1 of Helianthus tuberosus. Classification (NCBI taxonomy): domain Eukaryota; kingdom Viridiplantae; phylum Streptophyta; class Magnoliopsida; order Asterales; family Asteraceae; genus Helianthus; species Helianthus tuberosus. The sequence goes on from JARYGA010060432.1 coordinate 384,469, forward strand.
TCAAACTGTTCAAACCACTCAACAGTTTGACATTTTCAGATTTCAAATTCTCAAAATTTTCTGTCGTTTCAAGAATCTGTTTATCATCAGATCTTTTCTCATCCTTCACACGATTGATTTCCAATGTTAAACTCTCCACATCCTTCAAGAGTTTAACGTTGTCTGCTTCGAATTTTTCGCATTTTGAGCACACAACTTCACATTTTGAAGTTCCATCTTGCTTGGATTCTTCATTTTTTGAAATGTCCTGTGTCTCTGTCTTGTATGTGCCTGCACAAAAAATTTTAACAAAATCAAGAGGATTCATATATTCATCAATATAACAACCTCTCTTAATATCATATTTCATAACATCTTTTGCTACATGACACATATTGACTCTTTTGCATATTTCAATAACCACATCTAAACTCATTTTTTCCAATTCTTTTTCTATTCCATTCATAAACTCTTTCTTTTTCTTATTATTTTCATACTTGAGTGTTTTGAGCTTATTTATAAATTCATTTGGATAAAAATTTGAGAACCTAGAATCCTCTTTTAATTCAATCAAAAATTCATCCCACTCTGAAGGTAATGCGTCAGCAAATTTTGATACCTTTTCAACATTTGATATCCTTATCTCGTACCTGGTTAAATTTTCAATTAGACACTTAAACCGTCTTTCCAACACATCCACTGTTTCGTTTTTCATACACAAAAAACATTCAAATCTTTTATCCCAAATATTCTTATTCTCATTCCGATATTTACTACTCCAACACCCATCAAACCAATCATTTAATCTTTCAAGGTCATAGTTTTCCTCTTCGTCAAACATTTTAACCACACTTTCTTCGTTAAATGACATGGTTCAAAAATTGTTTCCACAAATTTTAACTTCCACGAAGCCCACAAAATGTTTGTAACCAAGAAATCCACAAGCTAGTGGCCCACTAATCAAACAACCCACTTTTCAAACACAAACTAAATTAAGACTCAAAATTTAATCAATCACCTTTTTGATCCAAAACCCCAAAAAAAATTTCGTTTCACACCTAAACTTCAAATTGTGTCGGCCCACTTAGTTACACTTGATTTAATTCACAATTTCAATTCTTGAGATCAACACACCTTTTAAAAAAAATATGAACTGTCCAACTCAGTTTTTATTTCTTTATTTTTTTATATCTAAAACCCTACTATGAAGAATCAAACATCACTTCTTTCAACTTTTTGACATTTATTATTCTTTAATGACAAAAATATGAATTATCAATTAGAAATCACGTGATATCAGTTTTTGACACTTTAATGAAAAGTCAATTCAATTTGTTATCTTTCACAACACCTTAATTCAATTCAATTCATGTTCAAACAAGGAGTAACAATTACAATCGGCAATTACCAGATCTGAAATCATACAAATCTCACCTTCATATCATAAATGTGATCTTTGATTATTCTACGATGTGATCTAAACCAATCTAAGTTCAACAATAAGTTTTCACCGAAAGCAATCAAAACTCAGTCCCAAATCGCCCGAATTAACACAAACAACAAACAGAAACTGATCGAAAATCAACCAAATCAGATTCGAAAATGATCGAAATCAGAATCAATGTCACCGAAATTTGTCCGATTTCGATCACTTGTGAATTGCAGCTTACTGCATATTGTTATTTCAAACAATCAACAACAACAAATTCATATCTGATTTTTATGTATGATGATGTAAACAGTTTGTTAATCAGTTTGTGAATATCAGACTTGTTATTGTAAAATATTTCCGTCAATTTTACCTCTGTGATCTGAAATTTACCAACAATTCATCCAATGATTCCGAAATTCGCGTTCGTAGAACTCTGATATGATCGGAAAACGAACTAAAATCGCCGTGAACTCAACTAAAAACAGATTGAATGCTGATTGAAACAGTCAGAAACTTATCGAAATGATCCGAAATTCAATCAAAACAATCCTATCAACATGAATAACAATCAGATAAGCAAACACGAATAACAATATCAACACTTAACATGATTCAGCCTACACTTCGAATTCAAACAACACCTATCAACAATTCAAACATGATTTATCAGAATTTCTAAATCAAATCAGATCTGAAACATGACGCAACATCAATCACTAATAGATAATCATTCAAAAATCATCGAATCACTGAAACTCACTAGATCTGCGACAAAAAAAAACGTGATGTTTCTTAATGCGATTGAATCTGAAGTTAGTTGTATGCTTGACAACAATCCGTAATGATATAACTTTCGATTCGAAATTCACTGAAACAGATTTAAAACAATCAAAATGTTCAAAATATGATTCAAACAGATCAAAAACACATCAAAAAAACAACCAAAAATCATTCGATTTCACTGAAACTAAGTAAAACTCGTCCGATTTCGATCACGATTACACGCAGAGCATCCGTAGCTCTGATACCACTTGTAGGATCGTTTGCGGACCCGAACGACCCGTTCAGAAGAGATGAAACAGTTTCAGATGCGGAAACTAAGAAACTGACGATGAAACAGCTTGTTTATCACTTTAATCTTCTTGTGTATTGATATAACAGTGTTTACAGTCGAAAAGTATACCGGCAGCACTTCGGTATCACTCTGAGACAATTGTTACAAATGAAAAGACAAAATGCCTATTTATATAGATGAGATTTCGCTTGGAAACACTTCAAGCAAAATCCACAAATTACTTTCAAGCGAAATCTATCATGTTGACTTTGAAGCTTGTCTTGAAGCGAAACCTTAAGATTTAACATATCTGTTTCATATTTGCATGCAATTTCACGTGACTTTGCAATATGTGATGTCATCAATATGATGTCATCATCATATATGATGACATCATGCTTGAACAATTCTGCAACGATCCCGAGACTCGATATAAGACTTAGTCGACAGATGAATGCACCAACAACTAATTTGCTGGAAGAATCAAATTTCTTAATATTAAGCTCATTTATTTGATATCTATCTCTGATATCTTCCAGTTCCTTCTTCACAGCGCACAGTTTCTCCTGAACATAGAAGAGTTGAGTTGATTTCACACTTACATCATCCTTGAGTTTGACGATGTCTTTTCGCTGAGCTTCAATCTTTTCTTTATAAAGTTTTTCGTTTTTTGATAAGGTAAAGTTTTTATTTTTGATATCTTGATAATCTTGAATTAGCTCAGCGTTGTGTATTCTATAAACTTCAACTCTTTGTCTACATTCAGGAGTACAGAAAGCAGAAAGTACCTCTTCTTTGGTGAGACCTTTGACTGGAGCTGAAAGAATCTGGGTCATGAGAGCCAAGTTTTCAGCTGATGCCTCCTCCTCTGGTACAGAAACTTGATCATTTGAGGTCATGAAAGCAATGTTGTTTGAAGCAACTTGATTTTCTGGAGCTGAAATGTTCAGTCGCTCAATTTCCGAATTCCAATCAAAGTTGATGTCGGGCTGAACCACAAAGGCTTGAGCTAATCCCAATGGTTGAGGACTTCTCGTAGCAGCATCATCAGTTATACTTGATGTGGTCACAAGAGCTCTTTCTCGATTAGGTGTTACGGGCTGGGCAGGAGTCTGTTCTCTATTAATCGTAGGCTTTGTGCAGTTTCGAGCATAGTGTCCTTCCTCATGACAGTTGTAACAACGTAGTTTAAAGGGCACTGTAGACGCTCCTGTAAATGAAGCACCCCATCTGTTTTTACCAGTTCTTTTCATAAACCTTGTTGCCCTGAATGCAGCCATAGCCATCTGCCAAGTGATATCCATTTCTTCAACATCATCAGGATGAATCTAATGTAAGTCATCGCCACACCATTTAGGAGGGTCAATTTTTCCTGCAACAAATGCATTCAAACAGTTTATAATAGAGGCTGCGATATCCAGATTTTCTTTAGACTGCTGTGTAAAGAAAGCAATCATCTCATTTTTCACAGAAGAAGTAGGAGCAGCAGAGGATGCATTCACAGCGGAAGCAGAAGTAGCAGCAGAAGAAAGTGATGGAGCAACTTGTGTAGGAGACCCAGAGTAATAGACATTTGCTGACGTAGGAGCAGCCTTAGCAGATGCTGCGTTGCTAAACATTTGAAATCCTCGTTGAGATAAAAGAGCTGCGTTGTTATTGTTTGACGAAGTAGGAGCAACAGAGAATCCTGCAGCTAGCAAGCTAGCAAGCTGTTCTTATAGTTGGTTTCTCTTTGTTTATCATCTAGTTCACAGGCTTTGATATGAGAAATCATCTCTGACAAACTGCACCTAGCAAGATCTTTTGTTTTCTTGATCATTGCAACATGATGGTCCCAACTTTTTGGTAACGCATTCAACAGTTGTCTATTTGTCGAAGCATTTGATGTATGAATTTCTTCCATCTGCATTTGAGTGACCAGTTTGACAAACCTCTGAAGTTGGTTATCAACAGTTTCTCCATAGATATGGTTGAAATTGTTGAAATTTTGTCTCAGCAAATTTCTTCGACACTCCTTCATGTCCTCGTTTCCTTCATAAACATCGATCAGAGATTCCCATAGTTCCTTGGCAGATTTGCAGGTACGAAAGCCAATAGAAATATCTGGACCCAATCCCATGGTTAAATAGGACAGTGCTCTTTCATCTTCTTCAATTATATTGAAATCATCTTCAGTATAATCACTTTTGAGTTTCTTTACTTTTACTCCTGGTTCAGTAGGACTATCTGTCATGATCTCCCTTGGACCTCTCAAAATACTTCTCCAGATTTTAGAATCTTTGACCTTTACATGTTGTTCAAAACGCCACTTCCACTCAGGAAAGTCATTAGCATCGGTCAACCTTGGAATGCGTGTAGTGGTCCCAACCTTTGAATCCAGTTCTTGTTGTTTGTTAAGGGCAGCCAAGTCAACATTATTTACAGACATGTTTAATTAATCAATTAATTATTTTAAGTCCAAAGATTCTGTTCACAGTTCAAAGTCCAAAGTCACGTTGCAAATTGTCGTTGCGAGTCGAGACCACGGTTGCGAGTCGAGACAATAATGAAGATGACTCGAGACCACAGACGGTTGCAAGTCGATACCAAAAGCAGACAACTCGAGACCTCAGTTGGTTGCGAGTCGAGACCAAAAGCAGACAACTCGAGACCTCAGTTGATTGCGAGTCGAGACCGAATGTTGATAAGTCGAGACCTCAGTTGATTGCGAGTCGAGACCAAATGTTGACAAGTCGAGACAGCTGGTTGCGAGTCGAGACCTGCAAAACAAATGTGAGATAAAACTGTTGACTCGTAATCCCTGATTTTCAGCACTTTTCAAAAATTTCAAAGATATCGTAATCTTTGAATTTTCTTTGATCACCAAAACTCCGAGAAATCAGCAAACAAAGATCTCTGAAATCACACAAACCACAATCAACGCCAATTACGAAGACTATGCCAAGAACAATTTTGATGATATGATTCTTAAAATCAAGAAACACACCACACCAAACTAAATCCCTGTAACACAAAACTTGTAAATAAGATCAGTAACAATATAAACTTCTTGAATCCGAATGATATCAAAACCAAACCAAGATTTGGTTTCTTGGCTCTGATACCAATTGTAAAAACCCGTTAGGATCCTTCAATGATATCAAACATTAACTTGTGAGAGTGCGGAAAACAATCACAAGCCGATTCAAGACTAAAAATATAATAGAAACAATAATGATCAAACACAAACCAGAATATCTTGCATTCAAAGTTGAACAATGACTAATACAAGACTCCTTGGTGTTTCGGCTGGCCTTTTAGTCGCAACAAACTGATCAACCTCAACCAAATGGTTGAGGTTAACTTAAATACTAAACACATGGATCACTAAGCCCACTCGAAACCGACCAAACTAACCCAACCCATACATGTCGACCCAAAATATAAACTAAACAATTACAAAATCAACCTTTTAACTAAGAAATCCTTCATGTATAAACCTTCAGGTTCCAACACTTACTTTCTATTTCTGTAGCCCCTGCGTGGCCAGTGTGTTGTTTCAAGTCCCGTTTAGGGCATCCTTGTACTAGTTTCGTAATTCAATGAAGTTATTTTTTATTTTTAAATATGTATTTTTATTACATCATGCTATATCATTTCAAATTTGATTGATCTGCCAAAGAAATTCTTAGAGGTATAACCTAGCCAAAATATTAAATGGCTATGATGGTACAACCTTTTTAAGATAATAACTCTCTGTTAACATCTGGAAATATGTTAACATTCCTGGCTGGGCTGTACGAGAAACCACACAAGCTTCCAAATGTACTTGGATCCTTCCAAGTCACTTATATATAGCCTATATGATCAATGTAAATCGAGGCTAATAAACGTCAATAAGATGTATACACCAAAACATCCATTTGAGATGTATGCTTATAAGCAAAGGTGTAATAATGACAATGAAAGTTTACTTTCATAGACTTCTTATCAAAAAGGAGATGAACATTGTTCGACCCTTAAAGAGATCACTGATCCAAGAAATCAAAGATTTTAAATCATCCTTATGACAAGGCTTTTGTGCCATCTAAATGTCCTTCGAGACGAGCCTTGTGCTATATGGAAATGTCTTTCATGACATTGACAGTTGTGATTCATATCCTCTGTCTAATAAATATAAAGGATTATATCCTATTAATTGCTCATTATGGTTCTGTTGTAACCTAGGCAAATCATGATTTAAATGATTTTTATTTTAAATGGTCTATATGGCTTAATAATACCATGACCGTCTAATCATCAATGCGATGATTCATTATGTAATTTAAATATATCATTATTGTTTAATATAGTACACGAATTATGGCTGGCTCTGACGAAGCAAACAGTCATCCCGTGGGAGACAACAACAATACCAAGATCAATATCACTGCTGCTGAATTGCAAGCAATGATAACCACAGCAGTAGCTTAGGTTGTGGATGATAAGTTTAAGGATCCGAGTAATGTTCGATCCAAAACTCATTCAAAGTCTCATTCTCATTCGCATACACAGAAGAAGAGTGAATCTCAACACTCGTCTAATCAGAAAAGTGAACCACAGAGACAAGTTGTCCTCGAACCGATTCCCAGGTACACCAAGGGTTGTACCTATAAATACTTTGTCTCCTGTAAACCGAGGGATTTTACAGGAGAAAAGGGAGCGATAGACTGTATGAAGTGGTTAGATGAAATGGAGGCTGTGATAGACATCAGTGGGTGTGCTAAAGAAGATATAGTGAAGTTCGTGTCTCAATCTTTCAAGGGCGATGCCCTCACATGGTGGAAGGCATTAGTGCAAGCCACTGGAAAGGTTCCTTTGTACAACCTTTCATGGAACAAGTTTGTTGATTTGGTAAAGGACATTTATTATCCTCAACATGAAGTTGAAAGGATTGAAACTGAATTCCTCACCTTGGTGATGAAGGATCTAGATTGTAGGTCTTATGTGACCAGTTTCAACTCGCTATCAAGGCTTGTACCATACTTGGTCACCCCTGAACCCAAACGCATTGCGCGTTTCATCGGTAGTTTGCCCCCTGAAGTGAAAGGGAATGTTAAGCCTTCTAAGCCAACCACATATAGATCTGCTGTGGATCTATCTTTTTCCCTCACTCTTGATGTCATGAGGAGTAGGGCAAAGAAAGCAACCGATGATGGGAAGAGGAAGAGGGAGGAAGACAAGTTCCCTCAGTCACACGAGAAGAGTAAACGGAACTTTAATTTCAAGAAGGGGCAGTCAAGTGATAAGCCCAGATGCAAAACCTGCAATAAGAGGCACTTTGGAAAGTGCAACCAAGACCCACAAGCTAAACCATGTGGGATTTGCAAAAAGAAAGGGCACAAATCTGTAGAGTGCCGGGATATTAAGGATGCAACCTGTTACGGTTGCAATGAAAAGGGGAACATCAAGACCAATTGCCCTAAGAATGCTAAGAAGCCCGAGGAGGCAAAGATAACCAATGCAAGGGTTTTCCAAATGAATGCTAGGGAAGCGGTGAACGACGAGAACGTAATAACAGGTACCTTCCTCATTAATAATAATTATGCTAGAGTCTTATTTGATTCAGGTGCTGATAAGTCTTTTGTAGACCATAAGTTTTGTAAGTCACTGAATTTGCCTATTAAGACTCTAGACATAAAAATATGAGGTAGAACTTGCCGATGGTACCTTAGAAATAGCTTCAACTCTTCTTGATGGATGCTTTATATCCATCAAGAATCATTCTATCCCGCTATCCCTCTTGCCAATGAAATTGGCTGGGTTTGATATAGTTTTGGGCATGGATTGGTTGTCACATAACCAAGCTCAAATTGCCTGTGATAAAAAGCTAGTTATTATCAAAACCTCTTCTGGTGAATCCGTCACTATTCAAGGAGATACACAATAATGGTTGCCCAACAATGTGTCTATTCTCAAGGTATCGTAGTGTTTAAAGAGCGGATGTGTCATCTTCATGGCACAAGTGATTGTGAATGATCCGAAGCCTAATATTGAAGACATCCCAATCATCTATAAGTATCCTGATGTCTTTCCTGACGATTTACCTGGACTACCTCCTGAGAGGCAAGTAGAGTTCAGGATAGACATTCTACCAGGGGCTGCACCTATTGCACGAGCTCCTTCTCGTCTAGCACCTACTGCAATGAAAGAGCTCAGGACTCAATTAGATGACTTGCTGGAAAAGGATTTTATACAACCTAGCTCTTCGCCTTGGGGAGCTCCAATATTATTTGTGAAAAAGAAGGATGGATCAATACGCTTATGCATTGATTATCGTGAGCTAAATAAGGTAACGATCAAGAATCGTTATCCCTTACCTAGGATCGACGACTTATTTGATCAGCTCCAAGGAGCGAGCTTCTTCTCGAAGATTGATTTGAGATCTAGGTATCATCAACTCAAATTTAGGACTGAAGATGTGCCTAAGACGACATTCAGAATGAGATATGGACATTGCGAGTTTTTAGTGATGCCTTTTGGGCTCACTAATGCACCAGCAACATTCATGGACCTCATGAATAGAGTCTGCAAACCATACTTAGATAAGTTTATCATCGTCTTCATAGATGACATACTTATCTACTCTCGTAATCAAGAAGATCATGAGAAGCACCTTCGATGCATCTTAGGATTGCTTCAACAAGAGAAGCTATATGCTAAATTCTCCAAGTGTGAGTTCTGGCTTCGTGAAGTCTAATTTCTTGGACACGTTGTTAGTGAGCGTGGTATCCAAGTAGATCCCGCTAAGGTAGAAGCCGTAATGAATTGGGAAGCACCCAAAACTCCAACCGAAATTCGTAGCTTTCTGGGTTTGGCAGGTTACTATCGAAGATTCATTGAGAACTTTTCAAGGATAGCCGCACCATTGACTTCTTTGACCCGTAAGAATGTAAAATTTGATTGGGGTCCGAAACAACAAGAATCCTTTGAGATTCTTAAACATAAATTGAGCAATGCTCCAAGACTAACACTGCCTGATGGAATTGAAGAGTTTGTCGTATATTGTGATGCGTCACACACCGGTATGGGTTGTGTACTTATGCAAAAAAGGCAAGGTAATTGCCTATGCATCATGACAACTAAAAGTGCATGAGAAGAATTACACCACCCACGATTTGGAGTTGGGTGCCGTTGTATTCGCACTAAAGTTGTGGAGACATTATTTGTATGGAACTAAATGCGTGATCTATTCGGATCACAAGAGTCTCCAACATTTATTCAATCAAAAAGAGCTCAATATGAGACAGCGCCGCTGGATGGAAACTTTAAATGATTACGATTGTGAAATTCGCTACCATCCTGGCAAAGCGAATGTAGTCGCAGATGCTCTAAGCCGAAAGGAAAAAGTCAAACCCATCAGGATCAATGCCAAGAGCAATGAGCTAAAAAATAGCCTGAATGAAAGGTTATTAGCTGCACAGAAGGATGTTGTTTTAGAAGGTAACCTTCCAGAAGAAAAGTTAGGCGAAACTGTTGAACAGTTAGCACCTGGTAAGGATGGAATCCTAAGACTGAATGGAAGAATTTGGGTTCCCATTCATGGAGGACTTCGAGATGTAATTCTCCAGGAAGCTCACAACTCTAAATATTCAGTTCACCCTGGAGGTGACAAGATGTATCAGGATTTGAAAGCTAATTATTGGTGGATAGGATTGACGAAATCTATTGCCACCCATGTAGCGAAGTGCTTGACCTGTGCTCAGATTAAAGCTGAACATCAAAAGCTATCAGGTCTGGTTCAACAGCCAGAACTTCCCACGTGGAAGTGGGAAATGGTAACCATGGATTTTATAACCAAGTTACCCAAAACACGGCATGGAAATGATAATATATGGGTCATAGTTGACAGACTGACTAAGTCAGCACACTTCTTACCCATTAAAGAGACTCATAGCTCCGATAAGATAGCTCAGTTGTACGTGGATAAGATTGTATCCCTTCACAGAGTGCCAGTGTCTATTATCTCTGATAGAGATATTAGATACACCTCTCACTTTTGGAAAAATTTCCAACAATCTTTGGGCACTCGTTTGAATTTTAGTACTGCATACCATCCTCAAACAGATGGACAAAGCGAGCGTACAATTCAAACTTTGGAAGACATGCTTCGTGCATGTGTTATTGATTTAGGTGGTAGTTGGGATGACCACCTACCCTTGATCGAGTTCTCCTATAACAATAGCTATCATACAAGCATTCAGGCTGCGCCTTTTGAGGCATTATATGGAAGGAAATGCAGAACGCCTGTTTGTTGGGCGGAAGTAGGGGAAGCTCAGCTATCAGGACCTAATATAGTCCTTGAAATGACGGACAAGATTGTTCAGATTCATGATCGCCTGAAAGCTGCCAGGGATAGGCAGAAAAGTTATGCGGACAAGAGGTGAAAACCTCTAAGGTTTGAGGTTTGTGACAAAGTCTTACTAAAAGTATCACCCTGGAAAGGTGTGATGCGTTTCGGTAAGAATGGCAAGTTAAGCCCGAGGTATATTGGACCATTCGAGATTACCGAATGTGTCGGCAGTGTAGCTTATAAGCTAAACTTGCCAGAGGAGCTCAGTGGAATTCATAATGTGTTCCACATCTGTAATCTCAAGAAGTGTCTAGCTGATGAATCGCTAGCTACGTCTCATAAAGATGTATAGATTGATGAAAGCCCGAGATTTGTTGAAAAACCTATATCGATCGAGCATCGTCAGGTTAAAAAGCTCCGAAGAAAGCATGTGCCATTAGTAAAGGTCAAATGGGATGCCCGTAGAGGTCCCGAATATACGTGGGAAGTCGAGTCCACTATACGACAGAAGTACCCTCACTTATTCTAGTAAATCTCAGGGTCGAGATTTCTTTTAAGGGGGTGAGGATGTAACACCACGTAAAAAAAACATGTCCAATTATGTAAATACATGTGTCCTAATCTCTAATCATGTGAAAGATTGAGTTTGAAGGACTAAAGTTGCCAAACAGTGAAATTATGTGTTCGGAGGGACTAAAAGTGTCAACATGCCAAACTTGAGCCTCTGAATGACCATGCGTGAAGAATATATTCTTAAACGAGTGATTAATTGAATATAAGAAGCCGTTTGTGAAAATAATCGGAAGATTATACATCCTTGAGTCTCAATAAACTAACTACAAGGGCCTTACATGTCAATAAGGAAGTTAAATAGGGTTTTAAATGACCAGGGACTAAAACTACCATGTTTGAAAGTGTTTTAACCTGGAAACCAGGTCTACGTGGCCCGCTTAAGACCCCTCTTGACTTTTACGCGGCCCGCCTGACAGTCACCAGCGCGGAAAAATAAGGACAGGTGCAGGTTTCAGCTGTTGCACCGCCTTAAACTCGTTTGTAATGATCCTAGGGGCTGTTATACGATATTATAAATCCACTAGGACACCTGGGGTGATCCTAGCAGGTCCCATAACATCTGGAAGTGATCTAAACACTTGGGATTTAGTATATAAGGAGGACTAGTGCTATGTTCATATGCACACTTCATTTGCTACTTTCAAAAGACTCACCTCTGGAGCTTGCAAGTATTAGGAGAAGATTTGGAAGTGTAGAAAAGATAGCAAGGACCATTAGTAAGAGTCTTATTACTTGCTTAGTCGTTTTAATTAGCTTAATAACCAAAAAGTCAAACTTATCGTAATTAATCTTTGACTTTCGGTTTAATCACAAATGGTCCAGCCACTGATCAAAACGAAAGTGGTTATGGAACCATATTAATGTAGGTGATTAACCCTTAAAAGGGCACCTCCTAATTATTTCGTTTGACTAGTTAATTGCCGGGTCTAACTAGTTTGACAAAAAGTCAAACTGGACGGAAAGTTTAAAAATGAATTAAATTAATTAAACAGGGGTTCTAAATTATATTTTAACATTCTAATGACTTGGTAAATAATATTAGAACATGTTTTATCAGTCCAAACCCGACAATTTTCAGTCTAAGGTCAGTTTATAACCGAAAGTCGCAAAAGCTTGACTTTTGCCTTGACTTTCAGTTCTGACCCGTTCAAGCTTAATTCTCCCATGTTTTAAGCTTCTATTAGGACCACATTACTCAGTAGTATTTATAATGCATGGTTCTTAGTGGTTTGAATTATATGCTCTTGATCGTTAATATGCTTATAAATACCATAAACGCCCTTTTGACACACAAATGAGATTTTTAGAAATGTGAGAGGACAAAAACCTTTGCTACTGATTTATAAACTTGTACCTAAAAATTTGACATCAGTTTGAGGTCTAGATTAGGAGTTATGCTCGATATCGTAATTAAGAAACTTTTTATTAACTAAACGGCATAATTAGCATAACGCCTATCTAAACCCAAATTTTGACACCAAACTTTTTACCCGCTGATATAATATAATATTTTGAGATTTTTATTTATTTTTAAACTGATCATATCATAGGGTTCTAGCTTTAATTCGGTACTTGTCGGTTATACCCTTTTCTTGAATAAAATAAGTTTTACATCACATATTGATACCAAATCTTTTGCTACTGATTTTATATGATAAATAAAATATTTTAAGCTTTCTGGAATGATAAAAATATCATATTTTCTTATATAACCCGAAAATCGCTTAAAAGCGACTTTTACGCGTTTCTAACACATAGTATGAGCTAAAACTATTTTAAACATATAAGAATTAATACCTACTGATGTTTTTAGTAAATTTCTACACTTTAATAGTAGGCAAAAGTTTTAAACTCAGATTTCCAAAATTGACCTTCAAAGCTTATGAGAAATTACCAAAATGCCCCTTCGGTGCATAAATTGGTTATAAATGATAAATTTCACATATAGGCAATACCCTACTGATATAACTTTTTAAATTAAATATTTTTACTGATTTCAAAATACCAGAACTTCAGTTTTTTATAAAATCCCTTTTATAAGTATTAAAATTACCAAAATGCCCTTTCGGGACTTAAATTGGTTTAAATTACTTTTTGGGCATATATGTTAACATCCTACTGATGTATTAACACATTTTAAGCATAATAACAATTAAGACCTATATATAACTCATTTGGTTACCCGTTACGCGTTTACGCATTCGGATCGGTTTACGTGACTAGTTGGCGTATAATAGCCCAAACGGGTTTAATCTTATCTTTAAATCCTCAAATTCCAGAATGTGATTAGCTTACCCATATTATACAAGTATCCAAGCTTGTCGGGTCTAAACCACATCCTATTCCGGTCTCCGTTTAATCTTGCGTTTAGAACCGTAAAGTTTCTTTCTAGCTAGCCGGTCTAAGTCCTTGACTTAACTAAAGGCCCGTTAGCACCCTAATAGGTTATTATACCTTCTATACAGATTAAGTAGCATCCAGTAGAAGGTATCATCATACAGCTTTAGGATTTACGGCTGAGTTACTTTCACCTTTGAGCTCAGGTAAATACTTTTAACTTATTTTCCCTATACGGGCTTGGGATATGGTATTATAATAATACCACTTGGTCAGGTATGAAATCATTTAATCGGATTATGATTAATAAATTTACATAACCCGTTTTAATCTGTCTTGTTTGATAACATAAACATTGGGGGTTAATTCGACCGTGTCCTGGATATCCTCGCCTCATTTCATTTGAAAATGGCCACGACCCATGCGCGGGGTGTAGGCATACACCTGACAGATGAAAATGCTAAAATAGAAACCCACATGTTGGGGATAACTCCTTTGTGGGTTCTAAAAGTGGTGAGTCGGTTAATCATGACCGGCTTCCAACCGGCCCCAATTGTAAGATAAACATGTAAACCTGTATACAAGATTATCTTTAAATAATTCTCCCAAGCTATAAATGATTTGTGCTATGTGCACTTAAATAAATTTTTCATAAATGTTTTCAAAAGAGTCAGTTAATTGTATTTACCAGTGTAAACTGACGTATTTTCCTAAAGATTAATTGACAGGTACATCTCGTAAATAGGCTGGAGCTATTAGGTGTCAAATAAGAGGATCTTGCAAATCCCTAAGATACCTGAAGTCTGTTATTTTGTTTCTTTGTACTTTTGTGTTCCGCCTATGGATCTTATTACATTCCAGTCTGTATATTCTTTCACTCAGACACTCAGACATTATGGTTTGTAATAGTTTATTCACCAAGCCTTCCGCTGTGCTTTTATATTGTGTGTATTGATATGATGATACCAACTACGTCACGATACTCCGCGCCGGGCCCACCGGTGATACGTGGAAATATCGGGATGTGACAGACATGGACTTAAAAATGGTGATGATGCAGAACATGTTCAAATGGAGGCTTCAGAATCTTCAACAACAAGAAGCCAATGAAAGTGAAAGTGATGAATTGGATGAAAGACTAGAAGAAGACGAAGGAAGTGATGGATACTTCTAAGAAAAAGTACCTTCTTACGAGGAGTTTTAATTTTTTTTTGTTTTCTTTTGTGTAATTTTTTTTCAGATAATAAAATACTATATTTCTCCCATTAGTTTCAAAACGCCAAAAGACACTACAAAAAGTCATTGGATACAAAACGCCAAAAATACTACAAAACATAAAAATATTTCCCCCTTAGTTTCCTGGATAATTTTTTCTTTGTTAGTGTATTTTCTCATATTGGTCTAAAAACACCATTAAATAAACGCCAAACTTGGAAGATGGGACGTCTATCACCCTAAACTAATAAAGCTGAACAAAAACAGTAAATACACACAGTAACTAAAAAGACGGTTACTTTATTACTAGCATTTTTTATAATAACATCCCGCCTAAACTACGCGCTAAAAACATCCAATAAGAGAGACGTCTCTGCACAATTGTAACAACTCGTATCAAAAGTCTTATTTATTATATTATTTTATTCAATAGGAAACCCTAATTAAGAAACCCAAGTGATTCTGCATAAACCCTAAAATTTTCAGAATAATTGGAATTAGAATCAGGGCCCCTAAAACTCAAGGGGGTAAAACCCTATTAACGATTATCCTTATAAAATGCTGTCGAAATAGAAATTTCATGCAACGTCGACGCATCAGGGCTAGATAGGTGACGAAGCAGGCCTACCCTACTTTGACACTCCAGGCGACACGCGACAGGTACAGATGATCCTGTCGCGACACGCGGGAGGTGCCAAATTAGGGTATAAATACAGGGGCTTGGGACTTGAGTTTTTGCGTTCGTTCGACAATCAAATTCAAATTATACTCCGAGTTATAGTAGAAACAGTCTATAAAACACACACAAATCACGAAGTGCTGCCACAAAACAGGGTAATAACTCGATCGCTGCTACGATTCAATGTCCGATTGATCAAAATATCCAATAGATGTTTAAGTGCTGCCCACATTAGGGTTATGCTTTATCATTCGCCGTTAATTCGATGGATGTTTAAGTATCGCACTTTGTCATTTGTTGTGAGGGTTTGATCTCGTGAGTTATCGTAAATGTTGTATTGATTACTAACCTAGTTTTGTGTGCATTGTAATTTAAATTAGGTTAACAAGGCTAATCCTTAGACTAGACTCTGTCCATGTTAAAATCTGCAATGTGAGTCATTCTCTTTTTATCAAATTACTTTTGAAATCATGTTTATTTTCAAAAGATTAAAATTACAGTGATTAAGTTTATGTAATCACCAAATTACACCCTGTATGTGGGGTTTTGTATACATTACTTGATAATCTTCACCATTGGGGCAGCCAAGGGGTGATATGACCATAGTCACAGACCCCATTGGAAAAATGGGCCAATGGGTCGAGTGACAAAATACCGTGGGTAGTTGGTTTGATATCAGGAAACATTGTAATCACTCTTAATACTGTAAATTATAACAAATGTGTCGTTTTAATAAATAGAATGATTCACCAGTATTTCCCACTGACAAAACCTTTTTCAAACATATTTCAGGTGATTTGTTGTGATTCAGGAAAGTGTCGCGTAGCACTACAAGCTTAAGGAAGTGGCTCAATAAAAATAAAGAAATATGTTTTGTAAAATAAAGATTTCTCCGTGAAATCATAGTATTGTAAATTACCGGGGTTTTATCCCGAGTTGTGAAATAAAATAATCGGGAAAATTTTAGCTTTAAAAGGATCCTGATGATAAACTTCCGCTGTTAAACTCAATTAAATAAATACCATGGGATTTCTGTCCCGCGGCTCCTGAAACGGGTTAAACCGGGTCGGGGGCTGTGACAGAAAAAGGTGGTATCAGAGCCACTGATTTAAGCTAATTAATTATTTAGAAATACTTAATTTTTCCGGATTACTATTATGTGATTATGTGTTTTATTAACTGACTATTTGTTAGTTACAGTATGGGTAAGCAAAAGCTTTCAGACATCTATCTTAAATTAGATAGGTCATCAAATGAAAAGGGAAGTTCATCCCAAACTCCTGAAGAAGGAATATTCGTTCGAAAAGCCCAATACGAGGAACCACTTTCTCCTGATAAATGAAGTTTAATTATTAAAAAAAGTCAGGAGAAATTAAGGAAATCCCGAGAAAAGAAAGTTAAAAAGGAAACCCAGGAATTAATCAGTAAATCACCTTGGGAAGACAAGTTAGATGAAAAATGGACAGATCTGTATATGCTAGCTACAGTAGCAGTAAACGTAGATCTTTAAATAACTTATTTCAGTTTTAGCAAACCATACCTTCTACAAGCTAGAAAATCTATCCAGTAAATAAATAAATTACAGTAAAACATAGTGTGTTTTAAATTTAGTTGCTTTGTAGTCATATGGTATGCAATAATATGTGAAGGTTATTTTTGAAAGTTGTTATAAAATTTTAATTTATTATTTTTACATATATGTTAAACAGCATGAATGAGTTATCTGGAGCCCTAGAGAATCTGAACCTTTACCCTGTAAACATAGAAGTTTCTAAAGAATTTACTGGGTACTTTCCTGATGTGGAACAACCTATAGAATTCAACGCTCCACCTCTGGAAAAGCCAAAACCTAAGAAAAGAAAGAGGTATGTATGGGGAAGGCGTGTACATAGGAAAAAGCCAGCCAAGAGACTTCCTAAAATAAACAATCCCTTAGAAAAAGGAAAAGAAATTGAAACCGGGGAAAGTTCGAGACAGCAAGAATTGGAGATAGAAGTGGGGGAAGATGCTAGACAAATGGGAATACAATTTGAGGAATATTCTAAGGAAATAGAAATGGAGGTTGGAAAAGGTCCTAGACAAACTAAGATGGAGATTGGAGAAAGCTCTAAACAAACCCAGGAAATGACATTTCAGGAGGAACTAGATTTTATTTTGACAAGCTGTGATACTATTAGACCTGTCAATAATAATAATTTTTACTCTAATCCTATCGAAAATCAACTCCCTATAAATCTGGAACCAGCAATCCCAGAACCAATAATCCATACTCAACCTTTAGGAATGGACGAGTGGTGGACGAATGATTGGCAATTCCAAAACATTATCAACAGTCCGTATTCCTTTCTTCCGCAATTCGATCCAGAACCCCTACCAAATCCACCGATGAGTAACGAGAATATGGCTGAACTTCGCCATTTTGGTGAAGAGTTGATGGATGCTGGAAATAGGATCCGAGAGATAGGAGGACATATTTCATGGAAATATGATGAGAGGGAACACCGTTATTAAAGATGCAAGTTGACGAGAGAGAAGTGGGTTGTGAGTCTGTATTTGTATAATAACTGTAATACTAGTCAGTATGTGTAAAATAAATAATAAAACGGTTGTATATAGAAGCATGATATAATCTATAAAACAAATGAAATTTTAGAAAATTTACAATTTTGTTTGTATATTCGTTTACGTGATTATGTGCAATTAATTATGACATTGGATTATTTCTTTTATACTAATTATTTATCTATAAATTAATTATCAGATGGCAAACATTGGTAATGAACCAGTAAATGAAGTAAATCAATCTGAGCAAATTCAGGAAGAACAATTGTTAAATAGACAAGATATAGAGGATATCGTTGCACAAGGAATAGCCAATGTTATTCCAGCAATCGTTGCTGTTGTCCATAAACCTATTAAACCTCAATCAATCATTCCTAGTAAACATACCCAAGGCGACAACTTTAGTAATAGTATAAATGGAGGTGGTAATCAGGTTAATAACAATAATGATCTGCAAGCCCCAATTTTCAAGAAAATAAAAGCTGCAACACCTGGTTGCACTTACAAAGAATTCCTTGCCTGTAAACCAGCTGAGTTTGCAGGTAACGAAGGGGCTATTGCAGCACTACGTTGGTTAGAGAAAACTGAGGCAGTAATCGCTATAAGTAAATGAGATGAGGAAGATCAAGTTATGTATGCGTCAAATCTTTTTAAAGAAGGGGCGCTAGAATGGTGGAACACAGTGTTACAAGCTAAAAGAAGGATTGAGGCATATGCCATGAAATGGGAAGAATTTAAGAATCTTGTAGAAAGAAAATTCTGTCCCGAGTAAGAAAAAGATCAAATGGCAAATAAGTTCCTAAACCATCGGATGGTTAATGTGGACTGTCGAGGATATACTTCGACATTCTTCGAATATGCTAGAGTGGTACCAACGCTGGCTTCGCCAGAGCCGGTACTCATTTCTCGCTATATTTGGGGATTAATTAGTGAAATCCGCAATATCGTTAAAGCTACGAGACCTCGCACTATTGACGATGCAGTGGAACTAGCCAACACCCTAACTGATGAACTGGTACGCACAAGAGATGAAAACAGGAAAAAGGAACTGGCTCAGAAAATTACCCAAGGATTTCGTGTGGGTAATAATAACGGCTTCAAAAGAAGAGGAACAGGGCAATCTTCAACTTTGCCATTTTACAGAAATTGCAAAAAGAAACATTATGGAAGATGTAATGTAATCTGCAACTTTTGCAAAGCCATAGGACATCGTGAAGAAGACTGCAGGAAGAAAACCAGAATCTGCTATAACTGTGGAGAAACAGGACATTTTATGCTAGAATGTCCTAAATTGGTCAAACCTGCAGACAACAAAACCAAGGCGACCGACAGAGCTACTAAGAAGAATGTCAGAGCATTCCAGCTAACCACTCAAGAAGCAGAACTCATTCCAGATGTGATAGCTGGTACGTTCCTAGTTCACAACATATATGCAAAAGTATTATTTGACTCTGGTGCAAACCAAAGTTTTATAAATACTTTATTCTGCCAAGCTCTTAAATTACCTTTAACCAACATTAGGCAGATTTTTACAGTCGAAACCGCAGATGGGAATTCAGTTAAAATAGATCAGGTTTTGCAAAAAGTAGAAATAGAACTTTCAGGTCATAAATTTTCTGCAAATCTGTTACCTATGAAATTAGCTGAATTCGATGTTGTGTTAGGAATGGATTGGTTAATAGCCAACCATGCTCGAATTCTTTGTGATAAGAATTCCATAAAAATTCAAGCACCAACCGGAGAAGTAATCGTGATTATAGGAGATAAGCCACATAAACCCATGAAGTTCATATCAGTAATGAAAGTTGCTAGTTATGAACGAAAGCAAGGCATAGTATATATGATTTCAGTAATCATTAGTACTAAGGGAAAAGAACTTAAGGAAATTCCTGTAGTCTCATAATACCCAGATATATTCCCAGAAGACTTACCAGGATTACCACCAGATAGGGAAGTGGAATTTAGGATCCATCTAATTCCTGGAACTACACCGATAGCTAAGGCACCTTATCGGTTAGCTCCTACCGAAATGTTAGAACTAAAAACACAATTAGATGAATTACTAAGTAAAGGATTCATACAACCTAGTTCATCCCCTTGGGGAGCACCAGTGTTGTTTGTAAAGAAGAAGGATGGTTCGATGAGAATGTGTATTGATTATAGAGAATTGAATAAGGTTACAATTAAGAATCGATACCCATTACCTAGGATTGATGATATTTTCGATCAACTTCAGGGGGATATATATTTTTCTAAAATAGATTTACGCTCCGGATATCATCAATTGAAGGTACAAGAAGAAGACATACCTAAAACTGCTTTCAGAACTAGGTATGGTCATTACGAGTTTACAGTCATGCCCTTTGGATTAACGAATGCACCTCCAGCATTCATGGACATGATGAATAGAATCTGTAAACCGTATTTGGATAAATTTGTAATTGTTTTTATAGACGATATACTTATTTATTCCAAAAGTCAGACAGAACATTGTGAGCACTTGCATGCACTCTTAACTTTGTTAAGAAAAGAAAAGCATTACGCCAAATTCTCGAAGTGTGAATTTTGGCTAAAGGAAGTGCAATTGTTAGGACACATGGTGAATCACGAAGGTATTCATGTAGATCCTGCTAAGATAGAGGCAATTACCAATTGGAAGGTTCCGCAAACCGCAATGGAAATTATAAGTTTTATAGGTCTAGCTCGATATTATAGACGGTTTATTAAGGATTTTTCCAAAATAGTTGTACCATTAACTAAGCTAACATGTAAAGCAGTTAAGTTTGAATGGGGACCTAAGCAAGAAGAAGCTTTTAGAATTTTAAAGCAAAAGTTAACCAATGCTCCAATCCTAGCTTTACCGGAAGGGACTGAAGATTTTGAAGTTTACTGTGATGCTTCAAAACTAGGATTTGGATGTGTGCTAATGCAACGCAAGAAAGTAATTGCGTATGCTTCAAGACAATTGAAAAAACACGAAGAAAACTATACGACTCATGATTTAGAATTAGGAGCCGTAATTTTTGCCCTTAAGATTTGGAGGCATTATCTGTACGGAAGTAAATTTACAGTCTATACAGATCATAAAAGTTTAAGATATATATTTGGGCAAAAAGAATTAAACATGAGACAAAGGAGATGGATGGAAATCTTAAGTGACTACGACTGTGATATTCAATATCATGAAGGAAAGCCATATGTAGTTGCAGATGCCTTAAGTCGTAAATATCATGAGAAGCAAAAGCGAGTTCGTGCTCTCAGATTAAATCTACAGATAGATTTAATGGAACAAATAAAGAATGTTCAAGAAACAGCAATCAAAGAAGATGCTGAAGGAATGAAAGGACGAATAAAAGAGTTAGAGCAAGGAGCTGATGGAATTTGGATATTCCATAAGAAAAGGATTTGGGTACCGAAGCAGGGAGAATTAAGAAATAAGATTTTAGAAGAAGCTCATAAATCTAGGTATACCATACACCCTGGAAACAATAAGATGTACAAAGATTTAAGAAATAATTTCTGGTGGATAGGCATGAAGAAGGATATAGCTAAATATGTTTCAAAGTGTCTTACTTGTTCACAAGTTAAGGTAGAACATCAGAAACCTTCAGGTCTACTACAACAATTAGAAATGCCAGTATGGAAATGGGAACTCATAACAATGGATTTTGTTACTAAGTTGCCCAAAACCAGAAAAGGTAATGATGCGATTTGGGTAATTGTGGATCGATTAACCAAATCAGCTCACTTTCTACCTATGAAAGAAACCTTTAGCATGGAAAGATTGGCAAAGTTGTATGTAGATGAAGTTGTATCCTTACATGGAGTTCCACTCTCCATTGTTTCGGATAGGGATAGTCGTTTTACTTCTCATTTTTGGACATGTTTCGAGAAAGCTATGGGAACTCGACTAAATTTAAGCACTGCGTATCATCCTCAAACAGATGGACAAAGTGAAAGGACGATCCAAACTCTAGAAGACATGCTTAGAGCATGTGTAATAGATTTTGGTGGTAATTGGGACGACCATTTACCTTTAATTGAATTCTCCTATAACAATAGTTATCATTCAAGTATTGAAACTGCCCCATTTGAAGCATTGTATGGAAGAAAGTGCAGAACTCCAGTATGTTGGGCAGAAATAGGAGAAAGTCAATTGTCAGGTCCTGAAATAGTACAAGAGACGACCGACAAAATTTCACAAATCAAGGAAAGACTGAAGACAGCTCGAGATCGTCAAAAGAGCTATTCCGACAATCGACGTAAGCCGTTAGAATTCCAAGTTGGAGAAAAGGTATTGTTGAAAGTTTCTCCTTGGAAAGGAGTTGTTCGATTCGGTAAGAAAGGAAAGCTAAGTCCAAGATACGTAGGACCATTTTCAGTAATCCAACGTATAGGACCAGTGGCTTATCGTTTACAACTACCAGAAGAGTTAGCTGGAGTACATGATGTATTTCATGTATCCAACCTCAAGAAATGTCTATCAGACGAATCTTTGGTAGTACCTCTTCAAGAAATAGAGGTAAACGAAAAGTTAAAATTTATTGAGAAACCTCTTCAGATAGAAGACAGAAAAGTGAAGTTTCTCAAGCACAAACGACTAGTGCTAGTTAAAATTAAGTGGGATTCAAAAAGAGGACCAGAATACACTTGGGAGCTGGAATCAGAAATGAAGAGAAAGTATCCTTACTTATTCCAGTAAATCTCGAGGACGAGATTTTATTAAGGTGGGGAGGATGTAACAACTCGTATCAAAAGTCTTATTTATTATATTATTTTATTCAATAGGAAACCCTAATTAAGAAACCCAAGTGATTCTGCATAAACCCTAAAATTTTCAGAATAATTGGAATTAGAATCAGGGCCCCTAAAACTCAAGGGGGTAAAACCCTATTAACGATTATCCTTATAAAATGCTGTCGAAATAGAAATTTCATGCAACGTCGACGCATCAGGGCTAGATAGGTGACGAAGCAGGCCTACCCTACTTTGACACTCCAGGCGACACGCGACAGGTACAGATGATCCTGTCGCGACACGCGGGAGGTGCCAAATTAGGGTATAACTACAGGTGCTTGGGACTTGAGTTTTTGCGTTCGTTCGACAATCAAATTAAATTATACTTCGAGTTATAGTAGAAACAATCTATAAAACACACACGAATCACGAAGTGCTGCCACAAAACTGTGACAACCCGCAGTGAACCAGGTATCCGTACGACTTAACTAATGATTAATTACTACTTAATTACTGTGCTTGTTTGAACTAGCTGATGAACTGCTACTTGATATCTGATACATGTACTTACTTGCATCATACTTGCTTGCTGTCACTACATTATTTACATACTGAACCTTAGTGACAAACATGATGCACAAAAAGCACAGTAGCACAATACACGGATAACCTATTGAACATGCTGATAAAGCCAGCATCAGGCAAACACTGCCTCTAAGGCCTGTAAGAGCCTGAAATGTTTTGCTACACTAGTAGTGAGTGTAGGGATATAAGGGTTGTGGAACTGCGTCTCTAGGGATAAGTCACTATGACTGGATGTGCCTAAAACGTACTCTAAGTACAAAATTCAGCACTTTACAAAATAATTCAGCTTTTAGCTAACTAATAAAGTGCCAAAACATGAGAAAAATATTACTAGACACTTTCCAAAGTGTCAGAAATGAGTTGTGTCACTAAAAAGAGTAATAACGACACTTTAAAGCTTTAGTAACGCTTTAACGGATTACTATCCAACCAAACAACCGGACTATACCCGGAACATGAAAATATTGTTATTTTCACTATTTATCTTTTTCTGAGCCAGTTAGGGTCCCTGAATACCCTAGCACCCGCATTAACGCATGACACACGACTAACCAAGTTAACTACTTAACTAACTTGGTTTAACCTAACTATTACCTAATTAACTAGTTGAAATCGGACTAGACCCCCCCCCCCCCCCTTTCCTAACCGTCCCCAACCATGGGGGACACACCTTGTACTAATATGATTATTAAAATCCCAAATGTTTAGTATCTAGTAGGCATAATTTCCATTGGGTAATACACTTGATAATTATCTATAAGTTCAAGGCATTAACATAAGGTCATCCACACATCACAACTCAAACTCAAAACTCTCTCTTTCTCTCTCAAAGCTTACGGCCAAACACCCCTCTTCCATCCATCATATTTTCGATCTTGATCTTCATATTTCAAGTATCTACAAGTGTTAAGGGTCTCGTATTAGGAAGCTTGGAGCAAACGGAACGCGAAGGACCTCGTTACTTTGCTTTTATCCACCTCATTTGCGCGTAGATTCTTCCCTAGCCTCGAGCTAGAGGTATAATGCTTAAAACACCTTCTTGAACTAATCTAAAGTGGTTAAAAGGATTTGTATCGGTTAAAACTCGTTAACATGCAAGATGATGCTTTAAAGTTTACTAAAAACACTAAAAATGGTGGTTAAAAGCACATAAGTTGTGTAAAACTTGTAGTAATTAAAATGTATGATTATTTAGGCCCGATCTATGATGTGGTAGCTCGGATCAGCGTTTAACCCGGTTTGGTAAGATCATAGATCTTAACATAAGCTTGTTTTGAATGATACAAGGGTTAAAAGGTGAAACTCTACCACACGCGAATCATGAACTTGTGTAAAAGAGTTTTGCTTGTGACATTGTGTTTGAAAACTAGCAGATCTACGTATCTGCAAGTGGTATTTTCAAAGAACCACGTATCAAAGAAATCATGTATTTTAAAAGATAGATCTTACACTAACAAGCATGATTTTTATAAACCCCAAGTGTGTAAACACTTGTGAAATGAAAAGATCCGACAAAATAACAGTTTTTGTAAAAGATGACGGAAAGTTGTAAAGATGGATTTTCTCTAAAAACAAGGTTTTTACAAGATCAAATTACCTTATATGAAGATCTACTAAATTTAAGGGGATTACACCACAGTTTTGGGAAAAACTACAAGTTCATGTAATTTTTGGCAATTTACACATATGTTGATTAGTTGTGGTGAGAAAAGTTGTTCTGATCAAATAAAGAAAATTGTTGAGTTGATTTGTTAAAGAAAATGATACGCTTGAAAGCGTGGCCGCCTCCAGTTACAGAGGAAACTCTGGCGAAATTTTTCTAAAAACCTAACACTTAGAACTATTTACACTACAAGTGTTAGAATTATTTTTGACATGTTTTCGAAATATAAATTTCGCCATGACTTTATTTACTAAATATTCGGAGGTGGGGATTTTCACAAAATTTAACGTGATAAATATATATTTTTCACACACTGTTTATGATTATTTTGTGAAAATACATAAATATTATTCTTAGAGTAAAAATAATATTTACGAACGTTAACGAATCCAAAATAATACGAACGCTTTCACCATAAATATATAAGTTACACCAGTAATTATATTACCACTCGATTGTTAAACGTAACTTACGCACTTACGGAAATATTTATGGACGCACATGTATTGAATCCCCCATCCTTGGGAAGGAAAATAATTACCAAGTATTTACAAAATGTAAACACGAAATAGTTGTCTAACTATTTCCCAAAAACATAAACCATGAAGCTAAGGCACGGCCGTCCGTCTAATAGAAATTAGCACCTGTAGGTCGTCGCACAGCTGCGTGAGCAGGAGATACTTGGTAGAGACGCTTCACTGTGAGTTCATGTCCCCCTTTTCTCTAACTGTTTTCAGTTTTCTTAACTACGGGGGTTAAATACATGCTACTATGATTACGAGTACTTTATACACTGTATGGTTAGCGTAAGGAGGTTTATTACTCAGATCATGTGAGTGGGTAGGAGCAATATGAGGCCATTAGTCCTCATGTCGGGACCGAGGGACAGGAGCGGTAGATCTATCTGGGTGTAGCGAGCCCAGCCCCAGGCCAAACTAGAAACGAACCTTGGGGTGACTTTGTCCACATACTAATGCCGTGGCGAAATTTGCTAGGTTTGAGTCTCCCTATTTGCACTTCACATATATCAGTGGCCTTGCAAACCATTGGTGATCTCAATTCCCTTATTTGCTACATACCAAGACTATTTTTATACTCACAAAGGTTTACTTACTCACTTACACATGAACTCGCTCAACATTATTGTTGATTTTTCAACTTACATGTATTTCAGGAAACTAAAGATCTGGCGCGGTATGTTATGTTTTCCCGCTGCATAAGGGTTCCAAGGTCATCCCAGTTTAGGAAATGTGACTCTTTCCTGGACAAGTCACAAATCTTAAAATGCGTTTATTTCATGTTGATGGTTATGTTCTTAAAGACAATGTTTTATGTTATGAGGTTGTAAGTCCCTAAGACAAAGTTATGTTACTCTGGTTTTAAACTTAATCAAATGGATGATCTTGCATGATTTTATTTCATATAGCTTTGTTATGGTTAAGCTATGGTATTCAGAAGTCACACCAAAATTAACCACGCTTCCGCAAAGCCAGGGTGTGACAGCTTGGTATCAGAGCTCTGATCATAGCGAACTAGGATTCTTTCTCGAGTCTAGACTATGATCACTAGGGCTCTCACGAAAACATTTTTCTGCATACCACTTAAGTCCAGATTCAAAACTTTTTACAAACAAATGTTGAGCACATTTTATTATTTATAGGCTCAGCCTGGAGGGCTGAGGCTCGATCTGGAGGATCGAGGCTCGGTCTAGGTGACCGAGGTAGTTGAACACGTTGATTTATTATAGGCTCAGCCTGGAGGGCTGAGGCTCGGTCTGGAGGATCGAGGCTTGGTCTAGGTGACCAAGGTAGTTGGCTAGGAAGAGTAGGCTCAGTCATGAAGGCTGAGGCTCGGTCAAGGGGACCGAGGCTCGATCTAAGTGGTCGAGGTGGAGGATAGAGCAGTCTTTGAGACTGGGAGAAATTGGCTAGTGAAACTAGGAGAATTATGTGATATCCTACTTGGTGACTTATGTGATTATCTGATTATATGACTGATTATTTGAGCATATTTGTGTTTATGTTACAGACTCATGGACTCCGCCGGTACTGGCGATTCGGACACCACTGGACCCATACCTATCGTATCTGATGACCCCACATCCTCCGAGCATGAGGTGTACACATCTGACTATACCAGTACTGACGAGGATGATTTTCAGCCTTTCGCACTACCCGATGGTGCTGATGAGCCTGCAGATGACCCTCCCGCTGAGTACCTACCTCTAGTAGAGATTCCGGCCCCTATACCCTTAGCCGCTTATCCAGCATATGATCTTCTTCTTGACGCCGAGGCTGATGGCGATGTTGACCTATTTGAGGAGGAGCCTTTTGAGAATGAGATCCAGGGCGAGGCTCTTCTTCCTGCAGACGATCTTCTGATGATCGCTGACGTTCCTGCTGAGGATTCGCCTGCACATTCTCTTGTCCCAGACTCCTTCGAGTCTGTGGCATCCGCACCTTCTCACACATTGAGCGCACAACACTTTGCGCATGATTCTGATCCTGACCAGGCATCCTCTGTTGCACCCATTCCCAGTTTTGCGTTTGACCATGATGACATAGAGGATTCTGATCCTATCTTTCCCCCGGTATACGACCCTGATCGTGATATTGAGTTTATACCTATGGATCAGCCCATGGAGGATCCAGCTGACCCAGTAGACCCTATCGACCCCGAGTTTGACTTCGAGATGGCTTTTGATGATCCCGAGCCTGCCGTCGCCCCTGAGCAGGCAGCCGCTCTAGACCCCATACTTGAGCATGATCCTGTACATGCTGACATCCCTATTGAGCCTGTTATAGTAGACCCACCTGTTGGTGATCTCCCCGTGGATGTTCCTTTGTTAGAGGGCGATCATGTTGTTGTTGATCCTGTTGTTCCTCTACCTGTTGTTGATATACCTGTTGACCATCCTGTTGAGCACATTGCACCTGTTCACCCTTTTCTTGCTCCCCCACCTGATCCCATTCCACTAGAGCCCGAGCATGCACTGTTCGCAGCACGCATGGATCCACCAGATGAGCATGCACAGCACGGTTGGATACCTGCTGATGAGGATGCTCCACCTTTTCCCCCTCAGATCCCTGATACACGACATGTTGATTTTCCTTTTCAGGTTCCTCAGTTTGTACCTCCAGCGAGGATTGGAGAGGGTTCTTCATCCCATCCTTTTGGGCATGTACCGATGTCTATCCCTTTCATGCCCCAGATGTCATCTGTTCCACCCTCTGTTGCTCCATTTCATGTGGCACCTTTTGATCCCACCCGTGAGCCATTCCTTTGGGCACCAGGCTCTGCTATGCCACCTACTGACCCCTACCATTCTTTCCACATGGGGTATACTATCGAGGATGTTTTGATGTCCTTTGTCGCCCAGCACGAGTCACACGCGCAGCGCATCCAGGAGCTTGAGAGAGCTCAGCTGCCACCATGCCAGTGCCATGGTCAGACACACTCTCCTCTGCAGACATTTCGACCCTTACCTCCAGATTATGCTGCCCGTCTCTTTACACTAGAGCAGCAGGTTGCTTCTATCATTCGTACCCAGCGAGCCCTGGAGGAGGACTGGCTCCAGTTACGTCGTTTGCTTTACACCCACTTTCCCCCTCCTCCACCACCATCTGTATAGAGCTCATCAGTGCTGTTTGGGTAGACGAGGGTGAGAAGACGGCGATTGTTGGACTGCACAGCATTTTGGAGACTACTTTATGATCCTGACTTTTGTTGACATGTATTTGACGTATTTGACACTGACATGATATAGTTTTTGGACAGGGGTGATGTAGCCCCTAGTTGATTGATGATTGTATGACACAGGGATATACTGATACACTTACTATGTGGTCTCGATATATGGCAATCGCAGTATTCTCACCATATTTGATTCGCTTGATTGCTTATTTATATTCTTATGATATGGGATGTTGTGTGATTGGTATTTGTGATGTATTGATAACATGAGATGTTATGTGCTATTACTATTACTATATACGTACGTTTTACTATGGCCTGACCAACGTAAACCATCTTTTAGAAGATGCCGCCGAGACGTGAGACACACATGCCTACTAATGAGGCAGAACTCCAGCAAATTATCGTTGCTGCCATTGCACAATACGCCGCCTCTCAAGGAGGGACTAGCGGAAGCAACTCTGGCAACACTGGCAACAACAATAATCCACCGCATGGATGCACCTACAAGCAGTTCTTAGACTGCAAGCCCGTAAACTTTGACGGCACAGGAGGTGCTGTCGCCTTTGTTCGTCGGGCTGAGAAAACCGAATCTGTTCTACGCATGAGCAAATGCGCACTGGATCAGCAAGTCACCTATATCTCAGGGCTATTCTTAGATGGAGCCCTATCCTGGTGGAATCTGCAAGTACAGACACTTGGCGAAGCTGCTGCCTACGCGCTGACCTGGACCGAACTGGAGGAACTCATGCGCAAAAAGTATTGTTCCCACGCAGAAATCCAGCGATTGGAGACCGAGTTCTGGCACTTGAAAATGGACGGTCCAAAGATAGCAGAATACGTTCAAAGGTTCCATGACTTATCGCATGTGGTACCCTACATGGTCACTCCTGAGTTCAAGAGAATTGAACGCTTCATTTGGGGACTAGCTCCTCAAATCATAAGCATGGTAACCTCATCCAAGCCTGCGACCATTACTGAGGCGATTGATTTGGGCGTGGCTCTCACAGAGGAGGCCATTCGCCTGAACAAGTTTGATGATGCTGAGCATAAGAAGAAAGAGACTCACGTCGAGTCATCAGGAGGTAGCAAACGGAAGTTCTCAAACTTCAACCATGGCGCCAGTGTGGCGGTTAAGAAAGGAGGAACAGCTGGTAGTGGGAAGAAAGGAAAAGGATATCAGGGCACCCAGCCCAAGTGTAATACCTGTCAACGCCATCATACTGGCCATTGTAGTGTGAAAGTATGCGAAGCATGTGGAAAGCCGGGCCACTTGAAGGATTCTTGTTGGGCTAGTGCTGGCCGGGGAGGCCAGGGAGGATTTGGGAATAGGAATAACAATCGTGGTGGTAATCGCTCACAAGGAAACTATGGAGGAAACGGGAATCGAGGCAACTTTGCGAACCAAGCTGGCAATGCAAACCAAAACAACAACCAAGCTGGAAATGGAGGTGGGAACGGGCAAAGACTTGGATGCTATAACTGCGGTGATATCGGGCATTTTAAGAAGAACTGCCTAGAGTTAAACCAAGCCCGTGGAAGAGTGTTCCAAATCGAAGCTAGGGAAGCGCGCCAGGACCCCAATGTCGTTACTGGTACATTCCCTGTAAATCAACGCTATGCATCCGTTTTATTTGATACTGGTGCCGATTATAGCTTCGTGTCGTTAGAATTTAAGAATATGCTTGGTTTAGCCGCTAATAAGTTAGATATTCCGTACTCAATCGAATTGGCCAATGGGAAGTTAGTAAAAGCCAATGAAGTTATCAGAGGTTGTGTGATCGAATTAGGAGAGCGTGAGTTTGCTTTAGATCTACTACCAGTCCAGTTGGGAAGCTTCGACGTGGTGGTAGGAATGGATTGGTTATCAGGCAACAAGGCTGAGATAGTTTGTCATGAAAAGATTGTTCGTATTCCAACCGAAGATGGCGAGACAATTGTGGTTCACGGAGAGAAGCGTGATACGCCGTTAAGAATTATCAGCTGCCTGAAAGCGCGAAAGTGTTTGCAGAAAGGATGTGTTGCCTTCCTGGCACACATTGTAGATAAGAAGGCCGCTGAGCCAAGAATCGAAGACATCCCTGTCGTGAGGGAATATCCAGAAGTCTTCCCCGAGGACTTACCTGGACTGCCACCTCAGAGGCAAGTAGAGTTTCACATCGATCTAGTCCCAGGCGCCGCGCCTGTGGCTAAGGCACCTTATAGACTTGCTCCGTCTGAGATGCAGGAACTGTCGACACAGCTTCAAGAGTTGTTAGACAAGGGTTTTATCCGACCAAGCTTCTCGCCTTGGGGAGCTCCGGTCCTGTTTGTCAAGAAGAAGGACGGTAGTTTTCGAATGTGCATCGACTACCGGGAGCTGAACAAGCTGACGATCAAGAATAGATACCCTCTGCCAAGAATCGATGATCTGTTTGACCAACTGCAAGGCTCAAGTTTTTATTCAAAGATCGATCTTCGATCTGGATACCATCAATTAAGGATACAAGAAGAGGGTATCCCAAAGACAGCCTTCAGAACTCGTTATGGACACTACGAGTTCCTTGTTATGCCGTTTGGTTTGACAAACGCACCTGCAGTCTTTATGGACTTAATGAATAGAGTTTGCAAGCTGTACTTGGACAAGTTCGTGATTGTGTTTATCGACGACATCTTGATCTATTCAAGAACAAAGGCCGAGCACGAACAGCATCTAAGAGCTATTTTGGAGCTGCTAAAGAAGGAACAGCTGTATGCCAAATTCTCCAAGTGCGAATTTTGGCTACGTGAAGTCCAATTCCTTGGACACGTGGTAAATGGAGATGGAATCCACGTGGATCCAACAAAGATCGAAGCGATCAAGGATTGGGAAACGCCAAAGACGCCAACCGAGATTCGACAATTCTTGGGTTTGGCTGGCTACTATCGAAGGTTCATTGAGGATTTTTCAAAAATCGCTCAACCTTTGACGCTCCTCACCCAGAAAGATAAGAAGTTTGATTGGGAAATCAAACAGGAAGAAGCGTTCCAGATACTGAAGGATAAGCTCTGCAATGCGCCAATCTTAGCACTACCGGAAGGTACTGATGATTTTGTGGTATACTGCGACGCATCGCGTCAAGGATTGGGTTGTGTGTTGATGCAACGCCAAAAGGTTATTGCTTACGCATCGCGTCAGTTAAAAGTGCATGAAAAGAACTATACCACACACGATTTGGAACTTGGCGCAGTGGTATTTGCACTAAAGATCTGGAGACACTACCTTTATGGTACGAAGTGTACAATCTTTACAGATCACAAGAGCCTACAGCATATATTCAACCAGAAAGAGTTGAATATGAGGCAAAGACGATGGGTTGAGTTGCTGAACGATTACGAGTGTGAGATAAAGTATCATCCAGGGAAGGCGAACGTGGTCGCCGATGCCCTAAGTCGTAAAGAGAGAATCAAGCCCATAAGGGTTAGAGCTTTGGAAATGATTATCCAAACCGATCTTTCCTTGCGCATTCGTGCCGCGCAAAAGGAAGCTCTCAAGGAAGGGAACCTCGAAGGAGAATATCTCCGTGGAATGGAGAAGCTACTGGTACCAAACGAGGAAGGAACGTTATGCTTCGAGAAAAGGATTTGGGTTCCTCTGTTTGGTGGTTTAAGGAAAGTTATTTTTTATGAAGCTCACAAATCACGGTACTCTATCCATCCTGGAGCGGATAAGAGAGCTCAGCTGGTGGTTTAAGGAAAGTTATTTTTTTATTATTGGTGGCCTAGGATGAAAGGCGATGTTGCTGTATACGTGAGCAAATGTTTAACGTGCGCTAAGGTTAAAGCGGAATACCAGAAGCCTTCAGGACTTCTACAACAACCTGAGATTCCCAAGTGGAAATGGGAACAAATCTCCATGGATTTTATTACAAAATTGCCAAGAACGCCAAAAGGCCATGACACTATCTGGGTGATAGTGGATCGATTAACGAAGTCAGCACACTTCTTACCTATCAGAGAGAAGGATAACACTAGCAAATTGGCTGAAATTTACATGAGAGAGATCGTCGCGCGCCATGGAGTGCCTCTCTCAATCATCTCTTATAGAGACGGAAGGTTTGTGTCAAGGATATGCCAATCCTTCCAAGAAGCCTTTGGCTCACAATTGAATCTGAGCACTGCGTTTCATCCGCAAACTGACGGCCAGAGCGAGCGAACGATACAGACTTTGGAAGACATACTGAGGGCGTGTGTTATGGATTTGGGCGGTAGCTGGGATAAAGATTTACCTTTGGCCGAATTTTCATACAACAACAGCTACCACACCAGTATTGGTGTCGCGCCATTTGAAGCCCTTTACGGACGCAAGTGCCGATCACCCTTATGTTGGGCTGACGCAGGGGATAGGCAGCTTGCTGGTCCCGAAATCGTCCAAGAGACGACAGACAAGATCGCGCAGATTCTTAAACGCATCGAAGCAGCTCGCCACAGACAGAAGGCCTATGCGGATCCAAACCGAAAACATGTGGATTTCCAAGTTGGAGAAATGGTGTTATTGAAAGTTTCACCCTGGAAAGGGGTGGCATGCTTCGGAAAGCGTGGGAAGTTAAATCCGCGCTACATTGGTCCTTTCAGAATTCTGGAAAGAATAGGACTGGTAGCATACAAGTTGGACCTACCTGCTGAACTGAATGGTGTTCACGATACATTTCATGTATCCAATCTAAAGAAAAGTCCAACTCAAGTCACCGTTGCCATTCCCACCGACGAGATTCATGTTGACGACACGCTCCACTT
The DNA here is from genome assembly GCA_030545235.1 of Helianthus tuberosus. Lineage (NCBI taxonomy): Eukaryota > Viridiplantae > Streptophyta > Magnoliopsida > Asterales > Asteraceae > Helianthus > Helianthus tuberosus. The sequence continues at coordinate 418,044 of JARYGA010060432.1, forward strand.
CGTTGAAGAACCTGTTGAGGTTACGGATTGGAAAGTTAACAAGACCCGCCGGAGCAATGTCAAGCTCGTCAAAGTTCGTTGGAATGCCAGACATGGTCCTGAATACACCTGGGAACGTGAGGACCGGATGAAAGAGAAATACCCCCACCTTTTTCCTAAGAACCCTGCGTCTACAAGCAGAACTTAAATTTCGGGACGAAATTTATTTAACGGGGGGAGAATGTGACAACCCGCACTAAACCAGGTATCCGTACGACTTAACTAATGATTAATTACTGCTTAATTACTGTGCTTGTTTGAACTAGCTGATGAACTGCTACTTGATATCTGATACATGTACTTACTTGCATCATACTTGCTTGCTGTCACTACATTATTTACATACTGAACCTTAGTGACAAACATGATGCACAAAAAGCACAGTAGCACAATACACGGATAACCTATTGAACATGCTGATAAAGCCAGCATCAGGCAAACACTGCCTCTAAGGCCTGTAAGAGCCTGAAATGTTTTGCTACACTAGTAGTGAGTGTAGGGATATAAGGGTTGTGGAACTGCGTCTCTAGGGATAAGTCACTATGACTGGATGTGCCTAAAACGTAGTCTAAGTACAAAATTCAGCACTTTACAAAATAATTCAGCTTTTAGCTAACTAATAAAGTGCCAAAACATGAGAAAAATATTACTAAACACTTTCCAAAGTGTCAGAAATGAGTTGTGTCACTAAAAAGAGTAATAACGACACTTTAAAGCTTTAGTAACGCTTTAACGAATTACTATCCAACCAAACAACCGGACTATACCCGGAACATGAAAATATTGTTATTTTCACTATTTATCTTTTTCTGAGCCAGTTAGGGTCCCTGAATACCCTAGCACCCGCATTAACGCATGACACACGACTAACCAAGTTAACTACTTAACTAACTTGGTTTAACCTAACTATTACCTAATTAACTAGTTGAAATCGGACTAGACCACCCCCCCCCCCTTTCCTAACCGTCCCCAACCATGGGGGACACACCTTGTACTAATATGATTATTAAAATCCCAAATGTTTAGTATCTAGTAGGCATAATTTCCATTGGGTAATACACTTGATAATTATCTATAAGTTCAAGGCATTAACATAAGGTCATCCACACATCACAACTCAAACTCAAAACTCTCTCTTTCTCTCTCAAAGCTTACGGCCAAACACCCCTCTTCCATCCATCATATTTTCGATCTTGATCTTCATATTTCAAGCATCTACAAGTGTTAAGGGTCTCGTATTAGGAAGCTTAGAGCAAACGGAACGCGAAGGACCTCGTTACTTTGCTTTTATCCACCTCATTTGCGCGTAGATTCTTCCCTAGCCTCGAGCTAGAGGTATAATGCTTAAAACACCTTCTTGAACTAATCTAAAGTGGTTAAAAGGATTTGTATCGGTTAAAACTCGTTAACATGCAAGATGATGCTTTAAAGTTTACTAAAAACACTAAAAATGGTGTTTGAAAGCACATAAGTTGTGTAAAACTTGTAGTAATTAAAATGTATGATTATTTAGGCCCGATCTATGATGTGGTAGCTCGGATCATCGTTTAACCCGGTTTGGTAAGATCATAGATCTTAACATAAGCTTGTTTTGAATGATACAAGGGTTAAAAGGTGAAACTCTACCACACGCGAATCATGAACTTGTGTAAAAGAGTTTTACTTGTGACATTGTGTTTGAAAACTAGCAGATCTACGTATCTGCAAGTGGTATTTTCAAAGAACCACGTATCAAAGAAATCATGTATTTTAAAAGATAGATCTTACACTAACAAGCATGATTTTTATAAACCCCAAGTGTGTAAACACTTGTGAAATGAAAAGATTCGACAAAATAACAGTTTTTGAAAAAGATGACGGTAAGTTGTAAAGATGGATTTTCTCTAAAAACGAGGTTTTTACAAGATCAAATTACCTTATATGAAGATCTACTAAATTTAAGGGGATTACACCACAGTTTTGGGAAAAACTACAAGTTCATGTAATTTTTGGCAATTTACACATATGTTGATTAGTTGTGGTGAGAAAAGTTGTTCTGATCAAATAAAGAAAATTGTTGAGTTGATTTGTTAAAGAAAATGATACGCTTGAAAGCGTGGCCGCCTCCAGTTACAGAGGAAACTCTGGCGAAATTTTTCTAAAAACCTAACACTTAGAACTATTTACACTACAAGTGTTAGAATTATTTTTGACATGTTTTCGAAATATAAATTTCGCCATGACTTTATTTACTAAATATTCGGAGGTGGGATTTTCACAAAATTTAACGTGATAAATATATATTTTTCACACACTGTTTATGATTATTTTGTGAAAATACATAAATATTATTCTTAGAGTAAAAATAATATTTACGAACGTTAACGAATCCAAAATAATACGAACGCTTTCACCATAAATATATAAGTTACACCGGTAATTATATTACCACTCGATTGTTAAACGTAACTTACGCACTTACGGAAATATTTATGGACGCACATGTATTGAATCCCCCATCCTTGGGAAGGAAAATAATTACCAAGTATTTACAAAATGTAAACACGAAATAGTTGTCTAACTATTTCCCAAAAACATAAACCATGAAGCTAAGGCAAGGTCGTCCGTCTAATAGAAATTAGCACCTGTAGGTCGTCGCATAGCTGCGTGAGCAGGAGATACTTGGTAGAGACGCTTCACTGTGAGTTCATGTCCCCCTTTTCTCTAACTGTTTTCAGTTTTCTTAACTGCGGGGGTGAAATACATGTTACTATGATTACGAGTACTTTATACACGGTATGGTTAGCGTAAGGAGGTTTATTACTCAGATCATGTGAGTGGGTAGGAGCAATATGAGGCCATTAGTCCTCATGTCGGGACCGAGGGACAGGAGCGGTAGATCTATCTGGGTGTAGCGAGCCCAGCCCCAGGCCAAACTAGAAACGGACCTTGGGGTGACTTTGTCCACATACTAATGCCGTGGCGAAATCTGCTAGGTTTGAGTCTCCCTATTTGCACTTCACATATATCAGTGGCCTTGCAAACCATTGGTGATCTCAATTCCCTTATTTGCTACATACCAAGACTATTTTTATACTCACAAAGGTTTACTTACTCACTTACACATGAACTCGCTCAACATTATTGTTGATTTTTCAACTTACATGTATTTCAGGAAACTAAAGATCTGGCGCGGTATGTTATGTTTTCCCGCTGCATAAGGGTTCCAAGGTCATCCCAGTTTAGGAAATGTGACTCTTTCCTGGACAAGTCACAAATCTTAAACTGCGTTTATTTCATGTTGATGGTTATGTTCTTAAAGACAATGTTTTATGTTATGAGGTTGTAAGTCCCTAAGACAAAGTTATGTTACTCTGGTTTTAAACTTAATCAAATGGATGATCTTGCATGATTTTATTTCATATAGCTTTGTTATGGTTAAGCTATGGTATTAAGAAGTCACACCAAAATTAACCACGCTTCCGCAAAGCCAGGGTGTGACAAAAACAGGGTAATAACTTGATCGCTGCTACGATTCAATGTCCGATTGATCAAAATACCGAATGGATGTTTAAGTGCTGCCCACATTAGGGTTATGCTTTGTCATTCGTCGTTAATTCGATGGATGTTTAAGTATCGCACTTTGTCATTTGTTGTGAGGGTTTGATCTCGTGAGTTATCGTAAATGTTGTATTGATTACTAACCTAGTTTTGTGTGCATTGTTATTTAAATTAGGTTAACATGGCTAATCCTTAGACTAGACTCTGTCCGTGTTAAAATCTGCAATGTGAGTCATTCTCTTTTTATCAAATTACTTTTGAAATCATGTTTATTTTCAAAAGATTATAATTACAGTGATTAAGTTTATGTAATCACCAAATTACAGCCGGTATGTGGGGTTTTGTATACATTACTTGATAATCTTCACCATTGGGGCAGCCAAGGGGTGATATGACCATAGTCATAGACACCATTGGACAAATGGGCCAATGGGTCGAGTGACAAAATACTGTGGGTAGTTGGTTTGATATCAGGAAACATTGTAATCGCTCTTAATACTGTAAATTATAACAAATGTGTCATTTTAATAAATAGAATGATTCACCAGTATTTCCTGCTGACAAAACCTTTTTCAAACATGTTTCAGGTGATTTGTTGTGATTCAGGAAAGTGCCGCATAGCACTACAAGCTTAAGGAAGTGGCTCAATAAAAATAAAGAAATATGTTTTGTAAAATAAAGATTTCTCCGTGAAATCATAGTATTGTAAATTACCGGGGTTTTATCCCGAGTTGTGAAATAAAATAATCGGGAAAATTTTAGCTTTAAAAAGATCCTGATGATAAACTTCCGCTGTTAAACTCAATTAAATAAATACTACGGGATTTCTGTCCCGCGGCTCCTGAAACGGGTTAAACCGGGTCGGGGGCCGTGACAGCAATCAATTGTTCACACACAAAAAACAAACGTCATGTTTCCTAGAAACCGCTCACTGTAAAACGCCAAAAAAATAGTTAAAAAACCACAGATGGCAAAGCTCGTTTCTTATATATTGAGTATTGTGTTGCATGAAGTTTCACTAAATGGATTCTTCTCTGAGGTGGGTATCTCTATAAGCTTTTGCTAAATGAGATGGACAAATATTCAAGAATAAGAGACTGATGACAGTGATATGTCATTATGTGAGCTTTGTTCTTCATGGATATATTGATGGCATGAAGGGATCGATACCAGTGTAAATGCTATTTTGGACTCTATGATCATAATAGCATTGAAGCAGGAGTTGATCTTCAATGACATGTCACCAAACAAGAATATATCACACCAAAATACAGGATGCCACTAATCAGCTTGGTCTAAAAACTGACGTTATGTAGGAAAAATAGCATCTGGCTAAGGTATTCAAAGCTTCAAGGCACAAAAAAATCAAGAAGAAGAAGCTGATGACAGTGAAGATTTGGATGAGAAATTAGATTAGCTTTTTTAATTTTTTTTCATTTTCTATCTTTTTTAGGGGATCATTTATGTGGTTTGTTATCTAATTCTCTACTAATAAAATACGTTATATCTGTTAGAAAAAAATTGTTTATAAAACACTAAAAACTACGAACACCAAAAAGCCTAATAGTATGAAAACTGTAAAAACGGATGCTGGCAAAGCACGTTGTTACTATGTAAAACGCCAAAAAATGCCATTAAAACAATGTATAAAACAACGTGCCTTCTTTATCTAAACAAAACGCCAAACCCTGAAAAGATGGACAGTGTTACAGCCTTAACAGATGAAACTGAAGAAAACAGTAACTGCAAACAGTAAATGAAACGACGAAAAACTTTATTACTAACATTTATTATATTAAAAGTCACTCCATCGTAATTGAATTTATTTATCATTCAAAAACTCCGTAATTACCTTTCATATTATAGGTCTGCATCCTATAAGGCACAACAATTGATACACAAAATACACATCAAAAAAATTACTGATGTTTTTTACCGCCAAAAACATATATCTACCTGGCGCCAAAAAAAGAACAAAAGCTCATCATATAAGTACAGACAGCTAAACAAAAGCTTCACACTCCACACATTCACTAAAATCGCCACACATTGTTAAAACGCCATACAATTTAAAAAAATAGCGCAGGTTATTACATGGAGGTTTGAGAGGTCAGAGGGACGTTTCGTCCTAAAATTCTCTGACAGGAGAAGGGTGAAAGTCAAAACAATCAAAGCCATACTTAGTTTGGATGAATCCGTTCAGAGGGATATTCTAGCCTTTGGGGTTCCAGTGGCCTACGATTGTGAGAGGAATCGAACGGTAATAAGAAGATTAAAGAAAAAATTTTCTAGAAGATGATGATGATGATGATGATGATGTTGACGAGACTGATCCACCAAAAGTTACTAGTTGGATTCTGGATGAACAATCAAGAACAGTGAAGGTGAGCAATCTACATGGGGGGATTATTCATTGACAATGGACGAAGTACTGAACACAGATAGACTACATCTTCTTGAACAGCTTTATGATTTAGCACCTTCGAACCATGCTAGATCCAGCGTTGTGAATACATTCAAGTATAGGATGCAACAAAGAAGAGACGAGCTTATGGCGTTATACGCCCATGAACAAGATGATGATGATGAGTCTGAGGAGAGTGATGAACAAAGCGATGGTTACATCTCTGATGAAACATCGGAGATTGTCACACCCCGACCCGCAACGGATTGGTACGGGGCAGAGTGATTGCCCATAGCTCATGACACTATTCAATGTTATAATATTTAAAGCACAACCAAATTAAATTTTCCCATAACATATAAAATTCATAAAATGTTCATACAATGTTCAAAACCAAACATTGCCTAAATTTTCCCAATTTATTTCCTAAGACCCATGCTACGTGACTTCTTCACTCAATCATCAACCTTGATTACATGCATCATATTATGAAAATATATTTTGGGTCAACAAACATGTTGGTAATTTCCTCATTTTATTTCAAAAGCAGTTTTTTATATTTAAAGTTTAAAATAAACAATTTTAACATCCATTTCAAGGTTAGATAGTGATCACCTCATAATATTAACATAAGCAATAATCACATAAACACCAATCAAGATCACACAACCATTTAACAATACATAACAAAATAAAATAAAATAATAGACTCATGACAATAACGTGCATTAGTCTTAAGCCCCGAGGAGCTAGTCTAATACCGTTGGCGATACTAAGCTATAACCCATGGCCGTGGGGAACTTAGTCAGCCGTGGATCCACATGACACAATAGCATGCAATAGACTTGACAAAAATAACATATAGAATGATGGAAAAATGCATATAGGCAATCACATAATAACACTTGAAGTTAGCATGTTGAATAAATTGAAAACGTTTATAACATGATCCACACCTAAGTTTGTAAAAAAATTAAAAAAAAGGGAAATGGAAGAGATTACTCACGGGTTGCGAAGAAATAATCAAATACAACTTAAGCTGAGTTTTTGCATTTTAGAAATAATATTCCAAAAAGTAACCTATCACTGTATATAGGAAAACAAGTATGAATACACGAATAAAAGATCACCATGATGAGATGATTTCCAGGTACGCATGATTTGGGGGATTTTCTAGTTTGAATGATAAGATGATTTAAATGTCTAAAATATATAAGTACGAGTAATACAATTTGTATTTATATAATAGTAGAAATATGACAAAATTGTATGATTTCGACTAAAAAGATATTTCATATATATCACTTATAAATAAGAATACAACATCTACCGGTTTGATTTAATAATATCATATATTCCTTATCTACCTTATTTTTTATTAGTTATACCCCTTTAATCAAAGCCCTTGATTAATCAATTGATGGTCAAGATTACTTTCTAGCCTTCCTAGCAAAAATAAACTTCCTAGTATATCCTGACCCAAATCTAGTGATCTTTAACCATTTTTCCACATGAAGAAAGAAATGAAACATCTCTTACTTCAACATCATGCATGTTTTGTCAAACATAATTCCCACCTCTATTCACAAACCAGCACGATTGAATCAATTAGGAGTTAAAGAAAACATATACTAACTGCATTTTCTCCTAACATGGTACATTTCTTTTTTAGTGAATTGAAAGTTTTATCCTTTATCTTTATACCTAATTGCAAGTGATGTCCTTTGTTTTTAAAATTGACGAGTTTTGTATTTATTGTTTTAAAATGTTGCATCGTATGTCCTTTGGTCATAACCCAGTTAAGTTTATCTGTTAAATCAGATCATGTGCCTTACACATGAGGGTATAATTGTCTTTTACCCTATTAAAGAAAAATTAAATAAAATGTTATATATCAGTCATCTTTCTCTCTCTCTCTCTCTCTTTAAACAAACAAGTCTCTCACTACATATCTCTCTCTATCTCTATGTGTGTACCATCAGTTCACCACCACCAACTCCTTCGACCACCACTCTTCCTCTCTCTCTCGCTCTCTCTCTCTCTCTCTCTCTCCACGCTACACAGCCTCCACCACCACTCCCACTCCCACCCCCACCTACCCCTACCCCTACCCCTACCACCACCACTAGATTCCACCACCCACCACCACTTTACGGTGAAGGAACAACCATGGTGGCAGTCTAAGGTGATTGAGCAGGTTAGTGACGGGTTAGGGTCCCAACTACCACCGAATGAGAAAAGGCAAGGAGAACAGGGCATTGGCTAGGGTTCCGACCGGGCTCTGGTAACCCTAATCAGACGAACTTGATGATGGTTGTACATGAAGTGGCTACGTCTGATAAGACTGTCTGAAGTGACTGGGTCTGAATCAAGCGCTTTCTTAAAACCCCCAAATTTTGAATCAAACATGTTACACTTTGATTTCTCAAACCCAATATTGAGTCTCACATCTCGAGCAATCAAGATATGACAAACACAAGTTTAAATTGTATTTGTGTTGGGGATTTTTTGTGTTATTTGTAATTAGGTTCAAGAAAAATAGGAAATTGTGATAAAAGATTCTAATTTTGTATTCATGATGTTAGATCTATTTGTTTATGATGAGATTTTTGTTAGGTTTTGATTAGAGAGATGTTTTTGCACCTTTTTATTAGTTGAATTTAATTATGCTCTGTTTTAGAGAGATTTGGTAAATTAAATAAACGAATAGTTGAACTTAGGGTGTAAGGGGTGCATGCCTAATGAGATTGAGGAGGGGGGGGGGGGGGGGGGGGGGGATTTCCACCCACCCAATCATATTGTGTCATGTGATTTCCCCCTTATTCTCCCCTCTTGCCCAAAAACACAAGTGGTGGTTTTCCCCAAACCATTTAAAAAAACTAAACAAAACATGATTGGTTGAGAAGATACTGGGTCCCACCACTTACCCCTCTCCCTCAAGTCCCTACAAGTGGCAACAGTTCACCTCAATTCTACTCCCCGCGCGACAGTCTCGGTGATGGCGGTGTTTCCCCCATGCGGCAAAAGTCTTCCCCGCAGGATTTGCCGCGACCAACCCATACACCCTTATACTCGTTCATTTGCAAGTGTGGCTATAAGTTTATACTCGCAATTAATTATTTGGAAAAATGAGCCTAAAAAGTTGCAAGTAAAAACCAAGTGTTCTATAGAGGCAAGAGAAATGGGAAGAAAAACAATGAGAAAGAATACATGTTTTTTTAGAGAGAGATAGAGTAGAGAGAGAATACATGTTTTTATTTATATATATGTTTTTTACACAATAGTCCTTAGATATTAATTTTTCACACAATAGTCCCTAGAAATGTGAAGTGACAAAAATACCCTCATGTTGTGATCAGATTTAACATAAAATTTTAACTGGGTTAAGACTAAAGGACAAAGCGTGTAGCATTTTAAAACATTAAGTATAAAACTTGTAAATTTTAAAGACAAATGATACCACCTGAAATTGGGTATATAGATACAGAACAAAACTTGCAATTCACTCTTTCTTTTCAGTTTTTGAATTTCAATAGCTGCAACTCCACCTTCAAGGTTAAATTTTGTAGACAAAAAAAAAATATTGGTTTTCTAGTAGGAGCATAATTAGGGTTGGGCCGAAAATAACCGAGAACCGACCCTATAAAAAAACGAAACTGACCCGGGATATATCATCTAGGGTAGTTAGTCGGTTCCCATATTTGTTATTAGTCAGGTATCGGGTTGGTTCCGGTCCACAAAAGGCAAAACCCGAGTACTGAATCACTGGACCGACTTTATACTAAAGAAAGACTAGGTACGCATATCGACTGGGCTTTGGCCTGTTATTGATTGGACTGACTTTTACTAACAACAATACCTAATTTACATATATGTTGATCATCAATCCTCATACGAATTCATCACTTTCACTTACAATCTTTATTCATATTTTCTTTTGTTCTTCGTTCTTCAATTGACGGTTTCTTTTGTTCTTCGTTCTTCAATTGACGGTTGCTCCACGCTATTGACAAGGTACGTGGTGTTATACTAAAACAATAGACAAAAAATATGTGATCCACAATTATATTTTAAACATTACAATTATCATTGATCAGTATATACAAAGAAAAAAAATGCTATAGTATTATAAAGTTGTGCTTTTTCACGAACTTAATTTTGTGTCATTTTATTGTTGTTAATCATTAGATGCTTCGAAATAGAACTAATGCGAATACCAATGTTTGGGATGATTTTGAGAAGTTTTCTGATGATGACGGGAATGCTAAATCAAGATGCAAGAACTGCGCGATGGTTGTCAATGCAGACATGGTTAAAAACGGAAAAGTGACATTGATAAGACATCTTAAAAAATGTGGGATGAACATGAAAAAGAATCTATAAACGTAGGGTTTATGTTTTGTTTGATTATGGTTTTTTTGTTTTTTTGGACTTCTTCATGTCATTGTTTCAGTTTGAACTTGGTATTGAATTCTATAATATGGCATTGAATTTTGTTTTCTCATCTATAAACACATGTGGTTTGTGGCTATAACATTGTTTGTGCTGGACTATTACCGATATTCATTTTTAAGGTCTTCGATAGAAATTTAAAGCATGCATTGATATTCATATAACACAACTTTATTATTTGCGTTTGCTCTTATGGTTGTTATACGAAGTATAAGTACTATACCATAACATAAAGAACCGAACTGGTATTGACCGAATTCGCACCAAGAATGATTTGATTTAGCGCGTTGTAACGCGTGCGGTGTTAATAACTAGTTAAAGTAACTACTTCATTGAAAACAATGTATTTTATGATTTTAGGTGTTTGAAGCGGGTTAGTATAGCGAATATATTTTAATAATTAAATAAAAGATCTAAGAAGGGATGATTGGTTGTGGTCGTCCAACCTACAGGTACAGGAACAACAAAACTATATTTGTATTTTATACTTATCTATTAAAAACACAAGATTAGTTAGTGATACAATATTGTGTTTGTATTTTATACTTATCTAATATCTATTAAAAACATTAAGATTAGTTATACTTATCTAATATTCCTATTCTATATTCTGGAGTCAAGATTTTTACAAAATAATATCTTTTTTAAAAACAGTTGTAGGGGCATGGGGCCCACCAAATCTATATATAAACAGAACATTGCCTACAAATTATATTTGGGTCATTCTATTCCCACCCCCCCCTAATTACTAATTACACCCCCCCTATTAAAAACATCACATCCATCAATCACTTGGTTTTTGTTTCTAGCCTATTTTGTCTTTTTGTTGTCTTTTTTATTCATTTATTTAATTAGTTAGTATTATTATTATTATTATTAATTAGTATTTGTTTATTATTTAATTAGTTAGTATTATTATTATTATTTTTATTATTATTATATTTTTATTGTTATAATTTATCAAATTATATTTATAGCTGTAACAAAAGCTATATAAAAATAAGTACTTTTTTACAAAATTATTATCATTTAATAATTTACATACAGAGGTTTAATCGATACACCCCCCAAATGTAGCAGGTTGTGCTATCCAAGACTTATACATATTTTGACGTGATTCAAATATATTCTCCCAGCTGCATCATTTTCTCTCATTAATTTCCATAGGTTGTTTGTGCTGGCAATTGGATACTCTCCTTGCAATTCTACCATTATAAAATGGTTACCATTCACGTGTGCAATTGTAATTATTTTTTTTTTCTGGGAACTCGTGAGGGCCTCTCCAAAGCGGAAAACAAGTAGAACTGTTTCTTTTTTCTTGAGATAAAAAATGAACGATCACATTAAACTTGTTCGCAATCAAGAATCCTGCCTCTGGCATAATCATCCAGTGTTTTTCAGGTGCAAACCCCGATCCTGACCAAGCCAAGGACGTGAACACATCTTTGAATGAGCCTAAGAAAGCCTTAGTGTACTTATTTCTAAACTCGAGTTGCTCTTCCAACAGTGATCTCCGGATAAATAACCATTCATCTTCACCGTACCCGAGAGCAGAAGCTGTCGCCCGAAACCCACAATTTCCATCACCTAACACGTTATGTATGCGTGTAACATACGCATGGAAGATTTTTGGAATTAGATGAATATAGTTGTGTATCACCTGTGATGCTTGATCTTGGTTCAACCCCATGAAGTCATAGCCTGGCGCACTTGTAGAGTTGGCGAAAGAACTTTGTCCGACAATATCTTGGTTCAACCCCATGAAATCATATCCCGGTGTGTTTAAAAGGTTGGTAAAAAAACCTTGTCCGTCTGTATCTTGTGTCATGAACGGACTTGGTTCACCAGGATCGTCCTTGAATGGTTTTTTTCCGTAAATATCTTGATTTATGAACGAACTTGTTTCACCAGGCACTTGATAGTTCACGTCTGGACTGATGTAACCAACATAATCAGCAGTCTCTAGATACCCGAATGAACTATGTCTCCAAGGCTCTTGAGTGTAATCATGATCTTGGGAGTTCACAAATGAACTATGCCTTGCAGGTTCTTGAGTGTAATCCTGCTCTTGATAGTTCGTAAATGAACTATGCCTTCCAGGTTCTTGAGTGTAATTCTGCTCTTGATAGTTCGTAAATGAACTATGCCTTGCAGGTTCTTGAGTGTAATCATGCTCTTGATAGTTCGTAAACGGACTGTGCCTTGGAGGCTTCTGAGAGTAGCTTCGTTGAGGGGGCGGTTTAGCAATTGCAGGGTTCGGCATTGTTTGTTGTTTGGATTTTGTAGTTGGTCGTCCACGAGTATTTTTTTTAACATCAGGTTCTTCAACAAAAGGTATACTTGGATTGGTTAATGCTTTTAACTTTTGTAGTAAACTTTTCTTTCCAGGCTTGGATCGATTATCAAAGGCTTGTTTAAAACTTTCCAACTCGACGTCACAAGTAATATCCTCACAATATACTGGTAACTCAAGTTTCCTCCAAAATTCATCGACCGAATCTAAAGGAATAGATTGACCTACATTAAAACATAAGTTGTCAGCTTTTAAATATTACCAAGCACATCGACCGAATCTTAGTTTAATACACTGACCTGCTTTCTTATACTTTGAGATTTCACAAGCACATGGTAATCCATAACACTTACGAGCTTGACAACGACAATGTGAACGCTTTAAATGACGCTCTTCTATTATTATATCAAGTGCTTCATGAGAAACAGAGCCATGTAATAGCTTCAACATTGGTAGGTTGTGTTTATGCATTAGAACAGTTCTACTTTTTTCGAAGCTATCTTTAACAATAGCTTCAACCTCCATCAAAGATTTCCCTTTATGATCCGTTGCTCGAATTTTATCACGTGCGTTATATATGTTTTTAATTGTAGAGACATTATTTTCATCACGCTCCTTCATAACACCTAAAATATCTTTTGGGAACACACCCTTCCCCGTCAACTCTGCCACCAATTGGTGTTCATTAGGTGTCAATCGTTTGAGGATTGGGTGTCCCTCCATATATTCTCCGGGTGGATGGTTATGCTCACCAGGTTTTACTTTTAACGTCCAAGAACCCTTCTTTTTTGAAAATTTCCCTACCATTTCAAACGGGCAATTTATCTTTCTAGTGCCGGTCTCTCTACTTGAATCTTTATCTGATTTATACACAGATAAAGATTCAACTTTAGACAACTTTAGACACGTAGCCATTTTTAGCTAAATTGCCCGTTTGAAATGGTAGGGAAATTTTCAAAAAAGAAGGGTTCTTGGACGTTAAAAGTAAAACCTGGTGAGCATAACCATCCACCCGGAGAATATATGGAGGGACACCCAATCCTCAAACGATTGACACCTAATGAACACCAATTGGTGGCATAGTTGACGGGGAAGGGTGTGTTCCCAAAAGATATTTTAGGTGTTATGAAGGAGCGTGATGAAAATAATGTCTCTACAATTAAAAACATATATAACGCATGTGATAAAATTCGAGCAACGGATCATAAAGGGAAATCTTTGATGGAGGTTGAAGCTATTGTTAAAGATAGCTTCGAAAAAAGTAGAACTGTTCTAATGCATAAACACAACCTACCAATGTTGAAGCTATTACATGGCTCTGTTTCTCATGAAGCACTTGATATAATAATAGAAGAGCGTCATTTAAAGCGTTCACATTGTCGTTGTCAAGCTCGTAAGTGTTATGGATTACCATGTGCTTGTGAAATCTCAAAGTATAAGAAAGCAGGTCAGTGTATTAAACTAAGATTCGGTCGATGTGCTTGGTAATATTTAAAAGCTGACAACTTATGTTTTAATGTAGGTCAATCTATTCCTTTAGATTCGGTCGATGAATTTTGGAGGAAACTTGAGTTACCAGTATATTGTGAGGATATTACTTGTGACGTCGAGTTGGAAAGTTTTAAACAAGCCTTTGATAATCGATCCAAGCCTGGAAAGAAAAGTTTACTACAAAAGTTAAAAGCATTAACCAATCCAAGTATACCTTTTGTTGAAGAACCTGATGTTAAAAAAAAATACTCGTGGACGACCAACTACAAAATCCAAACAACAAACAATGCCGAACCCTGCAATTGCTAAACCGCCCCCTCAACGAAGCTACTCTCAGAAGCCTCCAAGGCACAGTCCGTTTACGAACTATCAAGAGCATGATTACACTCAAGAACCTGCAAGGCATAGTTCATTTACGAACTATCAAGAGCAGAATTACACTCAAGAACCTGGAAGGCATAGTTCATTTACGAACTATCAAGAGCAGGATTACACTCAAGAACCTGCAAGGCATAGTTCATTTGTGAACTCCCAAGATCATGATTACACTCAAGAGCCTTGGAGACATAGTTCATTCGGGTATCTAGAGACTGCTGATTATGTTGGTTACATCAGTCCAGACGTGAACTATCAAGTGCCTGGTGAAACAAGTTCGTTCATAAATCAAGATATTTACGGAAAAAAACCATTCAAGGACGATCCTGGTGAACCAAGTCCGTTCATGACACAAGATACAGACGGACAAGGTTTTTTTACCAACCTTTTAAACACACCGGGATATGATTTCATGGGGTTGAACCAAGATATTGTCGGACAAAGTTCTTTCGCCAACTCTACAAGTGCGCCAGGCTATGACTTCATGGGGTTGAACCAAGATCAAGCATCACAGGTGATACACAACTATATTCATCTAATTCCAAAAATCTTCCATGCGTATGTTACACGCATACATAACGTGTTAGGTGATGGAAATTGTGGGTTTCGGGCGACAGCTTCTGCTCTCGGGTACGGTGAAGATGAATGGTTATTTATCCGGAGATCACTGTTGGAAGAGCTACTCGAGTTTAGAAATAAGTACACTAAGGCTTTCTTAGGCTCATTCAAAGATGTGTTCACGTCCTTGGCTTGGTCAGGATCGGGGTTTGCACCTGAAAAACACTGGATGATTATGCCAGAGGCAGGATTCTTGATTGCGAACAAGTTTAATATGATCGTTCATTTTTTATCTCAAGAAAAAAGAAACAGTTCTACTTGTTTTCCGCTTTGGAGAGGCCCTCACGAGTTCCCAGAAAAAAATAATAATTACAATTGCACACGTGAATGGTAACCATTTTATAATGGTAGAATTGCAAGGAGAGTATCCAATTGCCAGCAAAAACAACCTATGGAAATTAATGAGAGAAAATGATGCAGCTGGCTGGGAGAATATATTTGAATCACGTCAAAATATGTATAAGTCTTGGATAGCACAACCTGCTACATTTGGGGGGTGTATCGATTAAACCTCTGTATGTTAATTATTAAATGATAATAATTTTGTAAAAAAGTACTTATTTTTATATAGCTTTTGTTACAGCTATAAATATAATTTGATAAATTATAACAATAAAAATATAATAATAATAAAAATAATAATAATAATACTAACTAATTAAATAATAAACAAATACTAATTAATAATAATAATAATACTAACTAATTAAATAAATGAATAAAAAAGACAACAAAAAGACAAAATAGGCTAGAAACAAAAACCAAGTGATTGATGGATGTGATGTTTTTAATAGGGGGGTGTAATTAGTAATTAGGGGGGGTGGGAATAGAATGACCCTTATTTTTTTATACAATTAGCTGTCACACCCCGACCACGTAGAACATACAAAACGTGGCGGAAACATCGGGGAGTGTTGTAACAGAATTAATGTTTCACAACCATGGATATTGAAGTTTCGTTTTATTGATTAAAAGTGTTACTATGCCTTAACAAACAAAGAAATACAACATAATTAACTAGTCTTGCATCTTTTATTGTCACTAAAGCTCAAGTCTGTCTATGTGTATCTTGAACATCTTATGCAACAGCTCCTGAAAAACACATGTGAAAATAGGTACGTCAGCATAAAAATGCCTGTGAGATACATAGGTTTTGTGAAAATAAGATTCATGACTTATGTTTGAGAAAATGTTTAGTCATGAACCTTGTTATTTGCTTTGTCTTTTAAATCATTTGAAAAACGATAAGATCAGATGATAAGTATAAATAAATGTAAGGTTAAATGAATAACCAAGTAAAATGTGTTTGCATAAGATAAGTTGTTTATAAATCAATGTCTTGTGAAAAGTATGTTATTTGTATGAAATGTTCTATGTCTCAAACTGAAATGATTCAAATAACGTTACGACATGTAATACCATACAAACACTTATATATAGGAAGTACCAGCGGCGTATCCACCATGCTTGTATCATATTACACACGCATCGTTACTTAATCACTTAATCAAACCAAACCAAACAATGTAAAATGTTCATGTCAAGATGTAAATCATGTCAAAATGTCTATGTCAAATATCCATGTCAAATGTCTATGTCAAATATCCATGTCAAATGTCTATGTCAAATATCCAAGTCCAATGTCTATGTCAAAATGTCATGTATGGCAAGTGAAAGGTCTCAACTAAACCATATGCACAAAAACAAAGTATTGAAGTAAAACTTGGTTTAAATCAAAGCTATGTTTTGTGTAAATGCATGATCAAATGTCAATCATGTAAAAATGTCTATGCCGAAATGTCTATGTCAAATGTCTATGTCAAAATGTCATGTATGGCAAGTGAAAGGTCTCAACTAAACCATATGCACAAAAACAAAGTATTGAAGTAAAACTTGGTTTAAATCAAAGCTATGTTTTGTGTAAATGCATGCAACTATTTAATATGAACATTTATGTGGTATTGTAAAAATGCATACATCCAAGCCTGGCGACTGTGGTGATAAAACCCTTTAAACAAATTAAAGGTCTATCTGTCTTAATGTCAACGAATTCGGTCATTCCTTTCTGTCCCCTTACCCTGGGATGTCCGGAACGGGAGTTGTCAATTCCTATGGTACCACTACCTACTAACGAACGGCGTAGCTAATGTTAATGAATGTATTGTCCCATGTAAACAAACCAAATGTCATACCAAAATGTAAACATGTGAAAACAATGCACTAAGTATGTAATCAAATGAACATACATAGCGTGAAATGTCATGTAAAACAATGTACTAAGTAATGCACACAATGGGCACACCTAGCAGGAAATGTCATGTAAAACAATGTACTAAGTATTGCACACAATGGGCATACCTAGCAGGAAATGTCATGTAAAACAATGTACTAAGTAATGCACACAATGGGCACACCTAGCAGGAAATGTCATGTAAAACAATGTACTAAGTAATGCACACAATGGGCACACCTAGCAGGAATTGATATGAAATCATGTACTATAATGTACTAACGAACATAGCAGTATATGATGTTAAAACAGGAAAGCATGAAAGTAACAAGTATGCACATGTGTTTCACCCCAAAATAGTTTGGAAAACAGTAAAGGAGGGGTCTATGTACTCACTTGAGATTGCTCAGTAGTCCTTGAGTAACAACTAAACAATGCTAGAGATCGCGGATATCAAACGGCACCTAGTATAGGTAACTATGTTAATAAACCGGACCTAAATCGGAAGACTGGGTAGCATTAGGGTTTGTAAACCAAACGAGTGTGAAGACTCGTGTGATATGGTTTAACAAAGCCTACATACTAAATGAAACTTAACCTAAGTGTCTACGACCCATTATGACCCGTTTAGGTAGCTTATGCCACTTTAACGCGTCGTTCGCGTATAACGCGTTCGGACCGCCTAACTAGCCCTATGACAAGTATTATATGCCTAAACATGTTACATAATCCGTTATGTGACAAAAGTTTAGGTTACATATGCTTAATTACCAATTATACATGAAAAGGGTATTCTGGTAATTTACCTAAGGCATATAAACTACCTATCATACAACTACTTAAACGATGTGACCATAGGGTATAACCTCGGAAGGTTATTCCCTACCTAATATGGTCACCTAATGTATTTGGTCGGATCCTAATGATCGACCAAACTGGGTCGGGTTCGAGGTATAAGCGATTTATTAGATGGCTTACCCTACGACCCTAGACAACGTGGTAATCAGTAGGCATAGTCCCTAAGGGACTATGACCATCGTGATTACAATCACGTTGCGAAGTTCAAACGAACTTCGCATTGACCATTTCTGGTCAACGCTGAAAGTCAAACAATGTTTGACTTTCTGACTCGAAAAGCAGTAAAATAAGGAAAAGAACGAAAGAATACTTACGAAGGGTCCCCGAATGTTAACCCAGATCAAAATAGCTCAGGTATGAAACGAAGGTTCCAACTTAGAGCTTTCTTAATCAGATTTGTGGGTTTTTGGGGTTGAGGGTGGATGGGTATTTATAGTATTCGGTCCACCGTTAGGATCGTTTGTCGATTATCGTGCCTTAATCTCGTGCGTACACTTGTCACAAAGTTGTGGTGTCTAGAAAGTTGTTCTTATCCGCTGACTAGACGATAGGAAATGTGTGGACACGAATCAACCAGTTGCAACTTGCAACAAAAACAATGAATCTGGTCAGATCATGCAGTAGCGTAGCGCTAGTGCAAAGGCACTATGCAGTCGCGCTACGCTAGCACCCCCCTGTTTCAGAAATGTTTCAAAAGTGGCAGAAATGGTCCCTGCACGTGTTTAAGGCCTTTTTCGATGCGTTTGAACCCCGTTAACCTCATTTCAAGGCTCTAAAATGAAGTTAAAGTATAGGGAATTCAAAACATGCTCAAAAATATGTCGGATGTTGGTTCGTTTGGTCGTACGAACGCGATGTTCGCTTAATTACGACGGAATGCGCATAAGTGCGAAAAACGATCCAAATGACGCGACGAATGGATTTTTCTTAAGGCGAACACTAAAATATAATGTAGTCATGCTTACATAAATTTTTGGATGTCCAGATGTATTCAGAACGTAAGTTATGCGCGAAAATGCAAACTTGTGCACTTTTTGACACTTTTAGTCCCTGAATGACACAAAAGTTTATTTTAGCACACCGAACCCCTCAAAGCCTATTTCTAAGCTATGTAAAGGATATTTATGGTATGTTTAACTTATGGTCATGTTCCGGAATGTCTGTTACAGTTCAAATTGGCATACTTTCGCAGTTTGTCAACTTTAGTCCCTGTAAGTGAATTAACTTGGTTTTGCCATACCAAAGCCTTCAAAACTTATTTCTAAGTTATGTAAAGGTTATTTAAGGTATGTTAAGCCTATTTCACTATTCCGGAGTGTTTGTTGCATTAAACTGGTTATATCTACGCATCGGTGCGCGTATAACCTTCCAGAAAGTGAATTTAGAGTTTGGATTTGAACGAGAATTGATATGTGCAAAATGATACACATATTTTTACAAATCCCAAGTATGAAATATAATATTTCATTGGTTCGGTATTTGTTTGATGGCCGTGGAGGCACAGGTGTTACAGTCTCCCCTACTTTAGGAAATTTCGTCCCGAAATTTATTTAGAGGAAACTTGTGAGAGTTTAAAACATGAAGTTGAAAAGATCAAACAACATTGGTTAGGGTTCTTGAACTTCTAGTAACCTTAATAACATTATGTTTGCAATGTAAGAGGGACACTTATATACAAGTATATGAAGCGTCATTGGTGCGTCCACCATGCCTCCATTACATCGTTCTCATTTTGTTATTGTTGTCACTATCGGTTCCTTCACATAATAAATCTTACTGGATTTCTGTGCACTAAATTTCATAATTATGTGCGCATCCATAATTAGAGAATTCCTTGCACAGTTCACACAGTCTATTTTATAATGTGTAGGGTAAAAACCAAATGAACAATCCTGTGATGAGCGTGACTTAGACCGCCTTAGAGTCCTTTAGACTAAATCAATAAATGATTTAAATAGACTATCAAGGAGTCTGTCCAGCTACATCACTAGATGTCGTTTTTTAACCAAATTGTGGATCAATGTTTTTGATTAGACCACTAAAGGGTCTCTAATGAATCATGGAGCAGTACTATATAATCCAAGGGTCTTAACTATTACATAGAAGCCCATTAAGGAGTTAAGGTAGTACCTTTTGAATATCCTGCTACGAATCTCTCATATGAAGATATGAAAGATCCTGCGAGGATTTGGATAACGAATATCCAGAGTATTAAAACACAAAAATGCATAAAAGAAAACATAAGATGAATTAACACATAGTCACATAACCACAAAATTGTTTAACTAGAAGTTTGTTCTGCTAACAGAGTACATGTATTTAAAGCACACTAGGAATCCATCTCGTGGATTTCATTTGGTACTTTAAACATTATCAAGAATCTAACTATAAAGATAGAAAGATCTTTAAAAGAAAAATTCGATTTCGATTATAAGGAACCGAAATGTTCGAATTCAGGTACATAAGGAATCCAATTAAGGACTCTGATTTGAATGATGATCTTCCACAAGGATCTAATTGTGAAGATAAAAAGATCCCTTATGGATTTTAGAAGTTGAAGATGTTTTGATACCTTGCACTGGACGTGCTTATGTCAAAACATGAAGAAAAAAAAAATGCTTATGAAATTGAGATGCTAGATATGCCAAGGCGACATATGAAGCAGAATTTTGAAGGTTAAGTCAATGTATGAGGAAAATATTTTTGAAAACTATGCATGTGGTTCTTTTAAGAAAAATGTGTTTAACGTTTTTGAAACCTTATATATAATACTTTTTGAAATCATAAAGTAGGTGTATTAGGTAGATATATTTACTAAAATGTTTTAAAATCATGCGAGATAAATTTTGAAATTATGTATAAGGTTTTTGAAAGATATGAATGATGCTTTTCGAAATCATGCACTTGATCAGAAAATGTATTGTGTTAATATTGTCTTCAGACTATATGAAATATTTTGAAATTAGAAAGGTTGGTTTTGATAACATGGCCAATGTTTTTGAAATAACATAGACAATGCATCTAGAAAAATTGTTTTCAAACTATATGAAATGTTTTGAGATCATGAAGATTGTGTTGAAATACTGGTACTGTGTATGTTGAAAAATCAAAACGTAATGGGTATGAGATTTGAAAATACCCTTAGTTATCTAACCAAGGATTTAAAGGCACAGATGTGCGAAAAGCACGATTACTCATAATGTCACTTAATTTTCTGTACTTTGTTTCTTAGAGTGAAACGAGTACTTAAAATTTTTGAGGGAATCATGAGCAATCATTTGAAAGAGAGAAATCACAAGAGTAGTTTTGTAAGGTACATAGTTCCTTGATGTAGGTATCATAGGAAAATCATACACACATGTAACTATACTTGTATATCAGAATTTGTGAACAACGATTTTTATTTATGAACAAGACATATTGTTTCACAATACACGAAAACAAAAGAAACAAAGGCATGAGACAGCAACATCCTTTGTTCTGCCGAATGCTCATCCAAGGGTTGGATTTGCATTAGCAAGCTTTGGGCAGTTGTGGCGGAAGTGACCAATCTCTCCGCAGTTGAAACATGAACCCAGTGGGAATTTCGCAGCATTCCCTTGAATCGGAGCTTGAACCTGAGCAGCCTGATTTTGTCCCAAACGACAAACTTTGGCCAAGTGCCCAAGTTTACCACACGTCGTGCATTGCCAGCAAACTTGTTGTAACGCGTGATGACCGTTGCAGCGTGCACAATGAGGTGCAGTACCGGCATATGCTTTCTTTGCAGGTGGTGTTGCCACCCGGATGGGTCCTGCTTGATTTGCTACTGCCGCAGTCGGACAAACCCTTGCCGTATGACCTATAAGTCCACAAGTTTGGCATTTGCGGCACTTCACACTAGCCTGATGATGAAGGCTACATTGGTTGCACAAGGGTGCAGTTCCGTTGTATGGCTTCCTAGCTGGTGGCCCTACCATATGGATAGGTCCCGCTTGATTAGGTGCAACCGTTGCGGGTTTCCTTGAAGCCTTACGCTTCCTTGACTTTGGTGCTGGCTTGACTTCTGTTTCCTTTGATGGCTCTTGAGTGGCTTCATTGTCGAGACGAGAGGCTTCATTGTTGAGACGAGCCATGGCAATACCTAAATCCACAGTCCTCTGAATCACTTCGCCAATTTGCTGGACAAATTTGGCTGTTCGCTCGGGCATTTGACCAGTGCCAAGAGGAATAGACATTCTAGAAGAAAATGAAAGACAGAGGAATAAACGAGTGAAAGGTTATTGGATAATCAATACAGAATGGTAACGAATGAAAATTGTGATCATTTGTTTGTTACCTAAGGCAAACAAATGAGATGGTGACAAATCAAAATAAATAGGTCAAAAATAATGTATCGCGAAGACATGCTCGCCTATAAGTGAACACTCATCCCAAGAATTCCCAGGTAAGCACAACTGGTCTCGCGTCTGATGAGATGTATACGAAGTGCTTGCCTAGCCAGAAAACCCAGAATACAGGCATTCACCCTTCCAGTTTGCACGTGTTCACATTATTTAAAACCCAAAACCTTGACGAAGTTTTGAAAACTCAAAGGGGTTCAAAACCCTATAATAGAGAGTTCAAAACCTTACAATAGAGGGTTCAAAACCTAGTAATCAATCATCTTAGAACAGATGATTAGTTTTCAAAGTGGTTTTGAAATTCATGTTCTTGTTGTGGTTGTCGCCTAAGGATAGGCGACGGTATTGTTTTATGACTAAACGCAAGTAAACTCGCGTTAGGGTCCTAAGAAGGTTATAGACTAGGTCAAAGCATTTCTAATTACTAATAACCTAATTCCCTATAACCATTGGCTCTGATACCATCTTTTCTGTCACACCCCGACCACGTAGAACATACAAAACGTGGCGGAAACATCGGGGAGTGTTGTAACAGAATTAATGTTTCACAACCATGGATATTGAAGTTTCGTTTTATTGATTAAAAGTGTTACTATGCCTTAACAAACAAAGAAATACAACATAATTAACTAGTCTTGCATCTTTTATTGTCACTAAAGCTCAAGTCTGTCTATGTGTATCTTGAACATCTTATGCAACAGCTCCTGAAAAACACATGTGAAAATAGGTACGTCAGCATAAAAATGCCTGTGAGATACATAGGTTTTGTGAAAATAAGATTCATGACTTATGTTTGAGAAAATGTTTAGTCATGAACCTTGTTATTTGCTTTGTCTTTTAAATCATTTGAAAAACGATAAGATCAGATGATAAGTATAAATAAATGTAAGGTTAAATGAATAACCAAGTAAAATGTGTTTGCATAAGATAAGTTGTTTATAAATCAATGTCTTGTGAAAAGTATGTTATTTGTATGAAATGTTCTATGTCTCAAACTGAAATGATTCAAATAACGTTACGACATGTAATACCATACAAACACTTATATATAGGAAGTACCAGCGGCGTATCCACCATGCTTGTATCATATTACACACGCATCGTTACTTAATCACTTAATCAAACCAAACCAAACAATGTAAAATGTTCATGTCAAGATGTAAATCATGTCAAAATGTCTATGTCAAATATCCATGTCAAATGTCTATGTCAAATATCCATGTCAAATGTCTATGTCAAATATCCAAGTCCAATGTCTATGTCAAAATGTCATGTATGGCAAGTGAAAGGTCTCAACTAAACCATATGCACAAAAACAAAGTATTGAAGTAAAACTTGGTTTAAATCAAAGCTATGTTTTGTGTAAATGCATGATCAAATGTCAATCATGTAAAAATGTCTATGCCGAAATGTCTATGTCAAATGTCTATGTCAAAATGTCATGTATGGCAAGTGAAAGGTCTCAACTAAACCATATGCACAAAAACAAAGTATTGAAGTAAAACTTGGTTTAAATCAAAGCTATGTTTTGTGTAAATGCATGCAACTATTTAATATGAACATTTATGTGGTATTGTAAAAATGCATACATCCAAGCCTGGCGACTGTGGTGATAAAACCCTTTAAACAAATTAAAGGTCTATCTGTCTTAATGTCAACGAATTCGGTCATTCCTTTCTGTCCCCTTACCCTGGGATGTCCGGAACGGGAGTTGTCAATTCCTATGGTACCACTACCTACTAACGAACGGCGTAGCTAATGTTAATGAATGTATTGTCCCATGTAAACAAACCAAATGTCATACCAAAATGTAAACATGTGAAAACAATGCACTAAGTATGTAATCAAATGAACATACATAGCGTGAAATGTCATGTAAAACAATGTACTAAGTAATGCACACAATGGGCACACCTAGCAGGAAATGTCATGTAAAACAATGTACTAAGTATTGCACACAATGGGCATACCTAGCAGGAAATGTCATGTAAAACAATGTACTAAGTAATGCACACAATGGGCACACCTAGCAGGAAATGTCATGTAAAACAATGTACTAAGTAATGCACACAATGGGCACACCTAGCAGGAAATGATATGAAATCATGTACTATAATGTACTAACGAACATAGCAGTATATGATGTTAAAACAGGAAAGCATGAAAGTAACAAGTATGCACATGTGTTTCACCCCAAAACAGTTTGGAAAACAGTAAAAGAGGGGTCTATGTACTCACTTGAGATTGCTCAGTAGTCCTTGAGTAACAACTAAACAATGCTAGAGATCGCGGATATCAAACGGCACCTAGTATAGGTAACTATGTTAATAAACCGGACCTAAATCGGAAGACTGGGTAGCATTAGGGTTTGTAAACCAAACGAGTGTGAAGACTCGTGTGATATGGTTTAACAAAGCCTACATACTAAATGAAACTTAACCTAAGTGTCTACGACCCATTATGACCCGTTTAGGTAGCTTATGCCACTTTAACGCGTCGTTCGCGTATAACGCGTTCAGACCGCCGAACTAGCCCTATGACAAGTGTTATATGCCTAAACATGTTACATAATCCGTTATGTGACAAAAGTTTAGGTTACATATGCTTAATTACCAATTATACATGAAAAGGGTATTCTGGTAATTTACCTAAGGCATATAAACTACCTATCATACAACTACTTAAACGATGTGACCATAGGGTATAACCTCAGAAGGTTATTCCCTACCTAATATGGTCACCTAATGTATTTGGTCGGATCCTAATGATCGACCAAACTGGGTCGGGTTCGAGCTATAAGCGATTTATTAGATCGCTTACCCTACGACCCTAGACAACGTGGTAATCAGTAGGCATAGTCCCTAAGGGACTATGACCATCGTGATTACAATCACGTTGCGAAGTTCAAACGAACTTCGCATTGACCATTTCTGGTCAACGCTGAAAGTCAAACAATGTTTGACTTTCTGACTCGAAAAGCAGTAAAATAAGGAAAAGAACGAAAGAATACTTACGAAGGGTCCCCGAATGTTAACCCAGATCAAAATAGCTCAGGTATGAAACGAAGGTTCCAATTAGAGCTTTCTTAATCAGATTTGTGGGTTTTTGGGGTTGAGGGTGGATGGGTATTTATAGTATTCGGTCCACCGTTAGGATCGTTTGTCGATTATCGTGCCTTAATCTCGTGCGTACACTTGTCACAAAGTTGTGGTGTCTAGAAAGTTGTTCTTATCCGCTGACTAGACGATAGGAAATGTGTGGACACGAATCAACCAGTTGCAACTTGCAACAAAAACAATGAATCTGGTCAGATCATGCAGTAGCGTAGCGCTAGTGCAAAGGCACTATGCAGTCGCGCTACGCTAGCACCCCCCTGTTTCAGAAATGTTTCAAAAGTGGCAGAAATGGTCCCTGCACGTGTTTAAGGCCTTTTTCAATGCGTTTGAACCCCGTTAACCTCATTTCAAGGCTCTAAAATGAAGTTAAAGTATAGGGAATTCAAAACATGCTCAAAAATATGTCGGATGTTGGTTCGTTTGGTCGTACGAACGCGATGTTCGCTTAATTACGACGGAATGCGCATAAGTGCGAAAAACGATCCAAATGACGCGACGAATGGATTTTTCTTAAGGCGAACACTAAAATATAATGTAGTCATGCTTAAATAAATTTTTGGATGTCCAGATGTATTCAGAACGTAAGTTATGCGCGAAAATGCAAACTTGTGCACTTTTTGACACTTTTAGTCCCTGAATGACACAAAAGTTTATTTTAGCACACCGAACCCCTCAAAGCCTATTTCTAAGCTATGTAAAGGATATTTATGGTATGTTTAACTTATGGTCATGTTCCGGAATGTCTGTTACAGTTCAAATTGGCATACTTTCGCAGTTTGTCAACTTTAGTCCCTGTAAGTGAATTAACTTGGTTTTGCCATACCAAAGCCTTCAAAACTTATTTCTAAGTTATGTAAAGGTTATTTAAGGTATGTTAAGCCTATTTCACTATTCCGGAGTGTTTGTTGCATTAAACTGGTTATATCTACGCATCGGTGCGCGTATAACCTTCCAGAAAGTGAATTTAGAGTTTGGATTTGAACGAGAATTGATATGTGCAAAATGATACACATATTTTTACAAATCCCAAGTATGAAATATAATATTTCATTGGTTCGGTATTTGTTTGATGGCCGTGGAGGCACAGGTGTTACATTAGCCGATCCTATCATCATTGTTAAATCATTTTAATAGTCACCAAAAAAGTTGTGCAGTGGATTATTAGTTTCTTTGGCAGCCTAATGTTCTTAAAAACCTGAATTAATGCAGCCTCTTAGGCTGATTGTATCCGAACTGTAGTTTTTATACAATTAGTCGAACAGTGTTAGCAGCCTAATGTTTATGATAAACCAATGATTTTACTTTTGAAGTCAAACTGAGGTTTATCATATAGTATATCAGAATTTGATCTTGTTTGCAGCCGGCCTGTTAGGTTGATTGCGGCCGAACTGTAGTTTTTATACAATTAGCCAAACAGTGTTAGCAGCCTACTGTTTATGATAAACCATTGATTTTAATTTTGAAGTCAAACTGAGGTTTATGATATAGTATATCAGAATTTGATCTTGTTTGCAGCCAGTCTGTAGGCTGATTGCAGCCAAACTGTAGGCTTGTGTGCCACCTTTTTTTGTAGCCTATTTGCACCCACTTCCATGTTTATCTATATACTAACTCTTATCGTTGTTTATGATAAACTATAGATGGAGTCATCAAATGTCGATATCGAGAATGTATCAAGAAACCACAACTCTCATGGAATAGGAAAGAGGAAGTCACAGAAAGTCGAAAAACAAACTGCAGAAAAGAAAATTAAAGCCACAACAATGAAGAAAACGACAGGTTCTAAAATGTTGGTGCATTACATCTGTCGACTTCGTCTTATATCGAGTCTCGAACTGAAGTTTGAAGAGTGCCTGCTAGTTCGAAGGCTGCTAGTTTGAAGGACCTGCTAGTTTGAAGCCTGCTAGTTTGAAGGACCTGCTAGTTTGAAGCCTGCTAGTTTGAAGAGGTCTAGTTTGAGAGTGTCCTGCTAGTTTGAAAGTGTCATGACAATTTGAAGGGGTGACCGTTTGAAGCATGTCATGCCATCTTCAAACGGGAGGGTCTTGTCCTATAAATACCCTTCAAACTTTCTCATTTGTAACTTTCTGATTTCCGACGCCGAGGTGTAACACCTGTGCCTCCACAGCCATCAAACAAATGCCAAACAAATGAAATATTGTATTTCATACTTGGGATTTGTAAAAATATGTGTATCGTTTGCACATATCAATTCTTGTTCGATTCCAAACTCTAAATCGCTTTCTGGAAGGTTATACGCGCACCAATGCGTAAATATAACCAGTTTAATGCAACGAACACTCCGTAATAGTGAAATAGGCTTAACATACCTTAAATAACCTTTACATAACTTAGAAATAAGTTTTGAAGGCTTTGGTATGGCAAAATCAAGTTAAATCGCTTACAGGGACTAAAGTTGACAAACTGCGAAAGTATGCCAATTTGAACTGTAACGGACATTCCGGAACATGACCATAACTTAAACACACCTTAAATATCCTTTACATAGCTTAGAAATAGGCTTTGAGGGGTTCGGTGTGCTAAAATAAACTTTTGTGTCATTTAGGGACTAAAAGTGTCAAAAAGTGCACAAGTTTGCACTTTTACGCATAACTTACGTTTTGAATACATCCGGACATCCAAAAATTTATGTAAGCATGACTATATTATGCTTTAGTGTTTGGCTTGTCAAAAATCCATTCGTTGCGTCATTTGGATCGTTTTTCGCGCTTATGCGCATTCCGTCGTAATTAAGCGAACATCGCGTTCGTACGACCAAACGAACCAACATCCGGCATATTTTTGTTCATGCTTCATGTCCACAATGTTTAGGCAACATTTTAGGGCCTTAAAGTTGGCTTTACGGGCCTTGGAAGTGCCGGAAATGAGCTTAAACACATGCAGGGACCAAAACTGTAACTTCTGAAACTTATTGCTGATCTGTGACTCCTAGGCGGCCCGCCTCAGATTCTGTTAATCCCCAGGCGGCCCGCGTCAGACCTTCTGACCAGGTTAAATGTTTCTAACAGCAGATTGCAGCTGTTTGATCCACCACCACACAATCCCAATTGTCTAGTCAGCTGATAAGGATCAAATTTTAGTCACCATAAGGTCCCGACACTTGTACGGGTGGGATTAAGGCACGTTTTCCATGAAACGATCCTAACGGTTACCCGAAAACTATAAATACCCCATCACCCCAATGCAAAACTTACAAGAACTTTGATTTGAGAAACTCTAAGTTGAAACTATTGTTTCATACCTGAGATTTTTGAATCGAGGTTAGCATTCGGGGACCCTTCGTAAGTATTCTTTCGTTCTTTTCCTTATTTTATTGCTTTTCGAGTCAGAAAGTCAAACTTTGTTTGACTTTTAGCGTTGACCAGTAATGGTCAATGCGAAGTTCGTTTGAACTTCGCAACGTGAGTGTAATCACGTTGGTCATAGTCCCTTGGGACTATGCCCACTGATTACCACGTTGTCTAGGGTCGTAGGGTAGGCGATCTAATAAATCGCCTATACCCTCGAACCCGACCCAGTTTGGTCGATCATTAGGATCCGACCAAATACATTAGGTGACCATAGTAGGTAGGGAATAACCTTCTGAGGTTATACCCTATGGTCACATCGTTTAAGTAGTTGTATGATAGGTAGTTTATATGCCTTAGGTAAATTACCAGAATACCCTTTTCATGTATAATTGGTAATTAAGCATATGTAACCTAAACTTTTGTCACATAACTGATTATGTAACATGTTTAGGCATATTCTACTTGTCATAGGACTAGTTAGGCGGTCCAAACGCGTTTCACGCGCACGACGCGTTAAAGTAGCATAAGCTACCTTAATGGGTCGCGATGGGTCGAAAGCACTTAGGTTAGTCTCAATGTAGTATGTAGGCCTTGTTAAACCATATCATATGAGTTCCAATACTCATTTGGTTTACCAAGCCTCATCCTATCCGATCTCCCGATTTAAGTCCGGTTTATTTATATAGTTTTAGATTGCCGACTGATTCCGTGCTCTCTCTAGCTTTGTTTGGTTGTTGTTCAAGACCTCCAAGCATTCTCAGGCGAGTACATTATTCCCCTATTTTACTGCTTTCAATTGTTTTGGGGTGACTCATATGTGCTAAATGTTTTCAAGGTTTTAATGATGGTATCAAAACGATTTTCGATTTATACAAAACTAATAACGATTTCAAAAAGTGAACAAACTTGTTGGTTGTATTTACATAACAAATGACATTCATTAGCAATGATCAAGCCGACCAGTATTAGGTTATGGTACCATAGGATCTGACAAATCCCGTTAATTACTACACCCGTAGTTATGTGTGGGTGTTGTGGGTAGCGACTGAATCTGTAATTGTTAATTTACTCTTTGGTAAGGGTTTATTAATGCGAGTTGTTAATTTACTCTTTGGTAAGGGTTTATTAATGCGAGTTGTTAATCTATCCTTTGGTAAGGGTTTATTAATGCGAGTTGTTAATCTATCCTTTGGTAAGGGTTTATTAATGCGAATTGTTAATCTATCCTTTGGTAAGGGTTTATTAATGTGAGTCAAGAAGGTTTGAATGTTATTAGCGAGACGACCATTTAAGTAGTTTCACGACCAAAAACGAATTTAACGATTGGGTAAACGATTGGTTTTCACACGTTGTTTTAACGATTGGGTAAACGATTGGCTTCAAAGCGATATACGATTGGGTTTTGGTTACATATTACATGATTTACATTGGGCATGAACATTACTTTGGTGGGTTGGTTTGATTAAGTGATTAAGTAACAATGCGTGTGGAATATGATACAAGCATGGTGGATACGCCGCTGGTACTTCCTATATATAAGTGTTTGTATGGTATTACATATTGTAGCGTTATTTGAATCATTTCAGTTTGAGACATAGAACATTTTATACAAGTAACATACTTTTCACAAGACATTTATTTACAAACAACTTATCTTATACAAACTCATTTTACATGGTTATTCATTTAATCATGCATTATTCTCTTATTATACATATCACCTGAACTTATTATTTTTCAAATGATTTACAAAGGCAAAGCAAATTACAAGGTTCATGACTAAACATTTTCTTAAACAGAAGTCATGAATCTTATTTTCACAAAACCTATGTACTCGCCAGCATTTCTTTGCTGACCTCGTTTTCACATATGTTTCAGGTATTGTTGAATGATATCGATTGATAAGATGCATGCTCACATAGGACTGGACAAGGCCTTAGTGACTCAATAACAATGATAGACTATGTTTAATTTGTGTATTTAGATTTCCAGACGATGTAATTATTCAATGTTTAATAAAACGAAACACTTTTTGGTATCTATGGTTATGAAACATTAATTCTGTTGCAACACGCCCCGATGTTTCTGCCGCGATTTGTTGTTTTACGCGGTCGGGGTGTGACACGAGGTGCTGTCGAAGTGTCTCTGTATTGTAAAGTTTTCAAGATCAATAAACAAGACATTTATTAGTGAATACAAGCTAAACGAAGACCGAATCAATGAATTCCGCCTCTGATTCGGTCTGAGCACTATTCTGATCGACTCGTTAGGTCGTTTCACGATCCAACAAGTGGTATCAGAGCTCAGGAGGAAGAGTTATTACCGTTTAGCTCGTTTTCGCTAGCAAATTCTGATTTTCTACACCTTCTTTCACAAAAATTAATACTTTTCACGGTTAAAATCGGCTACAACATTCACAGAACGTGTAAAAGTGCATTTTAACAAACCCTTGAAAGTTTCAACTCTAAATTCGAAGTAAAACTGGTAAAAATGGCATAAAAATTGGTGACCATTTGAACGTAACCTGACCTTCCTGTTTGAATCTGGACGTGACAGTTTGAAAATGTCACCTTACTGTTTGAAATTGCACCTGATAGTTTGAAATTGTACCTGACCGTTTGAAACTGCCACCTTACAGTTTGAAAATGCACCCTACCGTTTAAAATTGACCTGACAGTTTGAAAGTTGCCATCATGACTGTTTGAAACTGTCCATCCCGTTTGAAATAGCCATCCTGTTTGAAAGTAGGTCAGTGTTTCATGTGAAATTGCATTGTGTTGTGTGAAGAAATTATTGAAACTTGGGAACAAGAAATCACGTGAACTACTGTACAAATTGTCAGTCAACAAGTATTGAAGTCATATTAAACCACAACTGTCATCACGTGAATTTGGGTAGTCAGCTATGCATGTGAAACATTGATTGAATTCATGTGTTGGTCAAAGTTGTCGGCTTGTTACTTTTATCGATCAAAGAGTTTTAAAAGATGATATTGTCTGCCATTGATTGCAGTCCATGTGAATCTCTGTTGTAAACATAGCTCTCGGCCCAACATTTACTATTATATCATCAGCCCAATCATAATCATCTTGATACTTGTTGTTGCCGACCCATCATTTGTTTTGTAGTTGGCCCATGTGCATTATTAATGATATAGATATACATTGAAAGGTGTCAGCTAAGTGGGATTGGAATTCGCAATTACATGTGATCTTTAAATCAACAATCATTAATTGTTTAAGTTCATGTGATTCTCGGTTTGATATTCAAGAGTTTTGACAATTGCACATGTGATCTGATCAATTAGTTTGAGGCCCAATCAAAGCTAATTGTTACTTGGCGTTGTCGGATGTGACTTGGATTGTTGTCTAATTCATTAAATTCATTAGTCTGTTGCATGTGATAAGTCATTTTCTCGCCCCAATCAACATTTAAAGTGAACATTTGACACCGAAACATGGATAAAGAGTTTTACAGACTTTTTGGTATTGATTTCAGTGTCTTTATTAATGAACAAGTTGCTCCTGTTATTGTTGCCGAAACCGCTGGTATTGAAACTGAAACAGAAATTTTTCAAAAGGATGCAGAAAAAGCGCCTATCTTTGATCACTCGTCTGATGAAGAGAGTGACAACGATGAAGGGGGAATACAAAAACTTGAAGATTTTCAAAAGAAAATTTCATCTGATAAGAATAATGGGTGTTTTGCAGGTCAAGTGAAAGAGACTGATGAGATCAAATCTAAGAAAGATGTAAAAATAACAACAGCTGAAGAACAAATCAAACCTAGTGAGAAAAAACAGGTTGAACAAATTCCAGCTGTCAAGATTGAGAAAGAAGAATCTGAAAAACTTGTATCTGTGAATCCTGAACCAGAGTTAAAGAAAGAGGTTGCAGAAGACGTACCTATCTTTGATTATTCATCAGAAGAAGATAGTAAGGATGAAAGTGTTCATGAGGAGAAGAAACAGGTTGAAAATATTTCAACTTTGAAGGTTGAGACGAAAGCTGAAGATAAACAGATTCCTGGAAAATGCTTAAACTGTGAAAAATCTGAGACAGACAATGCCAAACTCTTGAAGAATATAGAGAGTTTGTCATTAGAAAACAAAAATCTTAAAAAATCAGAAAATGTTTTGAAAAATCAAATACACAATTTGGAAAATGAAAAAGTAAAAATTGAGAAAGTTTTTCAAAGTCAAATAAAAATTTTAGAAGATGAGAGAGATTTGTTTGGTAAAAACAATCTTGAAAAACAAATTGCAATCAATTCTCATCTTGAAAAGATTATTCGACTTGAAAAGGAAGCTGAGTGTGCTCAAAAGAAAATCAAGGAATGGGAACAAAAGTTGAAGGTGTTTGTGAATACTTCAACTATTCCTTGCCCAAAACCAGTTAATTCTGTTCCAATAAGTGACAATGTCACAAACTTTGACAAAGTCAAAGTTGAAGATTGCAATGAAAAATCTGATGATGTAAATGAAAAAATTGAAAAAAAGAATTTGTTTTTGAAATTAAAAGAAAAATTTCAAGAAACTGTTCCACAATCAACTGAAAAGGGAGAATGCTCTAAGCAAAAACCTTTGAAGAAGAAAGTGGAACAAAAACAAAAAGAGAAAATTTTGAAAAATGTTCAAAAAGAAAATAAAAGTTCATCAGATCAATCATCCAATCGCAATCAAAAATAAAAAAAAATTGAAAAATGAAAACTCAAAAATTGTTGGCAATAAGTGGTGCAGGTTTGACCACAGTGCTCAAAAGTCAAATCTAGCTTACAAGAGGAGAGATGGATATCACCAAGCCAAACAGTGCTTTGATTTGAGCATTTGGGCTGAAAATGGTGATTGGTACGATAACAGAGTGTGTTACCGATGTGGTTATCAAGGAAACATTGCTGTTAACTGCCAAAGTTGGAGTTCTGAGACGAGGAGATGCTTTAACTGCAACATCAGAGGTCACATTGCCAGAGATTGCCCAAGGAGATCAAATGAAAGATTGAGGGTTAATTCTCAGAAGATGGCAAAGATTCCAGTCAACGTCAAGCTCAAAGAACAAAAGGTTCAAGAACCTAAAGTTCAAGAAACGAAAGTGAAGCTTTCTCAAGGGCAAAAAGACAGACTGAGGAAGAAGAGGAAGAAGGAGAGAGAGTATCTCGAGAAGATCTTGTCCTCGGGTTCATCTGTTGGTAAAAATAAGAGTTCTGATGAATCGCTTTCCTCGACTGCAAAGTCAAGCAAGACGAGTTCATCAGATACAAATCTGAGGACATAAGAGAGAAAGAAGAAGAAGAAAGTTGTTGGCGATGAATCTGACTCTTCAAAGTCAGACAAGCCAAGTTCAGGCAATGAATCTGGTGTGGTAAAGCCAGAAGAGAAGTTGAGAATTCTGGTCTAACAATGGATGATGCAAATTTTCCACCATTGTTGAACAAGAATTCAAAATCACCCAAGGACCGTCAGGCTTGGGTGAATCTGTTTAAATGAAAAACCTGACTTGCCGGAGTTCCCAGGTTGGTAAGCGTGGAACATGAATCGGCATTTTTCTTGAGAAATTCACGAAAGTGATATTTCGACTTACAAGTGGTAAATCAGGGACATTAAGTTGTACTTAATTTTCTACAAGTGATGTTTGAGAATCGATCTTAAAAACGTTAGTTTTTACAAGTGATTGAATAAGAACAAGGTGATGGATAAAACCCCAAATTTGTGAAAAGACACACAAAACTTATTTTCCGGAAAAACCATTTTGATTAAAACAAACTTAAGTGTTTTGAAATCACTATGGGAAAATGTTTTGTTGTCAGGGGAAGTTCTGATTGTTTATGCCAAGTGAATGGAGAATTGAAGTGATTCTCATCATGTTGTCACATTACTTGTACAACTTGTTTTCAAATTTTCCCAGAAAATCAAAATTGAGACATATTTTGATTTTAGGGGGAGTAAAAATTTTAAAAAAATTAGAAAATTTGAAAATGTCAAAAACATTAAAAAATACAAAAATGAGTTTTGTTGTCAAAAAGAGGAAATGATAGTAGATCAGTTGGACTGTCACAGCATGCTAAAGAAATGGAGAGATAAAATGTGATAAGCGATCTCACTAAAGATGTGACGATAGGCTCAACTAGACTAGTAGATTTGCGATAACGATACAAACTTAAATGAAAAAGCCTAGTTCTAGTGGGAAACATGGTCAAAAGCATAATACTTAGTTTTGTCCTTCTTGATTGTGTACCTACTCAGTAATCGCTGATTGTCGAAAGACATAAAACTGGTTAAGTTTGTGAACTTTCACAACTTTGCTGAAAAGTCGCTGTGATTGTGCATTTTATTTTGCAAAGATTTAAACTTGTTTTATTTCTTTATTTTGTTTAAGCATCGGACATCCTCTGCGTACACGTGAGTATCGACCTAGATGTTGTTGCCTAAACGTTCTGCTTTATTTTCTTTGGTGTTTCGTTTAAGCTTTGGACCTCCTCTGCGTATACGGGAGTATCGACCTGCTGGTTAAAGCCTAAACAACTTCAACTTATTTTTATTTTCTTATTTTGTTTAAACATTGGACTTTCTCTGCGTATACGGAAGTATCGACCTGATTGTTAATGTTTAAACATTCTGCTTTGTTTTCGCACAAATCACAGTTGATAAAAGTTTAAAGGCATTGCTTGAGTCAGTGTATTGCATGATGAGGGGATATGCTGAGATCGTGGGGTTCATAAGAACTTAGTGCTATCTAAATATACCTTAAAAGTATCGGTAAGCATATTGAAAGTTTTTAGATTGAGTTTAAGTGGACAACAATATCGTCAATCAACGTGAATTGTTTAGAACTGAAAATGTTTAAAGCTTAACGATGCTAGTGATTGGTCAAAAACTGATATGATCCTCTTACACAAGCTCACAAAAATATTGTCTGTAAATATTTCTCTACTGTATTTCATTCTATTTAAAAAAAATCCAAAAATATTTTAGTGTGTTTTAGCATAAATTTTGAAAAATACAAAAAGATTTTCGACAACTGATGTTGGAAAGCTGATATTCAAAATTTCAAGTGCTGAACATGATGAACAGGGTTGGGAGTGTGTGTTTAACAGAAGAAATTTGATTTGAGAAAGAAAAGTTTGATTAGTTAATCGAGATCATTAATTTGAACTTGATGTAACTATTATTAGTAAGTTTTCTTATTGATTTAAGTAAAAACTTATGTGTTGATGAGAAAATGTGTGCAGGAAATGAGCTGATCAGAGATAAAGCCAGGGATTGATCTCAAGGTGATAGCTAATTCCAGACAGCGATCCCATCATGATGAGAGGGGGAGTCTGACGAGGTTAGAGCCAAAGAGAAGATCCTGGTATATGCTTAGAAAGACAAAAGACTGATAAAGACTGAAGATGCGAAGACTCGACACTTAAGACTCGTCAACATCTGAGGGGGAGTCTGTTGCTGCATTACATCTGTCGACTTCGTCTTATATCGAGTCTCGAACTGAAAGTTTGAAGAGTGCCTGCTAGTTCGAAGGCTGCTAGTTTGAAGGCTGCTAGTTTGAAGGACCTGCTAGTTTGAAGGCTGCTAGTTTGAAGCCTGCTAGTTTGAAGGACCTGCTAGTTTGAAGCCTGCTAGTTTGAAGAGGTCTAGTTTGAGAGTGTCCTGCTAGTTTGAAAGTGTCATGACAGTTTGAAGGGGTGACCGTTTGAAGCATGTCATGCCATCTTCAAACGGGAGGGTCTTGTCCTATAAATACCCTTCAAACTTTCGCATTTGTAACTTTCTGATTTCTGACGCCGAGGTGCTGTCGAAGTGTCTCTGTATTGTAAAGTGTTCAAGATCAATAAACAAGACATTTATTAGTGAGTACAAGCTAAACGAAGACCGAATCAATGAATTCCGCCTCTGATTCGGTCTGAGCACTCTTCTGATCGACTCGTTAGGTCGTTTCACGATTGATGTGTGTAAAATGAAACATATAAATTACATCAAATGAGGCATAAAACTAACCCTTTTTTAGTACTAATATTGGAAAAAGAGTGTTTTTGTCTTCCTTTTGTATTTTCAGGATTAAATGAGCTCAAAAACACAAAAGAAGCAAAAAGACAGCTAAATCCAACATAAATACAAGAAAAGGAACATTAGTGGACTGCCCGAACCCTCAACGGCACCTTCCAAAGCAAAATAGAGAAAACAGAAGGCTGAACACGCCCCGTGCTCAGCCAGCACGGGGCCGTGCCCAAGAAGCAGCAGGAAAGACAAACTTATAGAAGCTTCTATTGCCCACCACGGGCCGTGCTCAGCGGACACGGGGGCGTGTTGAAAGTACAGCAGGCGCATTTATTGTAATTGCGAATTACAATTAACGAGGAGAGAGAGTGTCAGACGGGCACGGGGCCGTGTCCAGCTCTCTGTTCAGCCTATAAATAGGAGTGCTTGGATTCATTTCATCTCATCCCTTGGCACACCACCTCTCTCACACTTCATCCACCACCCACCACCATCACAACACCATCATCCACCACCATCATCCATTGTCCATCAGAGAGTGTGTGAGTCGTCTCGGGATCCAAGATTGATCGTAAGAGTTCTTGACAATCAAGGCCATGTTTGCCTAAGTCTCTTACATCACTTGGTGAAGACAAAGTGTCTAGTATAATACTTTTTATTTCTAATCTTTTGCACTTTTTATTTGGTTTTGTATTAATGACTTTAATAACTAGTTACTTATGTTGAAGGTGATCTTTCCTTATCGTTTGTCCGTGGTGTCTTGGCATTATTTTACTGTCTATATAAAATAAAGGATTTTCACCATTCATATCTCCACGGTCTATATGGAGGTATGTTGGCTACCTGGTAGGGGGTTAAGGGAACGGTTTGGTAAAGGTCTTGCCATTGTTCAGCGTTTAGAGGTCCTGCAATGGACCTGGGTCAAATTTAGTAGGACCTCCTTCAATACTTCACGGTATTGGATGGCGGGGGTCCAAACTCTTTGATCCCCTCATAAGTTAACTACTATTAATACTATAACCCGGCTACTTAGGACTGTATCCCTGCTGACTCAGACTACTTAGCCGAGGGTAACGTCACCGCCAAAAGCGGGGCCTACCACAATACTGCATTAATAACTTAATTCATTATCTTCCAATAATCCACCCCTTTAGGATTGTATCCCTGCTGACTCAAACTACTGGGGTGAGGGTAACGTCACCTTCAAAAGAGGGGCCTACTACAATAACTAAGATAATCTCTTAATTATGTGCAAAAGTGCGGAAATAATCAAAGGTTATACTAGATACGAGTCGGAACCAAGTGATTCATCTTGTCTATCTGTTTTTATTTTTATTTTATTTTCAGCATTTTAGTTAGTTTTATTTTTCTTAGTTTAAAACATTTTTCTAAACTTTTATTCTGGTTAGACGTTGAGGATAAACCGGTACTAAAAGCTCTTGTGTCCTTGGACGACCTCGGTATCTTACCAACACTATACTACACTCAACGATGGGTGCACTTGCCCATATGTGTGTCTAGTGTCAGTGAAATATCGTGTTTTATAAATTTAAAACTTGGCAAAAATAAGTGTTAAAAAGGGCTTAAAATATACACCTAAAATATACGACACTTTCACACACATCAAGTTTTTGGCGCCGTTGCCGGGGACACAAGGATTTTAAGAAAGTTAGGAATCAACGGCCTAATCATGTTTTATTTTTCTTTTTATTTTTTTAGGATTTTCTTAGTTTTTCAGCTTCTGCAGAGCTCAGCACGGGCCGTGCCCGCTGAACACGCCCCCGTGCTCAATCATTGGAACTGGCAATCCTGTTTTACATCAGACAGTAAGCTGAACACGGGGCCGTGTCCACTCAACACGCCCCCGTGCCCAAGTTTCAGTTACTGAAAACAGAACCGTTAGATCCCGACGGTTGGTAATTTCTGACATAAACATGAGTGATAGTAATTATTTTTACTTTCGGCACTCTTATGGTACGTGGTGTCAATTATGTGGTGGCGAACATGAAGAAGTAAAATGCTACTTCCTAAATTATAGGCCCCACTACATGGACCCACCATCTTCTCACAACCTTAAGAGGGGCGAAAGTAAAAATAAGCACTATTTCTCCCTCGAATGCGCCCAGCCAGATATTCTAGGGGAAATGCTCTTTAGCGAGTTATTTCAACTAGAAGAGCTAATTCTGAAATGGATAGAAGAGCTTGGGAAGGATTTTATTGATCCGCCCCAAGACGATACCCATGAAGAAATGTTGGAACCACATTCCGACAACCTCGTTGCTCCCGAAAATACCTTCGTACCTAGCAAAGACTTGGACGATAGTCGTCCCTGTGTCGATTGTGCCGTGAAGGACTCTCCATCGACTTCGTTCGGTGCATACATAGACCTGAGCGATTCGGCATATACCTTCTTTAACAAGAGCCCGGAAAAGGGTTGGACTTGTCCACCTAGAATGAAAATAGGAATTACCCTCACCGACAACCTCTTGCGTTCTCGCCTTAGTCTAGGACAATTAAGGTATATTAGGCACTTTGGGGTTGTTCCAACCAGTCAGGAGCCACCCGATACTAACAAGTTCCTTAAAAAACTAGACAACTTCATAAAACAGTCCTTAGACACGGGGCCGTGCCCAGCCAACACGCCCCCGTGTCCATCGAAAGATTCCTTTCTGATCAGTACGTC
The DNA here is from genome assembly GCA_030545235.1 of Helianthus tuberosus. NCBI lineage: Eukaryota > Viridiplantae > Streptophyta > Magnoliopsida > Asterales > Asteraceae > Helianthus > Helianthus tuberosus. The sequence continues at coordinate 457,826 of JARYGA010060432.1, forward strand.
AGAATACAGACAAACTTTGTCAGAACTCCACCTGAACACGGGGCCGTGTCCAATGGACACGGGGCCGTGTCCAGGTTGCTGTCATTTTCTATAAATGCAGCCAAGAATTCTACACATTTGGACCAACTTGGGGCAGAGATTTGCAGGAATCTTCTCTCAAACTATCCTAGGTAAGTCTAAAAGAAGGTTCCAACAACCCATCTTGTCCCTTCCTCTTTTAGTAATTTCCTTCTTCTTCATCTTTCTCCCAAGAGCTACCATTGAAAGTTTGGAATTCATCCAACTCTATGGTAGGGATAAGTGAGTTTTGTTCAAAGAATCTTGGTAAAAACATGTTATGAAACATTGTTTTAAGTTATTAGTAGCCAAAAAGGTCCCACAACATTCAGAAAATAACTTAAAAATCCAAGTTTCCTTGTTCCAAAACTCTGCAGAAAGATGAACACGGGGCCGTGCTCAGTGAGCACGGGGCCGTGTCCGGTTACTGTTTCATTAAATAAACTATTTTTAGTTTATTTTTCGTAGGATGTCGAGTGAAAACAGCGATACATCTTCTGTGCATTCGTCAAACAACCGAAGAGGAAGAAGACCCTCCATTGAAGCTACACTTGTGCACTATGTGATAGCATTAAGGGAGGCTCTCGACGAAATGACTTCAGTAGAGGAGGTCCTTATCGACCGTATTAACGATCTTACGATGGGACTTGAAAGCAGCTTCCAAGAAATTAACCTCTTGCACCAGAGGTTAAATATTCTTGTAGCACCTCCAATGGAACCAGTCCTTCCTCAACAGGATTGGAACCTGGCTCTCGGAATCAACAACCCTACCGGGTGGGAAGACTTTCCGGCGGAACCTCCCATGGAACACCAACAAGAGATCCCGGTGGAAGTTGAAACTCCTCAAACTAATGCCAATGAGCCTTCTTTTCTCCTTCCAAGGGAGATAGAAGAATGGCTCGCCGACATTTGAGGAGAACCGCACTCGGAAGAAGGAGTTCACTAAGGCCTTGTTTAACCAAGATTGATTATTTCTTGGAAATTTTGCTAAATTAAAATAAAGTAAAGGCTAGGACTCCATGGTTTGTTATTTCTTTGTTTTATCTAGTTTAATTTAGGATTATGTAAGTTCTCTCTATGATGAAATGAAATGATGGTTTTAATGTTTGGATGGTTTGTAATGAATAAAACACACTCATGGTGGTAAAGGATGAAAAGGGGAACGAGAAAAATGATCCCATGCACAAGAACGAGGCAACCCGACAATTTTCTCCATTTCAGAAGGTTCAACACGGGCCGTGCCCAACCAACACGGCCCCGTGTCGAACCACCTGCAGAAAACGCCCAGTACAGGTAACTGGACACGGGCCGTGTTCACCCAACACGCCCCCGTGTCCAGACTTCTGTTTCTCTTATTTCAATTTTGTTACTGGCACTTGAACACGGGGCCGTGCCCGGATAACACGGGGCCGTGTTCAGTGCCCAGTAACACAAATTTTTGCTTTTTAAACACCATTTTACACATCTAATCAACCTAAAAATTTATTTTTGGGACACATTGAGGACAATGTGTAATTTAAGTGTGGGGGGGATGTTAAAACCTTGAATTTTGCAAGTCCTAAATACAAGCCTTACACAAAACTCTATTGGAACCGCTAATCACCCCAATTTTTTTCAAAAATTTCATTTTTTTTCTACTTGTCTAGGTTTAACTCGGGAAATTCAAGTTCTCAAAAAGGTTATATTTTTACAAATTTACAACCAATAGCGTAGTGATAAAAAGAACCAACATAAGAAAATTATGAAAAGGCATGACAAACTTATTTAAAAATTTGATTATATATACTTGATCACATAAAAACCCATTCCCACAAAAGTGAGTTTTGAGCCTTTATTGAGCACACAATTACATATCATTTGACTAAATGCTCATTTTTCGTTTCTTGTGTGAATAGCCGCTTGGTTCTTACGACTCTAGAACTTGCCATGACAATACATTCCCGGTCCTTATCAACTTAAACCCGAGTAAGTACATGATGGAGGCATTAGGACTAACCTTTTTCATTTTTACACCATTATTTTTCTTTTTCTTTTACCACCTACCAAAAAATCCCCCTAGTTAGCCCCTTTGAGCCTAAACCTTTTCGTTTCATCACCCAAACAAAAAACCCTTTTACCCACCAAAACCTTTTTTTCATTTTTTTTACCCTTTATTTTAGTAACAAGTTCGGTTCTTCGTAAAAAAAAAAAAAAAAAAAAAAATTTGATAATGATGAAGCAAAAAGAAAATAAACAAACAAAGTAATCAAAAATAACTTTGTTTGAATAAAAGCTTCATCAAAAATAAAAAAAATTGTAAAAATACGAAAACCGACACTTGTTACGCTTTTAGCCTTTTTTTTTACTAACCACTAACCCAACCACCTACCTTTAACCCTAGCCAACCCTTAACCCACAAAGTCCTCTTGATATCTACAAAGGTATAAAAGTTAAAAAGGAGGAGGATTGATTTCTTGGCAAGCCTATGGTAGGAGTAAGTTCCGTGCCGCTCTAGAGTGATTCACTAAAAATACACTTTCGGCCGAGTGTGAGTGATTTCCCCGCGAGGTATGTGAACTTGTATATAAATAGAATTTTAAAAAAGGCATGTTATGCCCAAATAAGTAATTTCTTTTATGAACAGTTCTAAATAAATCATTACGAATAGGAGTGTAAATAAATAAAAATAAAACCCAAAAAGATCTTGGAAATCCCGACACTCTATTACAAGCCCAAAACCTTCCCTTCTACCTATTCCATTTGGGAGTGTAAGCCACATATTAAAGAGTTTTGCTTGAGGACAAGCAAAAGTTCAAGTGTGGGGGTATTTGATGTGTGTAAAATGCAACATATAAATTACATCAAATGAGGCATAAAACTAACCCTTTTTTAGTACTAATATTGGAAAAAGAGTGTTTTTGTCTTCCTTTTGTATTTTCAGGATTAAATGAGCTCAAAAACACAAAAGAAGCAAAAAGACAGCTAAATCCAACATAAATACAAGAAAAGGAACATTAGTGGACTGCCCGAACCCTCAACGGCACCTTCCAAAGCAAAATAGAGAAAACAGAAGGCTGAACACGCCCCGTGCTCAGCCAGCACGGGGCCGTGCCCAAGAAGCAGCAGAAAAGACAAACTTATAGAAGCTTCTATTGCCCACCACGGGCCGTGCTCAGCGGACACGGGGGCGTGTCGAAAGTACAGCAGGCGCATTTATTGTAATTGCGAATTACAATTAATGAGGAGAGAGAGTGTCAGACGGGCACGGGGCCGTGTCCAGCGGACACGGGGCCGTGTCCAGCGGACACGGGGCCGTGTCCAGCTCTCTGTTCAGCCTATAAATAGGAGTGCTTGGATTCATTTCATCTCATCCCTTGGCACACCACCTCTCTCACACTTCATCCACCACCCACCACCATCACAACACCATCATCCACCACCATCATCCATTGTCCATCATAGAGTGTGTGAGTCGTCTCGGGATCCAAGATTGATCGTAAGAGTTCTTGACAATCAAGGCCATGTTTGCCTAAGTCTCTTACATCACTTGGTGAAGACAAAGTGTCTAGTATAATACTTTTTATTTCTAATCTTTTGCACTTTTTATTTGGTTTTGTATTAATGACTTTAATAACTAGTTACTTATGTTGAAGGTGATCTTTCCTTATCGTTTGTCCGTGGTGTCTTGGCATTATTTTACTGTCTATATAAAATAAAGGATTTTCACCATTCATATCTCCACGGTCTATATGGAGGTATGTTGGCTACCTGGTAGGGGGTTAAGGGAACGGTTTGGTAAAGGTCTTGCCATTGTTCAGCGTTTAGAGGTCCTGCAATGGACCTGGGTCAAATTTAGTAGGACCTCCTTCAATACTTCACGGTATTGGATGGCGGGGGTCCAAACTCTTTGATCCCCTCATAAGTTAACTACTATTAATACTATAACCCGGCTACTTAGGACTGTATCCCTGCTGACTCAGACTACTTAGCCGAGGGTAACGTCACCGCCAAAAGCGGGGCCTACCACAATACTGCATTAATAACTTAATTCATTATCTTCCAATAATCCACCCCTTTAGGATTGTATCCCTGCTGACTCAAACTACTGGGGTGAGGGTAACGTCACCTTCAAAAGAGGGGCCTACTACAATAACTAAGATAATCTCTTAATTATGTGCAAAAGTGCGGAAATAATCAAAGGTTATACTAGATACGAGTCGGAACCAAGTGATTCATCTTGTCTATCTGTTTTTATTTTTATTTTATTTTCAGCATTTTAGTTAGTTTTATTTTTCTTAGTTTAAAACATTTTTCTAAACTTTTATTCTGGTTAGACGTTGAGGATAAACCGGTACTAAAAGCTCTTGTGTCCTTGGACGACCTCGGTATCTTACCAACACTATACTACACTCAACGATGGGTGCACTTGCCCATATGTGTGTCTAGTGTCAGTGAAATATCGTGTTTTATAAATTTAAAACTTGGCAAAAATAAGTGTTAAAAAGGGCTTAAAATATACACCTAAAATATACGACACTTTCACGCACATCAACGATCCTACATAAAACATCTGGAAAATCTATTGCTTGGATTGATTTTGAGAAGTATAAAGATGAGGACGGGAACCAAAGGGCAAGATGCAAGCATTGCTCGAAAGATTTGGCTGCATGCCCGTATAAAAATGGGACATCGGCGTTGAGTAAACACAGTAGGAGATGTGAAAAACATCCGGAGTTTTTAAAAAACCAAAGCAATATTTTCTTGAAAAAAGGGAATGATGGTGAGGGCGGTAGTGGTGAGGTCAAGGCATGGAAGTATTGTGCGAAAGCAAGTAGAAGAGCCATAGTAGAGATGGTGTTAATAGACGAGGTCCCGTTTTCAACCGTTGAGCATCAGGGATTATTAATAAATTGTTCACCGTGAAACAACCGTCAGTCAAAACCACGTTCAAGTAGATCCTGACCGTAATAATTCAGGTGGTTACCTTCAAGATTTAATCTCATCCGTTCAAACCCAAAAAATTTGGCAGTTTGTTTTTTCAACGCCAGTTAAGTTTTGCTGTGTTTTCTGCATGTTTCTCGCTTCGTGGGTACGCTCCCTCAACCTTGTCGGTTCCTCTTGGATAACTTCTACGTGGTAGTTAGCATACAAGATGTATATATATGTCCGTGCATGCTTTGCATTACATCCTTTTCAATAAAGCATATCACTGTAAGGTGGTTACATATTTTATGTGTTTATGATGTTTGTTATATTTCGATAATAGTTTCTTATTTAGTTTGTTTGTTTTGCTTCAGTTATGATCGATGGATAATGTTGTGTATGATGAGGATTCAATTACGGGGAAAAATGTAAGTTGTTAATTTATATGGTATTGTGTTTATTTAATCACGTTTGTTCATTTGAATAATGATGCTTAGTTTTTCAGTTTGCTGGGTTAGACAGCGTTGTGGAAATGAAGCAGCCAGCAGATATGAAGTTTTCTAATATAGTTGGAAATGTAATATCATTTTTGTTTTGTCAAGTATTGTGATTTAGATAGCATTGTGTTTTTTACAATCGTTTTGTGTTTGTAGGAATCCTTTGTGTTATTAGAGTAAAAAATCATTGACATGCTTTTTTTGTCAGGTTGTAGCTGACGAGTGTGTGGATGGTCATTTGCATGAATTTTCTTATTACTCTAATGAGAATGTACATTTAGAAGCAAGTTTATGATGAAGTTTCTGTTATTATTTATGATATTGTGTGTTACTTAGAATCATTGTGTTATTTACAGCTATTGTGTTTTTTGTGATGGTTTTTTTTGTAATATATACTATGACAACAGTGGTTGACAGTTGTTTTTTTTTCTTTTCCAGGTGGTGGCTGACAACATTTTTGTGGATGATCATATTCAAACATTGAGCAGTACATGTGATGAAGTTGGAAACGTGCGTAATAATTCTTGTAAAATATTTTATCATGTTGTTTGTTTTTAAAAATTATTGTGTTTTTTTACATATACTGTGTTTTTTGGTTTATCTTTGTAATATACTATGACAACAGTGATTAACAGTTGTTTTTTTCCAGGTTGTGGCTGACAACATTTTTGTGGATGATCATTTTCAAAAGTTGAGTAAGATATCTGATGAAACTGGAGATGTATGTAGGGGTGTTCATCGAATCGAATATCAAATTTTTGAATTATTCGAATCGAATTATTCGAATAATTTTTATTTTCCCTTGAATTCGTATTCGATTCGAATTCGATTAAAACTAACCGAATTCGATTCGAATTCGTATTCGAATAAAAAACCCAATTCGTATTCGATTCGTATTCGATTAAAAAATCGAATTCGAATTCGAATAAATTCGATTTGATTCAGATTCTTTAAAAACATGTAAATAATTAACAAAATGAAACATAAATTTTAAAGCATCCATAAAGCAAGATATCACTATAAGTCTAAAATTCAAAACGAGAAGTTGAGAATAACCACTTCACATTACAAGTTAATATTTTTTGGGTTAGAAATCTATTGATATATTGTTACTTAAGATTTAGTTATGGGCCATGTAGTGAGATTGTTAATGGGTAATTTTAATACTTGAAATAAATTTTGAAAATGATTTATAGTATAGCCTAATAAAAGTTATATATGTATTATATATAAAAATAATAAATAAAAATGTATCATTTTTATTCGAATTTCGAATCGAATCGAATTTGAAATTATAAATTCGTATTCGATTTACTTGACTCGAATTGATTCGAATTCGAATTCTTATAATCGAAACGATTTTTTGATAATCGAATCGAATTTAATCGAATTTCGAATTTTTCGAATTCGAAACGAATTCTGAACACCCCTAGATGTATGTAACAATTCTTTTATAACTTTAAGATAACATTTTTTTAGTTCAACATGGTAGTTTATTTTATTAATGAGTATATTGTTTTTCAGTTTGAAGAATTGTTTGGAGTACTTCCTGACTTGACTATGTCTTCAATCGGAGCTGCAAAGGTAAATCGTTTATGTTAAAGTATGTAAATTATTTTGTTAGTGATAGATGGTGATGTTTATGCTGAATCTTATTATGTTTGCTTATATTTTGTTTTGTAAATTTCAGAACAAATCTAAAGGCTTTCACTTGGAGTTTGGTGCTTTGGTTGGATGTCCCGACAATTCTATAAAGCATGAGATCAACAAGGTTGGTTCCATATCTTTATGTTTAGTTGTGTTTAGTTAATATTCTAGATGAATGACTGACATATTATTCTCTAGCCTCGTAATTTCAGAAGAATTAATCAAAGGGTAAAGGCACTGAAGAATTGGAAGTGGGATGAGGTGATTGAAATCGACAGTTTGGCGAAGATTAGTTATGTTGTTTTTTTATGTATGATGATGGTTATTATATTTTGGTAATGATACTCTGTTGAGTTGGTGTTTTTTTATGTGTGTATTTTCTTTTCTCTTAAACATGCATGTTTTTCTTTGTTTGTAATATTTTCGTTGATTGATGCATAGTTAGCCGTGTACCAGTTTAAGTTTCCCATGTTTAATTAATGGTTTGTGTGTTTATAGTAGTAGATGTATGTAAACGTGTGTCTCTTCGGTTTTTTGTATGATTGTATCGTTTGCCGGACCAATTTTTACATCTTGTAACCGTTGATGTCATTAATGGTTCCGCGTTAGTGTCCTTAAGCCTTTTATATATATATATATGCAGACATTTCATGTATATCGTATCTCAAGTTATTTAAGTTTTAAAGATTTCTAATTAAAAAGTTAACTTTTTTCAATGGCTTCATCAAGTAATCAAGGAGAAGATTTGAAGGAACTATTTTATAAAGCAGTGATGGAAGATTTGGAAGCTGAGTTAGAGTTTTCTAAAGATCTGAGGAAATGTTTTCAATCTTTGAAGACTGGAGTTGGCTCTCGTGATGATGTAACTGAGACGTTGCGTTTATTGCCTCCAACTGCTGTTCGTGACCTGGCACTGTTGAATAATGGTGAGAGTGGGAAAAAAGATGTTCAGTTAATGGCACAGATGTTAGAGATATATAGACAAGTTAATGAGTCAATGGAGTTGAAGCGTAGGGTTTTAGTTTCCTTATAAGTAGTTTTGTTAAGTTTAGTGATAGTTGTTATAGTGAAGTGGTTTGTATTCAATTATTATGTATTTTTATTTTAATGGAATGTTTTGTTTTGTTTCTTGAAAGTCTGTTTCCTCTTTTCTTTGATAAGCACTGTTATTCAAATTCATTTTTATTTTAATGGAATGTTTTGTTTTGTTTCTTGAAAGTCTGTTTCCTCTTTTCTTTGATAAGCACTGTTATTCAAAATCAGTGTTTTTATCCACTGATATGCTATCCACTGATAGTAAAAATCACTCACTGCTTTCATTTGTCACCATTACAGCCACTGGTCTTCTTCTATCAGTGGTTTTCATAAAATACTTGTCCTTCATTTCCATCAGAGGTTGTCACGTGGACAGTGTTTCGACCATCAGATCTTTGTAACCGCTGCCATGTCAGCATTTACCTTTCCTATCTATAAAACCCTGATCAAAAATCCCAAACAGGGTTTTTACTGTAATTCAAAATTCCCCGATTCAATCATGGTGAAAAAATCCAGTAAAACCACACAAAAGGATTCACCCAAAATTGAGATTCCATTTAAATTTACACACAATTACTTGGGTATCTTTGAAAAACCCAGTGAAACCAGAATCTTTGATTCCATCATCGACAAACTTTCATCCACAAAGTGTACCAAGTTTGTTCATTTGAATAATGATGCTTAGTTTTTCAGTTTGCTGGGTTGGACATCGTTGTGGAAATGAAGCAGCTAGTAGATATGAAGTCTTCTAATATAGTTGGAAATGTAATATCATTTTGTTTTGTCAAGTATTGTGATTTAGATAGCATTGTGTTTTTTACAATCGTTTTGTGTTTGTAGTAATCCTTTGTGTTATTATAATAAAAAATCATTGACATGCTTTTTTTGTCAGGTTGTAGCTGACGAGTGTGTGGATGGTCATTTGCATGAATTTTCTTATTGCTCTAATGAGAATGTACATTTAGAAGCAAGTTTATGATGAAGTTTCTGTTATTATTTATGATATTGTGTGTTACTTAGAATCATTGTGTTATTTACAGCTATTGTGTTTTTTGTGATGGTTTTTTTGTTTTTTTTTTTTTTGTAATATACTATCACAACAGTGGTTGACATTTGTTTTTTTCTTTTCCAGGTGGTGGCTGACAACATTTTTGTGGATGATCATTTTCAAACGTTGAGCAGGACATGTGATGAAGTTAGAAACGTGCGTAATAATTCTTGTAAAATATTTTATCATGTTGTTTATTTTTAAAAATCATTTTAAAATATACTATGACAACAGTGATTAACAGTTGTTTTTTTTTTCCATGTTGTGGCTGACGACATTTTTGTGGATGATCATTTTCAAAAGTTGAGTAAGATATCTGATGAAACTGGAGATGTATGTAATAATTCTTTTATCACTGTAAGATAACATTGTTTTAGTTCAACATGGTAGTTTATTTTTTTAATGAGAATGTATATATATATTTTTTTTCCTGACTATAAAACCCTGATCAAAAACCCCAAACAGGCTTTTTACTGTAATTCAAAATTCCCTTCTAAAACAGTTGTCCTCAAAACTTTCACACAATCCTTTTCGCCTTCATTTCATCTTCTTCATCCTCGATTCAATCATGGTGAAAAAATCTAGTAAAACCACACAAAAGGATTCACCCAAAATTGAGATTCCGTTTAAATTTTCACACAATTACTTGGGTATCTTTGAAAAACCCAGTGAAACCAGAATCTTTGATTCTATCATCGACACACTTTCATCCACAAAGTACAAAACTTTGTTAACTTGTGATGCAACCGTTTACTTGGCTACACAAAGGGAGTTTTGAAAAAATGCAACCCTAGAAAAGGTGAACAAAAAGGTTGTAGCCATAAATTCTTCAATCAAGGCTGTAAAGTTCTCCATCACACCTCAAACGATTTCTGAAGTTTTTGAAATCAATGAGTTGGAAGGTAAAAGTTCTTTTACTAAAATAGAGTACCAAAGGGATTTCCTTGAAAGAGGGTATGAAGAAGAAATGCAAAAATATACTTTACAAAAAGGCAGTTTTCCATCTGCTACAAGGTTTTTATTTCATACCCTCCTTATGTGTGTATCCAACAAAACCACAGCCTTCAATGAAATCCCCTTGAAGATTCAATATATGGGTTATGCTATCCTGCAAGGAGAAAATTTTAATTACTCCCAGGAAATCTTTAATTACTTGGTCAAAAATGTTGATAAAAAGGCTTTCTTACTATTTCCAAGGTTTTTGAGTTATTATTTTGAGAAAAAGTTTTCAAAAGATAATGCCCATGTGCTTACATAGGGGGTTCCTTTTCAAATAAACAGTTTAACAGCAGAAACATTCACAAGAATGTTGAAATCTTCCAAAAGACAAGCAGAGGTTCCTGAGCAGACTTTAGCAGGTACCACTACTCCTCAGGTATCTGCTGTCGAGCCCACTGCTCCAGGTGATCATAGTAGCACAACCACTGCTATGAAACCCACACCTATCATTACCAAAAAGCCCAAAAAGAAATCATCCAAAAATCCCCCCAAACCCACTAAAAAGGCAACTCTGGAAGATGAGATCCCAGAGCCACTGCCAGTGACAAAACAAATGTCATCAACAACCACTGCTGCTACTTCCTCATAGCAGATGGAAGAAAGATCTTCATCCTTGCCTCAAACTCCTCCTGCATCCTCACAAAAAGATCAGGTTGTAAACACAGGGACACTAAATTATGATGCTCTGGGATCACTTGATTCCATCATCCAAAGCTCACTTCCCGGGGAAAATTCTCTTTCCACCCCTATCCTTACCTCACAAATTCCACCATCAATAAAACCTTTGTTGGAAGCAGTTGATATTGCCCAGACACAAAGTTGTTCTTCTCAATCACCTGTCAACGAGAATATACATCAACAAGTGACTGAGTCTGGTGTTTCTATCACTGTTAACCCACCAACAACAAATGAGGAGGCTACACTGCTGGAGTTACCTGAAATTCCAGTCAGTAGTTCAAGTGGAGCAGCAACTACAAATGTTGGATCAACAGATCTACATTTGGCCAGTTGTTTCATCAATCAGACTCCCTTGAAGGCAATTCCTTCCATAGCACCTCTGATATCCACCAGTGAGTTTGTTATGACCACTGGTACCATCAAAAGGTTATCAAGTGTTGAAGGAAGAAGACCCCAGTACCAAGAATAAGGGGCATCAATGGATGACTTTTGGAATTCGTTCCCTAAATCAAACATTGATACAACCACTGTAGGTGGGAAATCAGATGATCCCATTAACTTGGGTTATGGTTTGAAATATCAAGAATTGACGGAGAGGGTAGACAGAATTGACTCAGCTGTTACAGACATCAAAACAATGCTGCAACAGTTGTTAAATTCACAAAAGTCCATACCCACTGCTGCATCACATGTTCCATCTGCTTCCACTACCCCATCCTCTGATGCTCTTTGGGAGCTGTTTCAACCATTGCTCCACAAGCAAAGAGAGTATGCTGATTTACAACATGAACTCCACATCCAACAAATCAGAAATCACATGGAGTCAAGGTTTAAAGATACTCAAGCTGATATCAAGGCTATAAAGGCCCACATTCTAAACACCACTGGCACTGCTCCTCCTACTGTTCTCTTTATTGATAACCCCCCTCCAGATAATGCCAAAAAGGGGGAGAAAATCAAGCAGTGGAAAAAGAAGGGAATTGAAGATGGTATTTATGTTGAACCACAAAAACATAGCATGATTAAAGACATTCCCTTGCCAGATGGTAGTAAAAAGATTGATGTTACCACAAATGCACTTGCTGAAGTAATAGCAAGTGTAAAAAGGGATAGAGAGGCTAAGGATAAATCCAGGTGGAATGAGGAGAAAAGAGCTTTTATGGAGCTGAATGAGCAGGGTATTTCTGAGCCAAAGGATGATGAAAATCCTGAGCCAAAACGAAAGAATCCCACTAGAAAAGTGAGGGAAACACCTTCCAAAAGCTGCAAACATCAATCTTCCATCCAAACAGCTGTTGTCACACCTGCTGTATCAACAACTGCTGATACTTCAGTGGTTTCAACAGCTGTTAGGCAAACACCTGCAACCACTTCATCACACCCCACAACCATTGCCTTACCACCACCACCTAAATCATCATCAACACCACCTTCATCTCCTGTCAAAAAGCAGAAGACAACAGATGTTAGTCAGTCACCTATCACTTCCATCATCACCATTCAACCAACTATCACACCAAAATCAACACCACCTCAAAAGCCATCTGCTCAAGAGCAGAAGACATCTGCTGACACATCATTAGCTGTAATGACAACAGTAGATGAAACACCTGCTGTTTCAACACCTGTTAGTCAATCTCCCAAATCAACAGTTGTTGTTTCACCTACTGTATCAACAACTGTTGGTACTTCAGTGGTTTCAACAGTTGTTACCCCAACATCCACCACTTCAACTAGAATCATTGCTCCCACTTCAACTGCTGCCCCACCAAAAATACCATCACCACTAAAAACCACCTCACCATCAAAAACACCTTCATCACCACCATCACCTCCTGCTAAAAATCAAAAGACAGCTGATGACACATCATCAGTTGTAGTGACAACAGTGGTTGAAACACCAGTTGTTTCAACAGCTGTTTGTGAACCACCTTCCACTACAATAACCACCACTCAAATCATCACAACCACTGAACCAACCAAAACACCACCAGCCTCTCCCAAACCAACAACTGTTGTATCAACTGCTGTATCAACAACTGTTGGTACTTCAGTGGTTTCAACAGTTGTTAACCCAAAAATCACCACTTCAACTACAATCACTGCTCCCACTTCAACCACTGCCCCACCAAAAATACCATCACCACCAAAAACCAACTCACCACCAAAAACAACTTCATCACCACCATCATCTCCTGCTAAAAATCAGAAGACAGCTGATGACACATCATCAGTTGTAGTGACAACAGTGGTTGAAACACCAGTTGTTTCAACAGCTGTTTGTCAACCACCTTCCACTACAATAACCAGCACTCAAATCACCACCACCACTGAACCAACCAAAACACCATCAGCCTCTCGTAAACCAAAAAGGAGAAGGATGATTTTAAAAGATGATGATTCTCCACCACCCCATCATCTTCACAACCATCATCACTTGCTATAATTCCAAACCCTGTTCCATATTCTTCTGTACAGGCTTTTAACACAAACACTGCCATTGTTTCAGCAGCTGTCCAATATCCTCTGGAACTTATAGCAGTCAGAGAAGAAATTATATCTTTTTATTTTGAAGATGACCCTGCTAAAAGAAACCTACCATCCGTCCAAGGATATTCAAGGCCTAATAATATTGAAGAATACCTGAAAGTCAAAGTTCAACAAGCAGATGATATCTCTAAAAGAGAGTCACAAGGAAAATCTGATAAAGAAATTCAAAGGTACGATCAATTCCTGTTCTCACAAGTCAGAAAATTGGAGGAGTTTGCAAAAAAATTGTGTCAAAAGCTTTCAGAACGAGATGATGAAACCTTGAAGAAACATTATATTGAGCATATCATGGCCTTCAAAAGGTACAAAGGTGACAAAGGTCAATATAAAGATTGGACAGTGGGTGAACTCAAAGAGGAGTTAGAAAGGATTGAAAAGATGAATAAGGACAAGGTTAAACATACTCCACCTGTCTGGTCAAAATACATGAAAAATCTTCCAGACAAGGTGCTAGAGCTGAAAAGAATGAAAGAGGAACTTATTACTGCTGATTTTGGGTCAAAAAATCAAGTAACAAGATGGAAGGAAGACAAGGTCAGGGCAAATTACCAAAGGCTGGAAGAACTAAGGAAGAAAAATCTTGATATTCCCCAAAAGCCTGATTATTCTAACGAAGTGGTTCCAGAAAAGCCACAAAAGCAACAATTCAAAAGATCCACTGCTTCACCAGCTGCCTTCTTTCATCAAAGAATGAGACAAAAGCAGATGGATAAAGTAACAGCAGCAGATCAAGAAGCAGAAGAGTATCTTGTGAAAGTAGGAGTTAAAAGAATGATTGTAGAAAGTCTTGAGTCTGAACAACCTTCAACCACTGATCACCTTTGAAGAAAGCACTGATGCTCATCATCAGTGCTTAGACTACAATAGTGGAATGTTGAAGCAGTAGTTTTCTTATATTTTGTATTTTTCTTATAATTAGTAATTTGTAATCAGTGGTAATAGATGTAAGTTAAGTTGTCCTACAAACCTGATAACATGAATTGTGTTTTTTACAATGGTTTGTGTTTTATCAACGAAATTGTAAATTATAGTTTATATTGTGTTTTTTTGGCTTTTGTGTAATATCCTTGGGAGATCTTGATAACATCAATTGTTTTTTTTTTCTGTATATGTAACCTGCATGTTTATCATTTATTACAACTCATGAATGTGTGTTAAAAAGTAGTTGTAGAAGAGTGAAAACTGTTAACATCAACAATTGATTTTTATTACTTTTACTATAGATGTAGGTGAAGTTGTCCTACAGACATGATAATATGAATTGTGATTTTTACAGTGATTTGTGTTTTACTTACGAAATTGTATATATATCCTATCTTTTATGTTTACAGGATGATGGTCCTGTGCGATTTCCAAACGAATTAAAAACTTTGGTGGATAAACTGTTTGCATTCAAGATTGAAGTCAGTGAGACTAACTTGACATATTGTGATGAAGAATACGAGATTCAAAGAAAAACTGACGATGAATCAGTTGTTGATCTGGTTAAACAAATGTCTGGGATTAGTCAGGTACTATGAACTTTTAAATGAAGTATTATAGTTGTCTTTTCCATTTTGTTGTCTTTTGTTAATAAACTTTTTCAATTTTGGTTTAGGGCTGTATGCCTGATGATAAGAAGAATGGTACTCCAATTTCGCTTGTGTTGAGTTCTGATGGTGATACAATTGATAAAAAAATATGTTCAATATATAACATATAAACTAGAACTAGAAAACGTATATATTTATAAACACGGTTACATAGTAACCGTCCAAACTATGTAAAGTTTGGAACTAACAAACATGTTAACCTACTTACAAACAACTATTTTAACACTACAGAAGCTACGCTAAGTTTCTTCGTTTGCCAAAACTACCATATGTTATGGTTCAACCCTGTTTCAAAGTTTCAAACATCACCACTAGCGAAAAACATCGGTAAGGAACAAAGCACGAATATCTGGAAAGTACTGGAACGTGCAATGATCACCTTTTTTATGTTGTTATCTTTAAGCCATTTCGCCCAGTCTTTGACAATGTATTTGATAGTGTTTTTATTTGGCTCCGTCCTAACATCATGTTTTGTCTCTACATGTTGTCTGTTGACGATCTTAACTTTCAAGGTTTTGTCAATTCCTGTCATCTGTGCTACTGCAACCGGTATGCGCTATAAGTTACAAAGCATAATAATAATTTCCATTAATGATGTTGAAGTATTAAAAAAATACAAAAGTTAAGCAAATTATGTAAATATATTAGACGCCTATTAACATATAATTTTGTTGGTACTTACAAACCGTTTGGTGTATGGCACAAAAAATATGAGCGGATCAGTCTCATCATCATCAAACTCCTCTGATTCAGCCGAAGAGTCTTCCGAATCCGATATGACGATAACATCGTTTTCAGCTCCAGCCATTCTAAGAAACATTTAAAACGTTGACCCATTTTAGTAACGCGAAATTTATTTATTTTTTTCTTTTTGTTGTACTTTAAAGGAATGACAAACATACATAAGCTGCATAATACCGTTCCTCGCTATTTTACATCTTTATTCTACTTTAGTGACTTTCTTTTATTACATAACCATATCTTATATTTCTATCCTATCCCTTTTTATTCAACCTAATCATATAAAACACCTCACTATTGTTGAAAGTTTTACTTTAACAAAATGATGCTTTTGTTAAGTATAAAATTTTTCATACAGTCATTTGTTCGAACACCTGGTGTGCATCTTATATTTAATGTCTTTTAGCATTTCCCTGTGTTCAGTTGATTTCCTAAATCTGTTTTTTTTTCATACCCGAAGACATGTATGTAGTCAATACAATAAGAACATATGTATGTTATGTAACTGAATCAAGGTAAATATGTCAACCAAACAAGTTACATCTACGTTTCTGTATACAGATTGCCATTTTCATTAACTTATTCCAACCAACAAATGGCAAATGAACATCAACATTGAAAAAAAGGAATTACTTTACCTGATTTTTGTTGACTTAGAAATCGTATGTTGGAGAAATGAGCAATGCAAATGAGAGAAATTTTGAAACCCTTATCATAAATCCACTAACCGAAAGGATCTTTGTTGGAAGGGTAGTCATAAAGAAGTTCAGGTATGATGGATATTTTGACTTTTTGATACACCTTTAATTTTGAGAGAGAATATGGCTTTGAAGAGAAGATTTCATAAAATCTGATATATTGTTGCTGCCGCCGTTTTTTTTATATATATATTTTTTATTATTCGTTTATCTTTTCATATAAAAGATTAAAATTCACATATTCTGTTTTGGTTGATAATTTACAAAAATGGAATTTCATAATATATTTAGAGAATATTATAATAGTAACTATTTTTGATGTTCTATTAACAGGTCCTAAGATTTCGACGACTCTCGTCTTCTTCCACGCGCTTTCATTCTTTCTTTTGTTTTGCAGATCGGCTAGGATGTCGCAGATTTTCTGATCCTGTTTCAACAGTTGTGTGATAAACTCTTCTGAGTTGTTCATGAAATCTGATGGGGGAGAGTGGAGGTCTTCATCAAGCTATCCTATGTTGCTCCAGGTTTGATTGTAATTGTTATCACTGATGAGGCCGACTTTTCTGTTTAGTACTTCATATGCTGCCTTTCCTTCGAGCGACCATATAGAGAATTGTAATTGATTTAGTTTATGTTGATGTTGAATTGTGCCTGAATATAGAGTTGCAAACATGAAAAAAAAACACTATCTATACCATAAACATCTAATTTTGATAGATTTCATCTATCTTTATTTAATGGTGTTAATAATTGTTGTGTTAATCAATTTAAAAATAGTTTCTTAAAAGTTTTAAATTGTGTGAATTAGATGTAAGATTTTAAGTTAGTATGTATGACAATTCGATGTATGAGAATATAAGAACAGTTGTAGTTACTACTTGCAATAGAATAAAAAGTCATTATTATCTTAAATGTAGACACTGTTATTGATGTTCTTAATAGTTGAAGTTCAAATAGTTTTTTGAGTAGATTTTTGAATACATTACTTTGTGGTTATTTACTCGTATATTATTTAATATCTTCAGTTTAATTTATTTTACTATAGATATAGGTGAAGTAGGCCTACAAACCTGATAACATGAATTGTGTATTTTACAATTGTTTTTGTTTTACCAACGAAATTGTATATTATAGTATACTTGCTAACATCACCAGTTGTTTAAGATTGTGTTAATACAATGTTAAACTGCCTTCATTATCAGTTTTTTTTTATATAAGTTAGTGGTTGGTTATTTTTATTTTATTACATGGTCGTGTATGAAAAGCGGTTGTATACATTGTGTTTATATATAATCATTTGCATATCAAATTGTAGGAATTGTATTTCATTTATTATATTTTATATTGTAGCCCCAAAGATCATAAAATGGAAAAGCTTGGGTTTGCAATGATCGTTGATGAAATATTCACAAGGCTCCCTGCCAAAGCTATTGGTTGTTTGAAATGTGTTTGCAAAGATTTTCGTCAGGAACTGTCAACTCATTTGTTTGAGATGATGCATTCTTGTCGGGTTGGAAATTCATTACATAAGAAGTATATCTCTCTGCAAGATATGTCAATTGTTGTTGACGACGTAATAGGTGAGAATTTGGATGTGGTTACAATCAAACACATCACTTTTCCTGACAATGTTCAACCTAGATTCTTACGTATTCTAGCGTCGCTTAATGGGTTGTTGTTAGTGTGCTATGAACCGAGTTACTGTGAGCTGATCCTTTGGAATCCAACAACCAGGTGCCATAAGTGGTTGTCCGACGACTACTTTCATCAGCGGTATGGTCGAAACTGTGATACAGGTGGAATATATTTTGATGAAACCAATGATCTTAAAGTGCTTCACATCAAAAAATTTTTTTTTGATGATGTTATTGCTCGTGTTTATTCACGACGTCGTGAGACGTGGAGAAAAATACATTTCTTGAGGGGAGCTAATTTCGGTGGTCGGGGTTATTCATGGTCTTGCGGAATTTATTATGGCAAAACCATTTATTTCGTGTGTTCAAATAATTGGTATCCACCTTTGGAGAGATATATATAGTTGCTTTCGATGTTATTTCCGAAACTTTTAGAAGCTTTCGTTTTCCTGAAAGTTTGGAAGTTTCTCCTTGGCGAGGACAATTTCTGAGCATTGCAAAGAAGCTGCATTTTATTGTTGTTGAAAGGTCACCCGAGTTATCTGCTGATTTGTACAAAGTTGAAGATGAGGCCTTTATCAAGGTGTTTTCTATCAATAATCTTCATATAATTGATTATGAAGAAAGTCTCCAATGGTCCAATATATTTCAAAACAACAAGTGGTTGCTTAGAAACGTTTGGGGTGGTGTTGTTGAAGATGACGTGAGCAATGAAGTTATTAAATACCTCCATCATGTTGATTGCTACAACGGTTCGAAACGAGCATTATTTATTGAGACCACTGTTTCGCCGATCGATTAGAAATTATTATGCTATATTATAGGGAATGGTGGTCGTTTTTTCTAATTTTGTTTATTGTTTTAAGTAGTTCCGTATGTATAAGTGTATTACCAATTGTCTGCATGGATATTTAATTCCGCTTGGTGTTTTTTAGTCGTTTATTATTTCGAACTTTTAATGTTTTCAGCTTAATTTGTTTTACTATATATGTATGTGAAGTCCTACAAACCTGATAACATGAATTGTGTTTTTTCCAATGGTTTGTGTTTTACCAACAAAATTGTATTTTGTAGTATACATCGTGTATTTTTTGGCTTTTGTGTTGATTCTGATAACATCAATTGCTTTTTTTTGTATATGTATCCTGTATGTTTATCATTTAGTACAACTCATGCTAAAAGGCAGTTGTAAAAAACTGCTAATATCAACTATTGTTTTATATATATGTAACGCGGGTAGTTAATAGTTATTACTTATATTGGTTGTACGTGTGTTAAATTCAGTTATATACGTTTATTCAGAAGGTATATTGGACTTGGTACTTTCCTTCTTTTGTATAATATCGTGTTATTATTTTAAATGAAATATTTAATATGTGTAATTTTAATATATGGTTTGTACTAGCGGTTTATAATACAGGATTTTAGGTTAATAACTGTAGTCTTTCTTGCACGTTCTCCTACAAAGATGGTAAGGTAAATTGATGTGTTTATTTCAAAATGTTTTGTAGAAAGGTCAATATTTGCTAACATCAGTAGTTGTTTAAGATTGTGGTAATTCAATGTTAAACTGCTTTCATTAATAGTCTTTTTTTATATAAGTTACGTGGTTGGTTAGTTTTATTTTATCACACGGTTGTGTATGAAAAGCGGTTGTATTCATTGTGTTTATTTATAAACATTTACATATTAAATTGTCTCAATTGTATTTCACTTATTATATTTTATATTGTAGCCCTATAGATCATAAAATGGAAAAGCTTGGGTTTGCAATGATCGTCGATGAAATATTCACAAGGCTCCCTGCCAAAGCTATTGGTTGTTTGAAATGTGTTTGTAAAGATTTCCGTAAGGAACTGTCAACTCATTTTTTTGAGATGATGCATTCTTGTCGAATTGGAAATTCTCTACATAAGAAATATCTCTCCTTGTCAAATATGTCAATTGTTGTTGACGACGTAATAGGTGGGAATTTGGATGTGGTTACAAACAAACAGATCACTTTTCCTGGCAATGTTGACCCTAGATTCTTACGTATTCTAGCGTCGCTTAATGGGTTGTTGTTAGCGTCCTCTGAACCGAGTTGCTGTGAGCTGATCCTTTGGAATCCAACAACCAGGTGCCATAAGTTGTTGTCCGTGTCAGACTTTTGTCAGTGGTATGTTCGAAACTGTGATGCAGGTGGAATGTATTTTGATGAAACCAATGATCTTAAAGTGCTTCACATAAAATATTTTTTTTTGAATGTCGTTACTGCTCGTGTTTATTCACGACGTCGTGAGACGTGGAGAGAAATACATTTCTTGAAGGGAGCTAATTTCGGTGGTCGGGGTTATTCATGATCTTCCGGAATTTATTCTGGCAAAACCATATATTTCGTGTGTTCAAAAAATTGGTATCCCGCTTTGGAGAGGTATATAGTTGCTTTCGATGTTATTTCTGAAACTTTTAGAAGCCTTCGTTTTCCTGAAAGTTTGGAAGTTAGCCCTTGGCGAGGAGAATTTCTGAGCATTGCAAAGAAGCTCCATTTTATTGTTGTTGAAAGGTCTCCCGAGTTATCTGTTGGTTTGTTCAAAGTTAAAGATGAAGCCTTCATCAAGATGTTTTCTATCAATAATCTTCAAATTATTGGTTATGTTGAAAGTTTCCATTGGTCCAATATATTTCAAAACAACAAGTGGTTGATAAAAAACATTTGGAGTGGTGCTGTTGAAGCTAACCTGAGCAATGAAGTTTTTAATTACGTCCAACATGTTGATTCCTACATTGGTGCGAAACGAGCATTATTTATCGAGACCACTGTTTCGCTGATCGATTAGAAATTATTATGCTATATTATAGGGAATGGTGGTTGTTTTTTCGAATTTTATTTATTGTTGCAAGTAGTTACGTATGTATAAGTGTATTAACAATTGTCTGCATGGATATTTAATTCCGATTGGTGTTATTTAATCATATATTATTTCGAACTTTTAATATTTTCATATTAATTTGTTTTACTATATATGTAGGTAAAGAAGTCCTACAAACCTGATATCATGAATTTTGTTTTTTCCAATGGTTTGTGTTTTACCAACGAAATTGTATTTTGGTAGCATACATCGTGTATTTTTTTGCTTTTATGTAGATTCTGATAACATCAATTACTTTTTTTTGTATATGTATCATGTATGTTTATCATTTAGTACAACTCATTCATGGGTGCTAAAAGGCAGTTGTAGAAATATATGGTATGTTTATCATTTGGTACTATCCTTCTTTTGTATAAGATTGTGTTATTATATTAAATGAAATCTTAAATATGTGTAATTTTAATATATGGTATGTTCTAGCGGTTTATAATTCAGGATTTTAGGTTAATAAGTTGTTGTAGTCTTTCTTGCATGTTCTCCTACAAAGATGGAAAGGAAAACTGCTGTGTTCATCGATTCTAACTCAATTTTGATGTAGAGGTAGTTAACTGGAATGGTTATTATTGTGTAATTTTTTAAGAAATTGTGTTGTTTTATGAAGAGTGATATTTTCTCTTATTATATGACAATGTATGTGTTAGAACTTTTCTATTCAGGTTTAACTATTCTTTTGTAGTTGTGTGTCTTATCTTATCTTATTGTATATCATTAAATGCTGTGTTTATAAAAGATTTTAGGTTAATAAGTTGTTGTAGTCTTTCTTGCATGTTCTCCTACAAAGATGGTAAGGTAAACTGCTGTGTTGATTTCAAAATGTTTGTAGAAAGGTCAATATTTGCTAACATCAGCAGTTGTTTAAGATTGTGCTAATACAATGCTAAACTGCTTTCATTAACAGTTTTTTTATATAAGTAACGTGGTTGGTTAGTCTTATTTATCATCCGGTTGTGTATGAAAAGCGGTTGTATACATTGTGTCTATATATAAACATTTGCATATCAAATTGTCTCAATTGTATTTCATTTATTATATTTTATATTGTAGCCCCATAGATTATAAAATGGAAAAGCTTGGGTTTGCATTGATCTTTGATGAAATATTCACAAGGCTCCCTGCCAAAGCTATTGGTTGTTTGAAATGTGTTTGCAAAGATTTCCGTAAGGAACTGTCAACTCATTTTTTTGAGATGAGGCATTCTTGTCGAATTGGAAATTCACATAAGAAATATCTCTCCTTGCGAGGTATGTCAATTGTTGTTGACAACGTAATAGGTGGGAATTTGGATGTGTTTACAAGCAAACAGATCACTTTTCCTGGCAATGTTGACCCTATATTCTTATGCATTCTAGCGTCGCTTAATGGGCTGTTGTTAGTGTCTTTTAATGCGAGATGCTGTGAGCTGATCCTTTGGAATCCAACAACCAGGTGCCATAAGTTGTTGTCCGTCTCAGACTTTTCTCAGCGGTATGTTCAAAAATGTGATACAGGTGGAATGTATTTTGATGAAACCAATGATCTTAAAGTGCTTCACATCAAATATTATTTGTTGAATAATGTCGTTATTGTTCGTGTTTATTCACGACGTCGTGAGACGTGGAGGGAAATAGATTTCTTGAAGGGAGTTAATTTCGGTGGTCGGGGTTATTCAATGTCTTCCGGAATTTATTCTGGCAAATCCATATATTTCGTGTGTTCAAGAAGTTGGTATCCTGGCCCTTTCGAGAGGTATATAGTTGCTTTCAATGTTATTTCCGAAACTTTTAGAAGCATTCGTTTTCCTGAAAGTTTGGAAGTTACTCCTTGGCTAGGAAAAATTCTGAGCATTGCAAAGAAGCTCCATTTTATTGTTGTTGAAGGGTCTCCCGAGTTATCTGTTGGTTTGTACAAAGTTGAAGATGAAGCCTTCATCAAGATGTTTTCTATCAATAATATTCATATTATTAGTTATGAACAAAGTTTGCGTTGGTCTACTATATTTCAAAACAACAAGTGGTTGCTTAGAAACGTTTGGATTCGTCCTGTTGAAGCTAAGCTGAGCAATGAAGTTTTTAATTACCTTCAACATCTTGATTCCTACATTGGTGTGGAACAAGCGTTATTTATCAAGACCGTTGTTTCGCTGATTGATTAGAAATTATTATGCTATATTATAGGGAATGGTGGTCGTTTTTTAGAATTTTGTTTATTGTTTCAAGTAGTTCCGTATGTATAAGTGTATTAACAGTTGTCTACATGGATATTTATTTCCGATTGGTGTTATTTAATCATATATTATTTCGAACTTTTAATATTTTCAGTTTAATTTGTTTTACTATATATTTAGGTGAAGAAGTGCTACAAACCTGATATCATCAATTGCTTTTTTTTGTATATGTGTCATGTATTTATATCATTTAGTACAACTCATGAATGTGTGCTAAAAGGCAGTTGTAAAAATAGATGGTATGTTTATCATTTGGTTCTATCCTTCTTTTGTATAATATTGTGTTATTATATTAAATGAAATCTTTAATACGTGTAATT
Source organism: Helianthus tuberosus (assembly GCA_030545235.1). Taxonomy (NCBI): domain Eukaryota; kingdom Viridiplantae; phylum Streptophyta; class Magnoliopsida; order Asterales; family Asteraceae; genus Helianthus; species Helianthus tuberosus. Next base: position 481,339 of record JARYGA010060432.1, read on the forward strand.
TTAATATATGGTATGTACTAGCGGTTTATAATCCAGGATTTTAGGTTAATAAGTTGTTGTAGTCTTTCTTGCATGTTGTCCTACAAAGATGGTAAGGTAAACTCCTGTGTTCATTTGTTAATAAACCTTTCTTAACCGATCCTAACTCAAATTTAATGTAGAGGTAGTTATCTGGAATGGTTATTATTGTGTAATTTTTTAAGAAATTGTGTTATTTTATGAAGAGTGATTTTTGAGTAAACTTCCGTTTTGCTCCCTGTGGTTTGGTCACTTTAATGATTTTGCCCCAAACCTTTAAAAATAGCCATTTTCCTCCAATAGTTTGCTATGGTTTATCCAGTTTGCTCCCTGCGAGGAGCAAAATGGAAATACAGACAATTTGGATGGAGTTAGAGGCGGGGAGCAAAATGGAAAAACCATAGCAAACTATTGGAGGAAAATGGCTATTTTTAAAGGTTTGGGGCAAAACTGTTAAAGTGACCAAACCAGAGGGAGCAAAACGGAATTTCTTATTATATGACAATGTATGTATTAGAACTTTTGTATTCAGGTTTAACTATTCTTTTGTAGTTGTGTGTCTTATTTTATCTTATTGTATAACATTAAATGTTGTGTTTGATGTGTAATAAATATTTTGTGGCAGAGAAATTAATAAATTCCCTTATTGGATTATAAGCTAAGCATCCGGAGTGTTTATGATTGTGTGTTTATATAGTATTGTGTTTTTTATTTTATATGGGAGTATTATGATTGTGTTTTTTCTATATTATTGTTTTTTTATTTTACATGCTATACTTTATGTATTATTTGTTTTACATCATGTTATGTATTAGCGGTTTACTACTTATGTGCTGTCGCCCATGTTCATACAAATCTGGTGTCATCAACTGCTTTTTATGGTGTATAAATATCGTATTACTTGATTATTTAATAAACATATCATACTCGATTATGTCCAGTTTTATTCGTAAGGTTTGTTTAGTTCATATTCTTTCTGTTTTGAAAACAAGTGCATTGCATTATGTGATAATTGTCTGCATTGTTTTTGTATTAGATTCTGAGTTACTGACAGCAAAGTTGATGCATTACTGCTTTCTAATTCTATCGTGTTGCAGGTGGTTATGGATGATTTTCTAAAGAATGTTGTTTTTAGTAACATCGATGATGTGTGGGAAATTAGTGAGGTAATCATAGACCATTTCAAGTTTGGTATTTCAATACGTATTTACATTAGATGTAAGTGGATATATTTATATTTTTTACAGCCACGATCTGTTATCATACTGGGTACCGTAAAGGAAATATCCAAGGAGGTTGGTTGGTTTTCTTTGAAGTGTCCTAATTGTTTAAATGAGGCTTGTACAAAAAACATGGGTTTAACTAAATCTGACGGAGGTTGTGATGAAGACCAACATACGTTGTACGTGTGCCCTAATGAATTTTGTCGAAAAAATGTTATTGATGAACCGGTTTTAAGGTATTGTTATTATTCTGTTGTTATTTATGTTGTCATTTTGACATTGTAACTTTCTTCATCAGTTACCTTATTTTAGTTTATGTGATCCGTTTGAATTCAAATTTATTTGTTATGTTATCAATTAGATTGAAGGTTCGTGTTGAGGATAGCAGTGGTGATGTATCTCTTATTTTGTTTCATAATACGGCTAACCATGTTATCGAGAAGTCTGCGAAACAGTTGGTTCAGGATAACATATTGGTAGTATGCATGTGTATGATTTACATTTAGTTTCTATTTCTCAAATTATATTTTTTTGTAAGCTAACTTTTGGGTTATATATCCTATCTTTTATGTTTTCAGGATGACGGTACTGTGCGATTTCCAAACGAATTAAAAACTTTGGTGGATAAATTGTTTGCATTCAAGATTGAAGTCAGTGAGACTAACTTGACATATTGTGATGAAGAATACGAGATTCAAAGAATAACTGACGATGAATCAGTTGTTGATGTGGTTAAACAAATGTCTGGGATTAGTCAGGTACTATGAATTTTTAACTGAAGTATTATAGTTGTATTTAGTTAATAAACTTTTTCAATTTTGGTTTAGAGCTGTATGCTTGATGATAAGAAGAATAGTACTCCAATTTTGCTTGTGATGAGTTCCGATGGTGATTCAATTGATAAAAAAACATGTTTAATGGTTTGTAAAGATACGACGTCTAAGCGTAAATTGCTTGATCTTTACAATTTGGATGTCATTTCGAACTCGAGAATCTGTGAAAGTACAAGTAATAATATTGTAGAGAGCGTGAAAGATGTTGGTAAGAAAGAGATTAAGTTTACCCATTTTAATGAGTGAGATGTAGTTTCTTTTGTTTGTTGCATTTTAGAGCGATGGTTTTTATGTTTTGTGTTTGTTCAATGTTTTTTATTCAGGACATAAACTTTCTCTTCTGTGTTTTTTTATTCTCGTATGTTTTGATACTGTTCAGATTTCTTATGTGTGAGTATCTGAAGTTCAGTTTAGATATTGGTTGTTAATAATAATATGCTACTCCCTCCGTCCCACTAAAAGTCTCCTATTTTGAATTTTCAAAGTCTTTATTTATAAACTTTGACCTTAAATAATTTTGTTTGTGTTAGATAATATTTGATGAAAGTTATTGGATTTGAGTGTGTTTTACAAATGTTTTTATCGGGTTAATTTTCATCAAGTTTTATACAACACAAAAAATATATAATTAAAGTCAAAGTTTATAAATAAAGACTTTGAAAATTCAAAACATGACACTTTTAATGGGACGGAGGTAGTACATTAGTTAAGTTGTATATATAAAAACTTATAAGAGGAACATAAATATAACCATCATTCATTGACAAAATTATAGATAATAACAAAATTTGTCAATACATTAGATGTGGAATCATGTTGGTCGTTAAGTATGAGATCAAAAAGCGAAAAGATAAGGAAGTGTCCTACTATCATGGAAAGAAACCTCATACCAACAGCTACATGCACATTAAACAAACTAATTTGCATTCAGTCTAAGAAGCCAGAAATTTAGTAAGAGCTTGCTTTCCTTGGTTGGTTTTTGCTGTGTATTGGTCAGCTAAGCTGTTTGCTTTATCAAGAAGATCCTCTGTGTCCCTTTCTTCATCAGACAGAAGCAATCCAGCAATGTACTGTTCATGTGAAGGTGGGTTGCTCATGATCTTCATTCTCATCTTCTTATTCTCCCGTAGTTGCTGTTGAAGGTGTCGTGTTATGTCAATCAAGCTGTCTCTGATCTCTCTTTCTGTGTCTTCATGTTGACCTTTGAATCCTTCATAGATATCCCTTTTAACTTGGGACAGTTCAGACCAACCTTTGGAGTTTGATGTATTCATTGTAGTTAGAATAGAGAAGAGTTGAGTGAAAGATAGAGAGTCGTTGAAGAGGTTAGACAAGGATGTAGTTAGGAGGTATTATATATAATAGGATTAACAATTTGTGTGAAAGAAGAGTAATGATTTCTTATTGGTATATGAGCTTAGATGCAATGATGATTTATTGAAACGGTCTTTTCATTTGCAGTTGAATCTTTTCAAGTAATTAATGTAAAGTGGTTTAGAAAAATATAAGATATAAATATATAAATTGTGTTTTTCCAATGTCAGTTATTTTTATAGTCTAGATAACTTAAGTGATGATTAGTTACATGTTATATTTTAGTTGTATATATATTCTAAATTATAGTTGTGTTATATTTGGTCTGTTGGCTCTTTTGTGAACAATACCTTATATTTCACTGTTAAACAAGTGAGGGTACGAGGGGACATTCATATAATTGGTTTTGATGTAATTACCGAATCGTTTAAGAGGTTTCCTTTTCCACCAGTTAATGACCTGTATGTTTATGACGGACATTTTCTCACTGTTAACAATAAGCTTCATATGTTTGTTGTTGAAATCTGACCTAATGTTAATGCGAGTCTTTTCAAATATCAAGATAATTTATGGTCTAAGGTGTCGTCTTTCCCAAATGTTGAAACATTCTCATTTGTGGAATGGTGTGGAGCATTGGATGTGGCAAATGGCAAATTGATTTTGCTCCCCAAATTTGGGAATATTGCTGAAGTATACATGAGTGTACAAGATTTTGAATACCTTCAACATCTTGATTCTTTTTGTTGGCTTAAAGGAGCATTATTTGGTCGTAAAGGAGCATTATTTTTAGAGACTGTTGATTCAGCTATTGGGTAGTGCTATTTTCTTGTATTTTTATTTGCTGTTATACTGTTAGCAATTTTGTTTTTTGTGTTTATTATTTTAAAAAGTGTTTCAATTTTATTTAGTTTTATTTTTCTATTGTATTGGGAACATTTTTGGGACTCCATTGTAGTATTAATTGTGGTTAGCTATTTTTATTCGTTTTGAATTTGTATTACTTATCATTTGTTTGATGATTTATGTAAAAGTAGAAACATTTGTAAACCAATATATATTTTTTAATCCATCACACTTATAGATATGTTTACATATTAAACAACCATTGGCATCAAATGCAGTTTATTACTGCTATTGGGATATAGTAGTTGATATATGTTTGAGTGGTCTGTATTTTGTGGTGATTATTACAGTGGTCTATAGCAGATTCTATAAGTTACGTTAACAAGTTAGTTCATACAAAATTATTATTTACTATTTGTTTGCAAGGACATATTCGTTTTGAAACAATATGATAAACAACAATGTAAGTAGAGCAACGATGATTATCATTGTGTACGGGTATTACCAATACAAAATACATTGTTTTTTGAAGTTTAGGGAAAGTGTTATAAGCCTTCATGTTTAACGACAGTTAATTTAAACAAAAAAAACTATCACCAACCATACTGCATATTAGTTGTTGCAAAAAGAAGTCAAGTTGGTTCTGAATCTGCTTCTGGCTGTGTGAATTAATTTAACCTGCAAACGTTTGAAAGTAATATCATACCTTCATCTTCTAAGATCTTGAAAGTGCACTTATCTCCAAAAGATATATCATTCTCTACCATAAATTGCAGCCATTCATTCACCAGATATTCCTTTCGCACTCTACGTGAATGAATTTTGACTCCCATGTTATAACAACTTCCTTCTTGATTTTTTATTATCAAAGTGCGTGTCTGAGCAATTTTCTTCTTTTTAACAACTTCATCTGGGATGAACTGTTTTTCAAGTAGTATAATAAACAATGTTAGTGTAGGATCGTGATCTGACCCGAACGAGTCGTTCAGAGGAGTTTACTTCGTTTCAGGTGCGGAATAACAAGAAACGAAGCTAGAAACAGCTTATTCTTCACTTAATCTACTGATTATATTGATTTGACAAACGATTACAGCTCGATCTTCACACCGGCAGAGCTTCGGCGTGGAATACAAGGGTATGTTATGAGGTTTCGCTCAAAGATCACCTATATATAGGCTTGTGGTTTCGCTCTTAGGTACATGTACACATAAGCGAAACCCTAACATGTCCTAATAAGCGAAACCTCCATCAATTGTCCCTATGAGCGAAACCTGCTCACTAAACACTATACACTTCCTGTTTACTCGTAAAACGTGCCCTAATCTAAACAATACAATGTAAGACTCGATCCAAGACGAAGTCAACAGATGTAGTGCACCAACAGACTCCCCCTCAGATGTTGACGAAGTCGACTATCGAGTCACGACAATACTGTATCTTCACATCTTCAGTCTTGATCAGTCTCTGGGCTTTTCTTTCTCTCTATCTTCATCAACAGACTCCCCCTCTCGATTTGCTGGCATTCCTTTGTTCTTCAGCAACATCTGCTTCAGGATCTTTGTCTGGCTTTCTTTATCTTCAGAATCCAAAACCTGGCACTCTATCTTCAGATTCAGAATTGAAACTTGACTATTCCTGCACATTCTTAACCCAGAAATGAATTTCTAAATTTAAAAATTTGAATGCACCAACAATCACTCTCCCTCAGATCATACACATTTGATGAACCACTTGTTGATTTCCAAAACATATTTTGACAATTAAGACACACTCCCCCTCACAACAATGTCATCATGTTTAGCACTTGGAATTTTGACAATCAGCTTTCCAACATTAGTTGTCGAAAATCTTTTTGACTTTTTCAAAAGTTTAAGCTAAAACACACACAAAATCTTTTTGGATTTTTCTGAAAGAAAGAAATGTAATGCAGTAAAGAAATATTTACAAACAATATTTTTGTGAGTTCGTGTAAGAGGATCATATCAGTTTCTGAGACATATCACCAACACCGTTAAGCTTCATTTCATTTTAAGTTCTAAACAATTCACCTAGATTGTCAGTATATTGGTCCACTTAAATTCTCACACAAAGTTCAACTGTTCCGAGATACGATATTAATGTCTTAGGAACTTAAACTTATTCGTGTGTCCCACTACTTGAATATACTCCCGTATCCAGATCCCAATATTCAGTCTTACAGGAGAGTATACCACAGATGATATCTGTAAGGGGTTATAAATTATGAAGAATCATGAGAGCTCAGGTCAGAACTACCGTTCAGCAGAGAGATCATGACTCAACTTTTGGGTGTGTCCCCTTTAGAGGATCTTTTGATTACAACAGCAATGACTATCAATTTTATTGTTTCATCAATTTGCTGAGGGCGAAGCTATGTTTCAAGCTTTTGTAGAAAGCATTATCCGGGGACTAGGTCAGAACTTCCATTCAACAGAAGTCCCGGGATAATACCCCAGATATCACTGAGCATAAAGACCTAGTATCTCAGAAAAAGGGACCTTTCAAACAAGATTTCGGGGGTTACCCATATATCCAAGAAGTTGTTCCCCACGATATAAGCAAGTTTGAATTTAGGTTTATATCTCGTCACAATTTACTAAATGTGCAAAAACCTACTGGCATATCCGCAGTGAGATTGTTTATCACATTTTAAACTTTCCAATTCTTTAGCATGTTGTGATAGTCTACTGATGTACTATCATTTCCACTTTTATACAACAAAACTCATTTTTGATTTTATCATGTTTTTGTCTTTTTCAAATTTTCAAATGTTTTTGGATTTTCAGAAATTTCTACTCCCCCTAAAATGCAAACACATGAAAGTAAATTTGAAATCAAACAGTACAATGAACTTGACAACTGATATTGAATCGCTTCAAATCGCCATTCACTTGGCATAAACAATCAGAACTCCCCCTTTCACAAAACTATTTTATCATAATGATTTCAAAACACTTAAGTTTGTTTTAATCAAAATGATTTTTCCGGAAAATAATTTTTTTTGGTTTTAACCACTTGTAAAGTTAGGGGTTTGGTTCATCATATTGTCCTTCAAATACCAATAGTAAGTATGGTCCAATCAAGTTCAACCTAATGACCTTGATTAACCACTTGTAAGAATAAACCTCTTACCACTTGTAAGTATATCCAAAACATTTAACTACATGTAGGAATAAATCATCTACACAAACCATTCTACCAATCAAGATGCCGATTCCTGCTTCACACTTACCAACCTGGAAGCTCCGGCAATTCACACTTATCCTGTAAAAATTTAAACTTTATAAGATTCATTTACAATCATCAATTTTCAAGAAAGATGCCGATTCCTGATCCTCGATTACAAACTTGGGATCTCCGGCATAGTCCTAAGACTTCAAGGGAAACAGACTTCCATCCAAGTCTTTTCAGACTTGATGGCTTTCAGTTCTTGCGCAGTAGGGTTATAAGTTGGCTTTTTAGTTGCATAAAAACCTTTAACCCCCTTAGCTTCCCCATTCAGCATTTTCCCAAAAATTTTCTTAACACTTCCATTGAATGTTTTCTCGACATCAAACTTAGTATTCTCGTTGTAAAACTGATTCGAGATATCAACCTTACCAACTTTCTTTTTAACTTCTTCAAATTTTAGTGATGGAAACTCAACATCATTCACTGAAATTTTCACCTCAACCTGTGGCTCTTCTGGCTTTGTGGAACCAGATTCATCGCCGACATTCACATCAACTTTCTTAACAACCCACACTTGGTTGTCATTCCCTTTCTTTTTATAAAAATTCTTTTTAGAACACTCACCAACCTCATAAGTTGAGTTTTCAAAAATTTTAAATTTTTTGGTTGGTGGTTCAATATCAACAACTTTTTCTTTCAACTTGTTAGAAACTCCCTGTTTTGACTTGGCATTTTTTGGACAGTTCCATGCAATGTGACCAGCTTCATTGCATTTGTAACAGGTTCTAGTTTCTTTTGAGTAACAAACTTCAGTTCCATTCCTCTTCTTTTCAGCAAGAAACTCCTGGTTTGACTGTCTCCAGAACGGTTTCTTCTGTTCCTCTTCTACACTTCCACGTGACACAAATTCTGTTTTTGTTTTAGAATTTTTCAAATTTTTATGATTTTCTGGTGGAATAAATCCAAGACCTTTCTTTTTGTAGCTACGATTTTGGTTTGATTTCTTTTGAAAACCAGAACCAGAATTGTAACCCTTTTTCTTGTTTAAACGTTGTTGAACTCTTGAAGTATACTTTTTAGGTTTTTCAATAAGATTTAAATCTTTTATTTTAGAAATATTAATTTCTGTCATTTTGAAAACCTTGTTGATCATGTCAAAACGAACACTTCTTATTGGAAACTCTTTGTCAGAGTATAATTTGTCCGAATCATTTAAAGTGTATGCAACTTCAAATGTTTCATCATCCAAATTTGCTTTCGATAACAAAAATTCTTTACTATAAGACCGTTTGACCGACGACTTTGGACTGTTGACTGACGAATTTGACCCTTCAGACTCAGACTTTGACTCGGATTCCTCCTCAGTATCCAACACCTGATCGACCACCTTTTTTATTAACTCAGACTCATGATCAGTATCGGACGAGGTAAACGTGACATCAATGTTATCTGGTAAAACGTGAGTTGTGTCGGTTTTTAGCTTTATATTGACTGCTTTTTCAAGTTGCTCATCGTTTGGTTTTCTAGGAGAATACCCTTCCCAAATTGGAGGCGGACACTTGTTATAGCTAACAGTCGGTTTCTTACCACTATCTTTCTTTTTCTTCGGCTTCTCGTCTTGAAAAACTTCCATACCTGCAACAGTTGGGTAAATACAATCAATGAGATAATCAGAACTAGAATAACTTTGTAATAAACGTCTAATTCTCTCATTCTCGATCTTTTCTGTCTCCAACTCTTGCTTCCGTTTAGCACTCTCTTCGATGTAAAAGTTGATGGCTTTTTGCTTTGTCATCATAACAGCATTCATCATCGTTAGTGCTTGTTCTCTTTCTGAATTTGTCTTTTGGAGACCAGTTACTGTTTTGTTCAAGACATCATAAGATTCTTTCACATAGTTGAGGTTGAACTGTAACTGCTCCTTCTTCTCTTCATATTCAGCAATTATCTCGTCTTTTGCTGCACAACCCTTGCATGCTTCCAAACACTTCTCGCAAGGCTTTACAACTTCAACAATCTTCTCAATCTCAATTGTCTTTACCATTTCAACCACTTTTTCTTCTTCAATCACCTTCTCTTTTACCTTCACTCGCTCAGTTTCAACCATCTCCTCAGCAACACTGTCAACATTCTCTTTCTGAACAACATCTTCAGATTTCATTTGTTGTTGTTCTTTAGCAGCTCGTTTCTCCTTTAGTTTCTCCATACGATCTGCAAAATAGAAATGAAAACTTTCAGGAGAAAGATGAGTTTTAGCAACATTAATGTGTTTTTCCTCCTCATCATCACTGCTACTATCATCTGGAGTTGACTGATCAAACTGTGCAGACTTTTCAGAAC
>JARYGA010060433.1:0-31033 GCA_030545235.1 Helianthus tuberosus
CCACAGGAAAAGAAATCATGGGCTTCATTGTTTGAATGAATTGCTATGATGTTTGCAGGGGCTGCCGATGTCGTATATCTCAAAGTGGATAATGGACAGCGGAGCTTCATGACACATGACCGGAATGCTAGCATTGCTTTATGACGTCAAGTCTATCAGCGGAGGATATGTGGGATTCGCTGGGAATCAGGGTGGAAGGATAGTTGGTCAAGGGAAGTTAACGAATGGAGCCATCACGTTTGATAAAGTGAATTATATAATTGAACTTGAAAACAATCTGCTGAGTATCTCACAGATTTGTGACAAGTTCTTTACCGTACATTTCACTAAAAATGAATGTTTAGTTTTAAAACCTGGTTTCAAAATTCCTGAAGAAATGGTGTTGTTGCGAGCACCATGATAAAATGATTTATATATTCTTGATATGGGTGTCGCAACACCAACAGATCATCAGAAACAATGTTTTGTGTCTAAAACCAAAGCAACAGAAAAAGAGTCGATAATGTGGCATCGAAAGATGGGCCACATTCATGTCAGAAAAATGAACTTTCTTGTACATAATGATTTAGTTGAAGGTGTAAATTTGAAAAACTTTCACTTGAATGATGATTGTATAGCTTGCAAGAAAGGAAAGCAGATAAAGAAGTCACATCCAAAGAAGCTCCTAAACTCAATCAGGGTACCACTTGAGAGACTCCACATGGATCTCTTTGGACCAGTTAATGTGCATAGCATTAATGGAGATTTATACTGTCTTGTGGTCACTGATGACTTCACAAGGTTTTCTTGGGTGGTGTGTATGGAGAGGAAAGATCAAACGTTTGAGTCTTTGATGATTCTTTTCAAAAAGATAGAAACGGTCTACAAATTGCCAATTAGGAGAATAAGAAGTGACAATGGAACAGAGTTTAAGAACAATCGCATGCTCGAGTTCTGTAACGAGAAGGGAACAAACATTCCTACAACTGGTACAAACGATCACGAGGCCGGTCCCAGTGGAACAGCTCACGAACCACCAGAGGAACCCGCTCCATCATTTGATCAATCCGATGACTCAGAATCGGAGAACGGTTCGATTTTTGATGAGGATCCAAATGTTGCTACGACTGAAGCTGAGGATCACACTGGTGATCAAGACATCACGAATCTGCAATCGGAAGTGAACGTGCCTGACAATGTCATGCCAAGAACTCTTTCTTACCATCCTTCAGAGCAGATAATTGGTGATCTTCAGAGCGGAGTAAAGACGAGAGATTAGATCAACAGAGCACTTACTTGTTTTTATTCATCTGTTGCTCCTTTGCAGGAAGAATTCTCACTTAAATGTTTTATCTCGCAGATCGAACCCAGAACGTATAAAGAAGCCTTGACTGAAGACAGCTGGGTGAACGCTATGCAGGAAGAGCTGCAGCAGTTCGAGAAACTGGGAGTCTGGAGATTAGTAGATCTTCCTGAAAACCAGAAACTGATAAAGACAAAGTGGGTATTTAAGTACAAAAGAGATGATAGAGGCGTGATTGTAAGGAATAAAGCACGATTGGTAGTACAGGGTTTCAGCCAGCAGGAGGGGATCGATTTTACTGAGGTGTATGCCCCTATAGCTAGGCTCGAGGCGATAAGAATCTTCCTAGCATTTGCATCGTGGAAAGGATTCAAAGTATACCAGCTAGATGTGAAGTCTGCATTCCTATACGGGAAAATCAAAGAAGAAGTGTACGTTGGTCAACCGCCGGGGTTTACTGATCCAGTACACAAGAACAAAGTCTATCTTCTGGACAAAGCGCTCTACGGACTTCACCAGGCTCCGAGAGCCTGGTATGAGACGATTTCCCAACATTTGCTGGCCAACGGGTTTAGCAGAGGGACAGTTGATAGTACGTTGTTCATCAAAGAAGTTGCAGGGCATATCTTAATCGTGCAGATCTACGTCGATGATATCATCTTTGGATTGACAAATGACGAGTTATGTAAAGATTTTGAGAATGTGATGAAAAAGAAATTCGAGATGAGTTCGATGGGGGAGATGAAGTTCTCCTAGGGCTACAGGTGGAGCAAATGCCCGAAGGAATCTTCATTCACCAAAAAAAGTACGTGAACGATGTTATGGAGAAGTTCAACATGGCTCAATCCAGTCCAGCATCAACCCCCCTAGCTCAGAATCACGGGATTTTCCCAGACGAGAGTGGAGAGAAAGTGGAAGAGACGCTGTATCGGTCAATGATTGGATCCTTGATGTATCTTACTGCTTCCCGCCCGGATATCATGTATCCGACTTATTTATGTGCACGATATCAGTCAAGCCCACGCCAGTCACATCTGACGATCGTGAAACGAATCTTACGGTATTTGAAAGGCTGCCCAAGCACCGGCTTGTGGTATCCTAAGTCTGGCGATTTCTCTCTCACAGGTTTTGCTGATTTAGATTATGGTAGTTGCAAGCAGAATGCTAAGTCCACCACTGCTGGGTGTCAGTTCTTTGGAACTCGACTGGTCACCTAGCAGTGCAAGAAACAAACCTCAGTAGCGCTCTCTACGTGCGAGGCAGAATACGTTTCGGCCTCGAGCTGTTGTTCACAGATCCTTTGGATCCAACAGCAGTTGCGAGACTTTGGTTTGCAGTTCTTGAATACACCGATTTTTGTGGACAACGAAGCGGCTATTAACATAACGAAAAACCCGGTTCACCACTCGAAAACTAAACATATTGAAATTCGGCATCACTTCATCCGTGATTGCTATGAAAAGAAGTTAATCCGAATAGAACATATACACACCGATGAACAGAAGGCTGATTTCTATACTAAACCTTTTGATAGAAAAAGATTTAATTGTCTTTTGAAATTGAATGGGATGAAAAATCTGTTTTCTTGGAGGGTAATCGAGTGTGAAGCCGAGGAGGACGGCGATCTGATGTGATCCACGTTATGTTGTCAAGTTTTTGTACAGTTTATTTTCTGCTTTTGATAAAAACCAAAAACACAAAAATATGTTTTTGTTTTTAGGGGGAGAAAGTTTACAGAAAAATACAAAAACATGATAAAATTTCAAAATCCAAAAACATTTGAAAAAGTAAAAATGAGTTTGTGTAAAAAGGGGAAATGATAGTACATCAGCTAGACAGTGCAGTACGCTAAAGAAATGTAATGTAAAAATGTGTTAAGCAGTCTTGTAGATGATATGCCGATAGGTTTTTACACATTTAGTAGATTTGTTCGGGATATAAACATAAAATTTCTTGCTTTTATGTGGGGAACATCTCTCGGATATATGGGTAACCCCCGAAATCTTGTTTGAAAGGTCCCTCTTTCTGAGATACTAGGTCTTTATACTCAGTGATATCTGGGGTATTATCCTGGGACTTCTGATTTTGCGGAAGCAATGGCCTAGTCCCCAGAGAATATTTTACTGCTTGCTTGAAATATAGCGCCGCCCTCAGCATAAAATGATGAGACAATAAAATTGCTAATCAATGTTGTTGTAAAAAAGATCCTCTAAAGGGGACCCACCCAAAGTCAAACCGTCATATCTCTGCTGAACGGAAGTTCTGACCTGAGCTCTCACGGTTTCGACGGTTTCATAATTTATTCCCTTACAGATATCATCTGTGGTATACTCACCTGTAAGACTGAATATTGGGATCTGGATACGGGAGTATATTCTGAGGTGGTACACGCATAAAAGTTAAGCCTTAAAACATTAAATTCGTATCCTGAACAGATTGAACTTTGTGTGAAAATTTAAAGTGGACCAGTATATCGACAATCATTGCAAATTTTTTAATGCTTAAAATGTCATCAAAGCTTAACGGTACTTGTATCTCGTCGGCAGCTGATATGATCCCCTAACACGCTCGCAAAAATATTGTGTGTACAGTTTATTGCTTACCATATTCAAAATCCAAAAAGATTTTGTTTTTCATCTTATTTTCGACAACAGACGTTGGGGATCTGAGGGTCAAAGTCTTGTGTGCTGAACAAGTCTGGATCTTGAGGGTTGGGTAAGCAGAAGATTGTGAAAAAGTGGTTGGTAATTGCTTGAAAGTTCAAAAGTTCATTAATTTGCACTTAAATCATTTTCAGAAAGTCAGCAAACTTCATAATTTGGTCAGCCAGGGTCATTAACTTGGACTTGGCAGGCTAAACAGTTGACCAGGGTCATTAACTTGGACTAGGTTAACTGGGTGTGTCGGTAAAATCTGGAAAATTCAAAAAGTTAAATTTTTGAAAAAGATAATTTCGCTTGAAACACACTAATTCCGCTTCAATATGGCATTTCGCTTGAGGGATGATTCCGCTTGAACGTCTTGTGACAATTTCAAATGGAATCACGTTGTCTATAAATAGCTGAGGGATTCCGCTTGAAAGATCATTTTGTTCCTGATTCCGTTTAAACCACACTTCAAAGAGATTTCAAGTGAAACCTCAAAAACATCGTGTTCTAACCGTTATTCTGTCCGATTATTGTTAGATCTTGTGTTTCTAGTTGGTTTGCTCAACTTTAAACATGGTGAAGGTGAGATATCTAGCCAATTTGAACCAGATCTTAACTATTTATGTGTATCGGCAATGAACAGGGTAGAAAACATAGATTTAGGGTTTAAAATTTAAATAAAATGAAAGATAATCACATGGATGTTGTCGGAATTCATTGTAGATGTGTTTTAGATGATTGATTGTTGCAGATTTGGTGTTTCCATTTGAATGACGGTAATCAGAATATTCGGACTTAGATCTAGAATGATTCAGTGAGTGAAAATGAAATTGAAAGATACCCATTTGCTCGGAAACATATTTAGAACAAACCCAGTTCATCAATTTGATCATCAGTTCATAGAAAATTTTTGGATTGATTTTGACAAGTTCAAACGGAATAGCTGATTCCGCTTGAGATGATTCCGCTTGAAAAATATGTATTTTAGTTTGAAGTGATTCCGTTTGAATGGTATTCTGTTTGAAACCACAATGTAATTTCGTTTCAACATGATTTCGCTTGAGTGTGCAATATTGTTTCTATGATTTCGTTTGAATGATGTGTAAAATGAAAATTTTCAAAGTATCTTATTTGTTTGTTTGATGTTGTTTTCAGCCATCACAAGTGTTGTTTAACGCACTACACAACATTTGCTGTGATTTTGATGAGGCAAGGATTCCAAAGCTGTCGGAATTCAGAAGTATTTTGGAGTTCATGAGGAGATTGCCAATTCAGAAAGCATTGACGAACCAACGCTTGGTTTTCAGATCTCACATTGAACGTTTTTGGAAGAATGTCACTTATGATAAAGAAAGCAAAGTAATCAATTCAGTTGTTGAAGTGAATGGTGAAGAGAAGCCAATTATCATTTCTGAGGCTCTTGTACGAGAAGTGTTGGATTTTCCAGACGATGAGAACTCTCCAACAAAATTTCCAGAGAAAATGGTTAAAGGATGTTTGCTGAGGATGGGTTACACTAGACCACTGAATAATGCAAATTACTTGAAGTCAAAGTTTACAAAGCCTTACAAGTTTCTGATTCACTCAGTGTTGCAGGCTTTGAGTCGCCAAAAGGGAGGATATGATGCTATGCGCGATTATAATATGAATATGATAGTTGCTCTGGTGTTGAACAAAAAATGCAATTTTTCACACATTGTGTTTCATTACCTAGTGGATGAAGTGACTTCAAAGAGGAAGACTTGGTTGTATCCAAGATTTGTTCAGATGATGATTGATCATGCCTATCCTGATATTGAAAGAGATGAGAATAATGATTTGTTGATTCTATCTCATATGGATAACGATTCTGTGAAGCAGTTGGCAAGATATCATCTGAATCATCCCGAGCCAACTACAACAGCGGAGTTCTTCGGTTTCATTAAAGATAACAATTATCAAGATCCAGATCCAGATCCAGTAAATCATCAGAACTGGAGGAATGAAGAAGAGATGAAAGAAGCTGGATATGCAGATGAATTGAAAGTTCTTAAAGATTTCAAGACGACTCGAAATGAATGGTTCTTGAAGGAGAAGAAGAAGAGGAGTAGGAAAGTAACTCCTAAAGTGCAAGCAGGAGAGGGTTCGTCTTCACAACCCAAGAAACGTCAAACGAAAACTCCTAAGACTTTGCTTGTTGATGAGTCTGATGAAGAAGTTGAAGCTTAAGCTGAAGATGAAGCTGAAGCTGAAACTGAAATGAATGTTGAAGGAGATGTTCGTTTGTCTCCTGAATCTACAGAGTTGTTGAAATCTCTTACTGAATTCAATGCTAAACCAGAGAAAGCTGCTGGCGATGAAGAAGGTGATGACGTAAACAAAAGTACAACAAGCTCATCAAGTTCTTCTGAAGATGAGATTGACGAGACTGAGTGTTATAAGAAAGTCATGTCTGTTGTGGAGAAAGAGAAACAGAAAAAGAGAAAAAGGAGTGGTAAAGATGATGATGATGTGTACGAGCCATCTCCAGAGCAAGATATTGAATCTCAAACGCCACCTACTTCTGGAAGCAAAAAAGAAAGCAACTGCGAAGAAAGTTGTTACTCCAAAGGTGAAAAAGTTGATTCTGAGATTGCCTAAATGCACACCGAAAACAAAAACAAGTAAACCACCATCACCACCACCTGAACCATCACCACCACAATCTCCACATAAATCACCACCAAAACAATCCACACCACCACCATCACCTCCACCACATGTTTCACCATTACATCTTTCACCACCACAACATGAACAACCTATCATTTCTTCACAACAAATCTTTCAAACACCACCATCTACACAACCACCTGTTCAAACTACACCTGGTTCTTCTGGTTACAACATTTTTCCAACTGTTCCGGAGGGTATTAATCTTGACATTGGTGATTTCAATTTTGCAACTGATGAGCAAGTTAAGATTTTGGAAAAGAAAGTTGTAGAAGTATTGGGAGAGAACAAGAGATTAGTTGATCGTGAAAAGAAATTGGAGAAACGTGTTAAAACTGTGGAAGCTGAGAACTCTGCTTTGTTGAAAAAGATTGAAGCTGATGAATCTGAAATTGATGTTATGAAAGTTCAGATTGCTGAATTGCTTGAAGAGAAAGCTCGAAGAGATGAGCAGAACAAGTATTTTGAATTGAAGAACAAAGAGTTAGAAGCAGCCAAAGCAGTGAAGGAGCATGAGATTTTTATGATAAACAAAGTGCTAGAAAAGATGCTTGGTAAATCTGTTGAGCAACAATTTGATGAGATAAAGATTGAAGAAATTAGAGCTCAAAAACAAGCAGAAATTGATGCTAAAATGAAGGATAAGGGAAAAGGCCTTGAAGGTGTTTCTGAAGAGAGAGCAATTGTGTTATCAACTGTTCCTATAGAGAATCATGTTCCTCTCTCTGCAGTTTCTGCTATATTTGATGAAGACGTGTTACTTGAAGCTGTTAATGATGATAAAGATGTTGATGAAGATGATGACGATGAAGAGGATGGTGAGGAGGATAAGGCAGATGATCCTGATGATGTATATTCTGCTAGCAATTCTAGTGACGATGATAATGATGATGACGATCAGGGTGCGTCTGGTATTAAAGCCACTGAAGCGTCAAATGAACAGAATGTTGATGATTATATGCATGATGATGCAAATGAAGAACATGAAAGTGCTGAAGGTGAGGGGGAGCACACTGATGATCAAAATGTTAACAAAGTAGAAAAGTTAATTCTGCGTCTAGAGCCTGAAGTAGAGGAAGGTAAGTTCAGGCATATGTATACAATGGCTGATATTAAAGAAATGACGCGCATTGCTGATCCAGATTTCAAGTTTGATTTTGAAGAGGAGTTGAATGCATTTGATGTCAATCAACAACCTGAGTATGAGTACAAGTATGTTGATGAAGCAGACAACTATGATAGAGTTGAAGATTGTAGTGACGAAGAGGATGTGAATGTTGATACGTCTGATTTTCCAACTCTGGTTGAATTTTTCACTCAAGAGAATAGAGATGAACTGAGAAGGAAAGTAGAAGAAATTTTGAAAGATAAGAATTTCGATGGTACTGTGAAAGACGCACAGAAGGAAGAAAGAAAGAAGTGGTTTAGACAGACAAATGAAAGAAAGTTCAAGAGGCCACTGAAGTTTTATAGCAGAGACAGGGGAGTGTCACTGGGGGATATTATCAGTTGGGGCTTTCTACCGCAAGTTAATGCTTATGCTATCAGAAGAGAATACGGTGTACATTATTTTGAACGTCTTTATGATATCATGTCCCTACCATGGTGGGATGTAGAAGAATTGTCGAAAGTTAGAACGCTGGATTATCCTGTTAGAAAACTTGACGTACCAATGTGGGGTCTGATTAAATTTGAAGCCTTAAATGGATTCAAGCACTGGAAGCCTCATTACCCGAAGAAAGTGAAGAGGGTAAATCCAGAGACTGGGAATGAAGAGACGATCTTGCATGTGAAAAAGCCTAAAGTGTTGAAGAATATTCCTATGCCAAAAATGGAACAGAATTTTCATAAAGGTTTTGTGTGTTGGGTATACAGCTGTTTGTCAACAGAAGCTGTAATAACCTACAAGGCTGAGAATGAAGTCAGAGAAATCTTTGTGTATGATCCGCTATGGCTGGTGAATTGCTCTGCTAAAGACATAGAATGCTTGTTTGTGAACAAACTCTGGTTCAAAGCGGAAGATAGAGAGCAAGCTATGCAATTTCAGAAAGTTGTGTCTATATGCTTCCAGAAGGGTATAAATGTTGAAAGCAAATGGTCAACGAAATGGAGAGAGATTGAAAAAGAGGAAGCTCTTAAAGGTGAGAAAGAAAAGAAGAAACGTGAGGAAAAAGATAGAAAGCTGCGTGGAAAGTTCATGAGAGAACAAGCTGAAGAAAGAAAGAAAGAAAGCTGTTGTAGAAAATGAAAAGCTTAGGAAACTACTGCTAAAGAAGCCTAAGCAAAGGGAAGAAAAGTTTAAGTCGCTGTGAAGACCTGAAGACCAGACTGAAGACTCCGGCAATATCCAAGGGGGAGTTTGTTGGTGCATAATGTCTATAACCTACGTCTTAAGTCTAGGTCATGTTTGTATAGGGTTTACAGGGGTCTAAAGTGTATATGTGCATTTTGATGTAATTCCGCTTGAAATGACACATGGTCATTTCAAGCGAAATCTCATGCCTATAAAAAGGCTTGTTATGTTTCTCATTTCATACGGAATCACAAGTTATATACCGAAGTGCTGCCGGATTTTCAAGTGAAATATTAATGACAAACGTGTGTTAAAGTGATATACTCTGTTTTCTACTCAATTCTTACTGATTCTAAGCTGTTTGTTTGATTCCGCCTCTCAAACAGTTGTGTATTGCCTCTGATTGACTCATTTGGTCGTGAAAACGATCCTACAATAGTGATATTCCTTAATGCATTATGAATTAATATATAAGCAGTTGTAGAAGAAATATTAGAACACAAATCAAGAAGGGCCTAAACTGAAAAAGTTTGAAAATTTTTATTTTGTATATATTAATACATAACGAATAGTAACGCTTGGTCTTTTGGGAGTTGTTTATTTTTTTTACGTAGAGTATACTTTAGGATTTTTATTTGTGTAAGAAAACTTAGGTTATTCATAATTTGTCATAACAGTTAAATGAGATTAGTTTTTGTTTTGCGCTTTTCCCTGGATTTACTCGTCATTTGGTTCTTACTTAGCACGGTATTTGATGGTCATATTTGGTCCCTTATTTTTTTTTTACCCTCTCGACTTTCTAATACGTGTCGGTATAAATTCTATTCCGTCTACATTTAACGTCACATGAGTCACTTAGTGTTAGAAATTTGTATTTTAATTTAATGTTTTCGTTATGTTTTGACCGTTGTTTGATTGCTACATAGCATGGTTTTATGTCCCTTGCCCGCAACGCGGGGGCTTAACACTAGTTTATATTATTATTGTCCCAAACTGAACTATAATATAAAAGCTCCCATTTTTATAACAATATCTCAAGAGAAAGGAGAACCAACACCAAGTGAGTATTGCACTTATAGCAACTCATATATGTCATAATACCAATCAAAATAACACTTCAATCAGTGATCAAAACATCAACTACAAGTTGGAAAGATCCTTAATACAAAAAAATAAAAAATAAAAACACAAAAAGAAATATTTCCCTAATCAACTAAAGCTTCAACTCTCTTCACCTCATTTCTTGCTTATCACCTTTAACCATCTCTGAAAACACTCTGCTCATTGAAACACCATCAAGATCACCCATACTTCCTTCAGCAAACACAGTGCTACTAACACCATTCTCCACATTATATTTTGCGGAATCGTTGACCGCTGTTTGACCCGTTTTTATTTCAACTCCTTCAAGCTGAAGAGCATACTCAAGATTCCACAACACATCTCCCATTGTAGGCCTGTCAATACCTTCATCTGCTAAACATTTATCAGCAATGTCCACAAACTTCTTCAAAGACTCCATTTTCATCTTTCCAACAAGATAAGGGTCGATAATTTTCTCCAATTCACCTTGTTTCTGCGACTCTTTCACCCATTCGACCAAACTCACCATTCCTCGTGGACGAGATGGGTCAATGACCGGTCTCCCACACAAAATCTCGAACATAACAACCCCAAAAGAGTAAACATCGGATTTCTCAGTCAATTGTTGTCTAGTCATGTATTCGGGATCAAGATAACCGAAACTTCCTTTGACCGCGGTGCTAACATGAGACTGGTCAAATTCCGGCCCGTTCTTCGAAAGCCCAAAGTCAGCAACCTTAGCCATGAAATTTTCATCTAACAATATGTTAGCAGATTTAACGTCTCGATGAATGATCGCTTTTGCAGAACTCGTGTGTAGATAATGAAGTCCTTTCGCTGAACCTATGCAGATCTCGAGCCTCTGCCTCCAATTCAGTTTCGGAAGATCCGAACCATACAGATGGTTTTTCAAAGTCCCGTTTTCCATATACTCATATATGATTATCATTTCATTCCTTTCGTCACAGTAACCTATTAAAGACACTAAATGACGGTGACGAAACTGGGATAACATTTCTATTTCGGTTCGAAATTCAGCTAAACCTTGATTCGATTGCGGGGCCCCTCGTTTCACTGCGACTACAGTTCCATCGAACAACGTCCCTTTATAAACTTTGCCAAAACCGCCAATGCCAATTACCAAACTCTCACTGAATCTATCAGTAGCTTCTTGAATTGCTATTAATGGAAAACGGTATCCGACCTTTGACTTTGAGAAAATGGTACTTTCGTCTGGGCTCGAGTATTCTTGTTTAGCGTGGCCCGCATTTGATTTTCGTTTATTTCTTCTGCACAAGATGAAGATTAAACAGCCCAAAACACCTATAATAAACAATGCTCCTGCAGCCGATGCGGCTATGACCCAAACTTTCTTCTTTGACAGTGAAGCGGTTTCATCAAGATTGCCTTTGGAATTGCTTATTTTCATAATCTCGAGCCCGTTAAGAAAACTTTCAGGTAATGCGTTGTATACATTGCTAGTTCCTATGCTTACATTTATCATGCCGTCCCGACTTACCCTAGTGACAGCATCCAAGAAGTACGGAGCACCATAAACATTCGACGTTTCTAGACCTATATTGAAATCCTTCTTGACGGACATTGAATTTAAATAAATATTAAGCCACAGGTCCGAAGGTGGGAGTTGGAATATATCACAGAAATGAAACCGGACAAAGTAGGAAAACCCCGGAACAACATTGAAAGACCAAGTGTTATTGAGGCGCGCACTAGGGTTCTGCCCGTTATCTAGTTTAGTAGCAGTACCGTAAACGGATAATGGAGCAATATCAACGGATGGACCGTTTTCCGTATAGTTTACAGCACTTAAATTTGTAACAAACCGAACGATATTGTTCATTTTTACAAACGGACCATCTGAATTCCAAGCGCGCCACAAGGTATCATTATCAGGCGACACCGATTGGTTCCCCATGTTAATCCTATCCACAGTTTCTAGTGCGTGTGTGGTCAAACCATTATGGTTTGGTGACCCCTCAACGGTTTGGGCAGAAACAGGAATAAGTTCATCCGGGTGAGACACAACTTCTAAGGCATTTACAAAGGCGAACGAATTGGCAGAAGGCGTAAAAGTGAGAACCAATTCATCTGAGGTAATGTTTATAGAATATTCCTTAACACTAGGGGTAACATCAGGTTGGAAATCTTTCAACAGAGTAAAACCATGAGCAGACACAGAGAATTTAGAACCACTAAGGTTATAGGTTTGATGATCTGGAACAAAAGGGAAGAAGTACAGGCGAACGAAGTGGCGCCCATGTTGCTTGATCGGAAACGTAAAGTTGGAAGTTCTATTAAGAATCCTAGCAGTTCTATACAACAAAGATCCATAAATGGATGAACTTGGTTCAGAGTTTGTTGCATTTATGGATTCTTGTTCCGGGTTCGAAAGAAAACTATGAGAACTATCTGATACGAAAACCCTATCACCTACGGTGGTACGATTTGTAGGCGATCCACAATCAACCAGATAGTTATCCTTAGGGTCATACTCTAAGGAGCATTTCATCAAACACATGGTGGACATAACCAATACAAGCAACTCATATCTACCAAACCCCATAACCTAAACCAACAAACAAAAGAATGAAAGAATATTAATCAAGAACAACAACACACCTTCAAAATCCCAGAACAACAAGTGATCACTCCACAGAAAAGAACAACTAAGTGTTCAGAAAAAGTGACAAGATAGTCAATGGTGGATACATCAAAATCAAAAATTCGAAAAAGTAATAGGGATAAGATAGAGGAAGACAGCTGTATAATTGACAATAATTCATGTGAAAGAACCAGCAGACAAGTGGTTGATGCGAAGGTTCCTCTGAATTTTGGAAAATTATGAGAAAAATCACTTTCCCATTAGAGGATTTTGGAAGGTTGTGTGAGAGTAGGAAGAAGAGTTGGCTAAAACGCGTTTATGGAGCTAACAACCGGACCATAGTGGGTGAATAGATAGACAATAATATATGGTATATTTTATTGGAAGATTTTGGTTGTTAAAGTTATCATTTAGAGGACAAAAAAATCTTTGCTTGATACTATTGTCTTCTTTTATCATAATTTTAGGATTAGGATTTTAGGAAGAGAGTATAATGATTGATGAATTGTTATCTTTATCTATATATTATTGAAAAAGTTTGAGTATGATAATGTAAGTATTGTAATGGTTTAGTATTTATGTATTTATTATTGTAGTAGTTTAGAAAAGCTAATTTTTTAAACTTAATAATAATAATAATAATAATGAGACAATGTAAATCAAGGGTTTGATCATTGAAGAAATGATAGGTGTTTGGTGGTTTTGGTAGCACCTAACATATGGGTAAAAAACAAAGGTTATCATGACCTAAGATTTTTAAGTACTAAGACCATGTGTAGTGGTAAAAGGTTATAATGTCCTCATCATGGGGCATTATACGACACGTGGCGTCCTAGTCAGCAAGGGGGCATTATAGCAAAAGTGGTGTTTCAAAAGTTGTCAGAATTCATGTTCAAAGTTTATTGGTGGGTAGCTCAAAGTTGTCAGAAGTCAAACCAAAAGGCAGCGTTTTAAATATAACGCGGAGAACAATTTTTCCAAAAAATAACGCCCCAAAACGCCTAGTGTAGTGGGGGAGGGGGCGTTTTGGGGCGTTTTTTTTCAATTTTTTTTTAAAATAACGCCCCACTACGGGCGGTCTAATATTACGACTTTTCATTCATCGTTACTACATTATAAAGTAATTTTGTTATCTTACAAACACATCATCACAACATTTTTATTTATTTTTTACTACCTTTTCTATGATTTCACTAGTTTTCACCTCACCCCATTTATTAAAATATTTAATTTTAACACTAACTAATTTAGATGAATAAATAAATTAAAAAAATTTAAATACCTTAAAAACAGAAAAATTGAAATTAAAACAAACTAAAAGTTAAATTATAAAATTGAAATTAAAACGTTAATATTACAAACATATACTATTAAAAAAACTAAAATTTAAATTAGACATACCAAAGCCCTAATTAAACATAATAACACCCTATTTAAAATGACAATGTAATTAAATATAACAAACTCCTACTTAAAACCTTAACCACTAAAAGATTGAGTTAAATAAGGAGCTGGAATTACTGTTATGTTCGTCCTTTCATGGGTCATGAAAATACCACTCATTATCGCCCTAAAAATCCTCTTCATAAGGAGGTTCATACTCTTCTCCTGGGTCCGTGGATACTCTTCTTCTTTGTTGGTGACTCAATCCTCCCGAATGCTCAGTTGTCTAAATGCCTCTAAGTTAGGTGTTGCATCCCATCCATTCCCAGTTGATTAATTATCTGGTAACTGGGGGTATGCCCCTCCCTAATGTTGTCCACTTTGCCCCCAATGGGTTGCTCATCCAGGAGCTCACGTATTTGTTTTTGGTTGCTCTAGTAGAGACTTCCCAGAAGGTAACCCATCCTGATACTGCTCCCATCTGAGCACGCTTAACTGTGGAGTTTTCATATGCTCCACAACAAACTAATCCCAAAACGCGTTGGTGATTTAAGAGGCGGGCATGTCTTATGAACCAAAAATCTCTCCTAGCCACGTCTGATGTGAGATTTGCCTAGGGTGTCCTAATGGTCCATGTTAATCTTTTCGGTATCGGTGTTATTACAATCACCTCATCCCCTTAAGGACTCATCGTACTCGATGAGCTTTGCCCTACCATCCTGAACATCACAAGAGTCACTCGGATACCATTTGTAATAGCCATCGTTCCAATATATTGTCCACTTTGCCCCCGATGAGTTGCCCATCTAGGAACTCATGGTTTTGTTTTTACCCGACGAGTTGCTCGCCTTGGCAAAACGTGTCTTGGTAGAGAAGGTTTCCACCCCCTTATAAGGAAGGTTAAGTTATTATCCTCAACCAATATGGGACTTACATCTCCACCCCCTTAGGGAGCCCAGCATCCTCGCTGGCACACTTGTCAGGTCCCTGGCTCGGATGTCATTTGTAACATCAGGCCTCTTTTTACCACTAATATTGTCCGTTTTGCCCCCGATGGGTTGCATATCCAGGAGCTCACGTATTTGTTTTTGGTTGCTATGGTGGAGACTTCCAATGAGGTCACCCATCCTGATACTGCTCCCACATGAGCATGTCTAATTGTTGAGTTTTCATGTTTTCTACAACAAACTAAGCCCAAAACGCGTTGGTGATTTAAGAGGCGGGGCATGTCTTATGAACCAACAATCTCTCATAGCCACAACCTATGTGGGATTTGCCTAGGGTGTCACAATGGTCCATGTAATCTTTTCGGTGTTGGTGTTATTACAATCACCTCCCCCCCCCCCCCCCCGGTGTGTGTTAAGCGTGATATGATTTTTATTAATATTTTAAGTTCGTTTTACGCATTAGTCAATTTTTAAATTTATAAAAACATGATATTATACTAACATTAAACACACACTTGGGCAAGTGCACCCATCACGAGCGTAGTATAGTGTTGGTAAGATACCGAGGTTGTCCAAGGACACAAGTGTAACACCCCGAAAATTCACGTCCTATAATGTAATGACACGTGTCATAAGTTTGAACGTGTGAAAGAATGTTCTTGAAGGACTAAAGTTGACAAACAATGAAACTGTGTAAATATAAGGGTTCAAAACGTCAACAATGGATAAATATACTTTACAATAACCCTACATGATGTTTATAACCTTAAACGAATAGATTTTGGATCATACGAAGCAAATTGTGAAGGAAAGTGAGAGATTACAAACTACAGGGGTTAAATGTGCCAACATGTTTAAGTTATACCTCTGAGTGACCTTTTGACAAACCCAAAGCTTTGTAATGATAAATTATGCTCACTAGAATGTACCACAAAAATTTCATGAAGTTTCGTTATCGTATGAGCAAGTTGTGATAAAATTCGTGTGCAAGGGTTAGAACCGTCAACATTGAAATTTAGGGCTTTTCGGGTGATCACAAAGTTACCCGAGGACTTGACAAAGTGGGTATAAGTCTTAAAGCCCCAAATATTAAATATCAAAGCTTCTTATGCAAGATTGGGCTTGAAAACGACCTTTCGGGGGACCCGGGGACCAAAATGTAATTAAAAGAAACATTGTTACCTGATCAGAAGCCTCAGGCGGCCCGCCTGAGGATTAACAAAAACTAAAGCGGGCCGCTTTAGGACCCCAGATGCAGAAAACAACCTGATGCATGGACAGCTGCCTGTTCGTGCCATCTAACCGACTTTAAACATGGTTTTTCGATTCTATGGGCTGGTATATGCTAGTATACATCTTATAAAAGCCATATACATTCATCTTGATCATCCTACACTCATTTGGAATCAAATAAGAAAGATCAAAGTCCTTGTTAAAAAGTCTCGTGTTCATCATACAAACACATATCAACTTCTGGACATCAAAGGAGCATACGGGTCATTCACAAGACTTCCATATCATCCATTAGACGTGTGTAAGTGCTCTTGATCCTTCTCGATTCAGTTTTACATCGTTTATAGCCTAGAAATCAAACCGTCGTAACTACGGTTTGACTTGGAGATAAATCACAATCGGTCCAGAGATTTGTCGAATCGAAAGTTGTTATAAGTTGGTATTTATATGGATAATAAACCCCTAAAAGGTCACTCACTGATTCGAATCCTAACTAGGTCGTTTGTCGAGTCAAAGGTTATCCGAAAAGTCAACAGAAACCTTAATCGCATATTTAACAACACGGAAGGCGTGTAACCTGTTTTATCAGCCATACAACTTGAAAATAAGTATATTAACTTGTCTACGCTTGTATGATTCGACAACTTTCTATTAAGAACCGATTCGGAGCCGAAAGACGCAAAAGTTTGACTTTTGCGTTGACCTCGGTTCTGACCCGATTTATATAGGTTTAGACATGCCTTAAGGTTCCATTAGGACCTAGTTACATGTGTGTATAAGCCTCTGCGTTTATACCACTCGAATCCCTAATCGTCGGATGTTTCCGTTAATCGCCTAAATATTGACCGTAATGCCCTTATGATCATAAAACGAGATTTTTGGAGATATGAAAATAAAATAATCTTAGTTACTGATTATTAATCATGTCTGTAAATTTTCACGTCAATCGGAAGTCTAGATTAAGAGATATGCGCATTAGCGTAAATAATAAACTTTTTATTAATTAATCGGCGCGATTAGCGCATAGCCTATCTAAACCCGATTTTCGGCACCAAACCTTTTACCCACTGATGTTAAATAATATTTTGGGATTTTTGAATATTTTTAATTATTTTTAAACTGATCTTAAGCTAGGCTTATCGCCTTAATTCGGTTAATACCGAATTTACCCTTTTCGGTCATAAAATGATTTCTACAAGGAATTTTGACGCGAATCCAATTGCTACTGATTTTAAATAATAAATGTAATGTTTTGAGCCTGTTTAACTAATCAGAAAACCCAGAATCGTATTTTTAATCGTACGTCGCTTAAAACGGGTTTATACGCGTATTATACGCGTAGTTTAGGATTAAAACCATTTTGACATATAAGGACTATTACCAACTAATATAATCTGTTAAAAATAAGTTGTTTACTTATTACTTCAGTCCCGAACATCGGGGTTACGTTAAATCCCTTTTATAATCTCTAAAATGACCAAAATACCCCTACGGGGCATAATTAATGATTAAACTCGTTTTGGGCATTATGGAAGATATCATAATGATATCACAACATATTTAAAGCATATTAGCTTAGGAAACCTGTTCGCGACCTATTCGGTTACCCGTTACGCGTTATTCGCGTTCAGATCGGTTTATATAACTAGTTTATATAAGTTAGCCGAAACGGGTCAAACCTTATCGGTTTTATCTCAAAATCCAGAATGTGTAAGGTATACCCATATTATACAAGTCTTCAAACTTGTCGGGTCTAAAACACATTCTATTCCGGTCTTCGCTAAATCATGCGTTTGAACCGTATCTTCCTGTAAGACTAACCGGTCTAAGCTTAAGCTTAATTAAAGACCCGTTAGCATTCTAATAAATTATTTATACTATCATTCCAGACTAGAGCCTTCCGGTAAATGGTACCTACGCTTACTTAAGTGAATACGGCTGAGTTATTTAATTCTTACTATTTAAGACAGGAGCTAGCTCAGGTAAATACTCTTAACTTATTTTCCCTATACGGGCTTGGGATACGGTACTATAAGAGTACCGCTTGGTCGGGTGTATGTAGTCATTAAATCGGATTGTGATTGATGTACTTACATAACCTGTTTAATATGTATTATTTTATTATATTTGGTGTATGGCCTTTAGGGGTTAATGACCATGTCCCGGATATCCTTGGCATCATTTTACGAAATGGCCACGACCTAAGCACGGGGTGTAGGCATACACCTGACAGTTGCATTATGTAAAAACTGGTAATCCACTCGAAGGTATCATCCCTGTGGGCATTATACCGGAACTGGTAATCCACTTAGGGGATGATAGCCTGTGGGCATTATACCTGTGGCGTGTCTGTTAATTTAGTCCGGCCCTACAAACCGGCCCTAAACGGACGACAAATAAGTAAAACTGTATACAAGATTATATATATAAATAATTTTCCCAAGTTAAAAAGGTTAATTTTGCCTCTGTGCATTTTAATCAAGTGTCAAAAGGTTTTGTGCCTGGTACATCTAAATCAATTTTTATAAACATTTTCAAATGAGTCGGTTGAGTGTATTTACCAGTGAAAACTGACGTATTTTCCAAAAAGGGTTAAGTGACAGGTACTGAACGTAATTGGCTGGAAGCTCAGGGCGCTAATAAGGAATCTTGCAAGTTCTAGGCGTCTAAAGTCTGTTGAACAAATGATATGTTTTAAGATCCGCCTGTGGATCCTTTACCTTCCGTTGTAATACTGGATATTACTTTATATTCGGAATGTAATAATAAATATCTTTTGCTTCCGCTGTGCATTCATATATATTGTGTTGTTTGACTATTATGTTGCCAACCACGTCACGATACTCCCCACCGGGCCCACCGGTGACACGTGGAAATTCGGGGTGTGACAGGTTGGTATCAGAGCCAACACTGAGTGAATTAAACACTAGCCTTTTGTGTTTAATCTCAGTTACACAATTGCACATTCTTGAGTCTAGACAAGAACATAGGACAAATTCTAAAATTCGTTTTATTTTGTCCTTATTTGATTCCTTTGTTATTTTTCTGACTTGCCTATGCATAGAATATGGAAAGTATTCTTCAAGTCATTTTTATTAGAAGTCCCGTGTAGGGCAACCATATACTTGTTAAATTTTAAAGGAACGATTATATTTAAAGTATCATTCCTGTATTATAAGATCTACCATTATAATAAAATGGCAAAAATTTAAAAAAGGACAAAACCTAGCCATGTGTCACATTAAGACAGGGCCAAGATGGTAGTTCCATAATTAGATTCAGATCCTTGTTAACAGTTCAATTTAGGATTGTTCTGCGTTGAATATTAAAAAGAATCTTAAAGGTAAAACCTAGCCTAAATGTTAGCATTCAAGGTCAAGATGGTAGAACCTATTCAAGAGATTCAAATCTTTATTAAACATAAGAAAGCATATTAGCATGCTTGACAAAGTGTGATACGATAAAATCACATAAGTCATTTTAATTGGGTTATTATAAATTCCTTATTTATATAATCATCCCTTATGGATGAAGTGCCTACGGGCTATAATTAACGTCCTCTGGACTAAAGACAGTGGTAGCCTACAACTCCCTGTCCAGAAAAGGTAATAAACTTTGATTCAAACCTTAGTGTCTCGATTCTCTGTAATCAAGGCTTATAAATTAAACATGTCTACGTGACTAGGCCTTTTGTGCTATTATTAACTTATAATTTAGGAATATAATAAATATCCTGAATAATTATATATTTATCAAATTAATCAATATGTGTATTAAAAACATGGTTAATAAATCGTTCAAAAAGATAAAAACTGTTTAAACTTCCGTAAAAACCTTGTCCTTGTTTAATTTTTATGTAGAAATTAAAACTACATGGCTGGGTCGGAGGAAGGGAACAGTCACCCTCTGGAAAATCGCGATGATGAAAGGATTAATATAACCAGAGGAGAACTTCGTACATTGATTGACTCAGCTGTATCTAAAGCTGTGAAGGAGAAATTCCAGGAGTATAGTGAGACATATAGTGAAGCCTCATCTGTACCCCACTCTAAATCTGTTCCTAAGAAAGAGGAACCAAAGAAAGATGATGACGACCATCACCCCTCCAATCAAAACAGTGTCCCATCCAAAAGGATAGTGTTCGATAATGAACCGCGTACCAAGTCCTGTACCTATAAGTACTTCGTTTCCTGCAAACCCCGGGATTTCACCGGGGAGAAAGGGGCGATTGATTGTATGACTTGGCTAGATGAAATGGACACAATTGTTGACATCAGCGGTTGTGCTGGGGAGGATATTGTGAAGTATGTATCCCAATCGTTCAAGGGAGAGGCACTGGCATGGTGGAAGTCTCTCATTCAAGCTGATGGGAAGATCCCACTCTACGGCATGTCGTGGGAACAGTTTGCTGCTCTCATTAGAGAGAATTATTGCCCGCAGCATGAGGTGGAAAGGATTGAATCAGAATTCTTAGCATTGGTGATGAAGGATCTAGATTGTCCAGCTTATCTCACCACTTTCAATACCCTATCCAGGCTAGTTCCGTATCTGATAACACCGGAACCTAAGCGAATTGCTCGCTTCATTGGGGGTTTAGCCCCAGAGATAAAAGCCAGTGTTAAGGCTTCAAGACCTACTACATTTAGGTCGGTAGCTGACCTCTCTCTGTCCCTTACTTTAGATGCGGTCAGGCTAAGGTCGCTAAAGAAATCTGAGGAAAGTAAGATGAAGCGTGAGGGTGATAACTCACGAGGATCAGAGAAGAAACACAAGAGAAACACTGACTCTGAGAGGTCTGGGTCTGGAAAGAATGGTCAGCGGACAGAGGAAAAGCCAAGGTGCTCGACTTGCCAAAAACACCACTTTGGAAAATGCAGAATGGAGTCCAATTCTAATTCAGGACCACCTGCATGTGGGATATGCAAGTCTAGGGAGCACAAGACTGTTGATTGCGGGAAGATTAAAGATGCTACCTGCTACAACTGCAACGAGAAAGGGCACATAAAGACCAACTGCCCTAAGTACGCGAGGAAGCCCGAGTAGGCCAGGAGAACAAACGCACGAGTTATCAGGAGGAACGCCCAAGAGATGATGCAGAATAATAATAGTATAATATGTACCTTTCCTTATCAAACAGTTTATGCAGAAACTTATTTGATATTGGCACATATAAATATGTTATGAATGATAAAGGTTGAGAACTGTTGTCTCCACCTGATTAAGACTCCGGTCATTTAATGCCCGGTAGAAAGTGACGAGGTTACGTCGAAAATGCTCCAACAAATCCTATATTGATATTAATATCTATTAGAAATCACTCTTTTCTAATATCCTTGTGGCAAACTTTTGGTTACATTCATAAGAACTTCAGATATTAAAAATGAGGCATAACTTACCAATGGAGTCTTTAAAGACCCTCTCTCCCATCCTTGGAGATAATCCTTCCATAAAAATCTGGAGTACTCTTCCCCAAAAAGAGTACGACAATATATATTATTTTATTTTATTTACTCATTGTTTTCTGTCGCCTGCGAATGCCAAACTATGTTTGATAAAAGTGCCATATGAGGAATTGGCGTATCGTAGGGTGTCCCATAGATTATTTCCATGCCTGATCAGTATGGAGGTTTAATGCATGGAACCCCTAAGATATCCCAATGGTCGTATTGTGCTAAAGTCGACTAGTAGTATTCAAAGAAGATATCCAATATAAAATGTCCTTATAAGTATCCCCACTTAAGACAACTTTGCTATCGTAAAGAGAATGTGTCATGTATCTGACATCGACATCGATAGATGAATCAAAGCCTGAGAACACGGACAACTATGACATCTCTATGTGTGTCATGATTATTTTCTTTATAGGAATTACCATGTTTACCTTTTGAGAGGCAAGAGGATGTTAGGACAAACATCCCGCTTAGGGCTGCAATTATTGTAAGGGCCTTATATCAGTTAGTACCAAGGGAGTAGGATGAACTAAGAGCCAAATTGATAAGTTTCTAGAGAAGATTTCATAAAGCCAAAATCCGAAGTTCTAAGAACTCCGATTTATATAAATAAGAAAGACGGTTCCTTTGCGTATGCATTATCACCGCAACCTTATTTAGGCAACAATTAAGAATCGCTATTACCTACCCAGGATCGTCGATCCGTTCGACTAACGGCAAGGATTAGCTATTCCCTAAACATTAGCTAAGCAGTGGTTGGAATAACCATCTCACCTTATAAATAAATTTTTTTATAATAATGGATATGTAAGTATTAAGGCTACTCCTTTGGAGACCTTGTATAGATAAAATGTTAAATGTCTAGTTTTAGATAGAGAATTGGTAAGTCCAATTATCAAGATCTGAAAGTTGCCTGGGGGACAACAAATAAGATCATACAAATCCATAATCGATTGTAGGTTGCCAGTATACGGCAGGAAATCGAGGAGTTATGAAAATAGCAAACTTCTTAAGTTCTTGTTAGGAATATGGTTTAACAAAAAAATATCACCCAGGAAGGGTGTACCAAATTTGTGAAATTATCAGACTAGTTAAGCTCTGAATATATGGAAATCATTCGAAGGAAATTGAATGTATTAAGATCAAAGTAGCTTGTAAGCTAAAACCTACTTAAGGAGTTTGACGGAGCTCGCAATACATTGCAGAATAGTGACTGGAGGATGTGTTCCGCCAATAAGTCAAGAAGCACTATCATGTAATGATATGCAGAATTATGATGTGATGAGCATCCTGTATCGATTTAGGATCGACAGGTCAAGAAGCTCAAAAAGGATACATACGCCTAATATAAGAGCCACTAAGGGAGATTGGAAAGACTCCAGATATGCTATAAAAGTTGAGTCCTTTATGCGACAAAGAGTACTTCCTTTATTTCGGTAAATCTCGGGCCGAGATTTCTTTTAAGGGGGTGAGGATGTAACACCCCGAAAATTCACGTCCTATAATGTAATGACACGTGTCATAAGTTTGAACGTGTGAAAGAATGTTCTTGAAGGACTAAAGTTGACAAACAATGAAACTGTGTAAATATAAGGGTTCAAAACGTCAACAATGGATAAATATACTTTACAATAACCCTACATGATGTTTATAACCTTAAACGAATAGATTTTGGATCATACGAAGCAAATTGTGAAGGAAAGTGAGAGATTACAAACTACAGGGGTTAAATGTGCCAACATGTTTAAGTTATACCTCTGAGTGACCTTTTGACAAACCCAAAGCTTTGTAATGATAAATTATGCTCACTAGAATGTACCACAAAAATTTCATGAAGTTTCGTTATCGTATGAGCAAGTTGTGATAAAATTCGTGTGCAAGGGTTAGAACCGTCAACATTGAAATTTAGGGCTTTTCGGGTGATCACAAAGTTACCCGAGGACTTGACAAAGTGGGTATAAGTCTTAAAGCCCCAAATATTAAATATCAAAGCTTCTTATGCAAGATTGGGCTTGAAAACGACCTTTCGGGGGACCCGGGGACCAAAATGTAATTAAAAGAAACATTGTTACCTGATCAGAAGCCTCAGGCGGCCCGCCTGAGGATTAACAAAAACTAAAGCGGGCCGCTTTAGGACCCCAGATGCAGAAAACAACCTGATGCATGGACAGCTGCCTGTTCGTGCCATCTAACCGACTTTAAACATGGTTTTTCGATTCTATGGGCTGGTATATGCTAGTATACATCTTATAAAAGCCATATACATTCATCTTGATCATCCTACACTCATTTGGAATCAAATAAGAAAGATCAAAGTCCTTGTTAAAAAGTCTCGTGTTCATCATACAAACACATATCAACTTCTGGACATCAAAGGAGCATACGGGTCATTCACAAGACTTCCATATCATCCATTAGACGTGTGTAAGTGCTCTTGATCCTTCTCGATTCAGTTTTACATCGTTTATAGCCTAGAAATCAAACCGTCGTAACTACGGTTTGACTTGGAGATAAATCACAATCGGTCCAGAGATTTGTCGAATCGAAAGTTGTTATAAGTTGGTATTTATATGGATAATAAACCCCTAAAAGGTCACTCACTGATTCGAATCCTAACTAGGTCGTTTGTCGAGTCAAAGGTTATCCGAAAAGTCAACAGAAACCTTAATCGCATATTTAACAACACGGAAGGCGTGTAACCTGTTTTATCAGCCATACAACTTGAAAATAAGTATATTAACTTGTCTACGCTTGTATGATTCGACAACTTTCTATTAAGAACCGATTCGGAGCCGAAAGACGCAAAAGTTTGACTTTTGCGTTGACCTCGGTTCTGACCCGATTTATATAGGTTTAGACATGCCTTAAGGTTCCATTAGGACCTAGTTACATGTGTGTATAAGCCTCTGCGTTTATACCACTCGAATCCCTAATCGTCGGATGTTTCCGTTAATCGCCTAAATATTGACCGTAATGCCCTTATGATCATAAAACGAGATTTTTGGAGATATGAAAATAAAATAATCTTAGTTACTGATTATTAATCATGTCTGTAAATTTTCACGTCAATCGGAAGTCTAGATTAAGAGATATGCGCATTAGCGTAAATAATAAACTTTTTATTAATTAATCGGCGCGATTAGCGCATAGCCTATCTAAACCCGATTTTCGGCACCAAACCTTTTACCCACTGATGTTAAATAATATTTTGGGATTTTTGAATATTTTTAATTATTTTTAAACTGATCTTAAGCTAGGCTTATCGCCTTAATTCGGTTAATACCGAATTTACCCTTTTCGGTCATAAAATGATTTCTACAAGGAATTTTGACGCGAATCCAATTGCTACTGATTTTAAATAATAAATGTAATGTTTTGAGCCTGTTTAACTAATCAGAAAACCCAGAATCGTATTTTTAATCGTACGTCGCTTAAAACGGGTTTATACGCGTATTATACGCGTAGTTTAGGATTAAAACCATTTTGACATATAAGGACTATTACCAACTAATATAATCTGTTAAAAATAAGTTGTTTACTTATTACTTCAGTCCCGAACATCGGGGTTACGTTAAATCCCTTTTATAATCTCTAAAATGACCAAAATACCCCTACGGGGCATAATTAATGATTAAACTCGTTTTGGGCATTATGGAAGATATCATAATGATATCACAACATATTTAAAGCATATTAGCTTAGGAAACCTGTTCGCGACCTATTCGGTTACCCGTTACGCGTTATTCGCGTTCAGATCGGTTTATATAACTAGTTTATATAAGTTAGCCGAAACGGGTCAAACCTTATCGGTTTTATCTCAAAATCCAGAATGTGTAAGGTATACCCATATTATACAAGTCTTCAAACTTGTCGGGTCTAAAACACATTCTATTCCGGTCTTCGCTAAATCATGCGTTTGAACCGTATCTTCCTGTAAGACTAACCGGTCTAAGCTTAAGCTTAATTAAAGACCCGTTAGCATTCTAATAAATTATTTATACTATCATTCCAGACTAGAGCCTTCCGGTAAATGGTACCTACGCTTACTTAAGTGAATACGGCTGAGTTATTTAATTCTTACTATTTAAGACAGGAGCTAGCTCAGGTAAATACTCTTAACTTATTTTCCCTATACGGGCTTGGGATACGGTACTATAAGAGTACCGCTTGGTCGGGTGTATGTAGTCATTAAATCGGATTGTGATTGATGTACTTACATAACCTGTTTAATATGTATTATTTTATTATATTTGGTGTATGGCCTTTAGGGGTTAATGACCATGTCCCGGATATCCTTGGCATCATTTTACGAAATGGCCACGACCTAAGCACGGGGTGTAGGCATACACCTGACAGTTGCATTATGTAAAAACTGGTAATCCACTCGAAGGTATCATCCCTGTGGGCATTATACCGGAACTGGTAATCCACTTAGGGGATGATAGCCTGTGGGCATTATACCTGTGGCGTGTCTGTTAATTTAGTCCGGCCCTACAAACCGGCCCTAAACGGACGACAAATAAGTAAAACTGTATACAAGATTATATATATAAATAATTTTCCCAAGTTAAAAAGGTTAATTTTGCCTCTGTGCATTTTAATCAAGTGTCAAAAGGTTTTGTGCCTGGTACATCTAAATCAATTTTTATAAACATTTTCAAATGAGTCGGTTGAGTGTATTTACCAGTGAAAACTGACGTATTTTCCAAAAAGGGTTAAGTGACAGGTACTGAACGTAATTGGCTGGAAGCTCAGGGCGCTAATAAGGAATCTTGCAAGTTCTAGGCGTCTAAAGTCTGTTGAACAAATGATATGTTTTAAGATCCGCCTGTGGATCCTTTACCTTCCGTTGTAATACTGGATATTACTTTATATTCGGAATGTAATAATAAATATCTTTTGCTTCCGCTGTGCATTCATATATATTGTGTTGTTTGACTATTATGTTGCCAACCACGTCACGATACTCCCCACCGGGCCCACCGGTGACACGTGGAAATTCGGGGTGTGACAACAAGAGCTTTTAATAACGGTTATCGTCAACGTCTAATCGATCTAAATTTTTTGAGAAAAGAGTTTTTAAACATGAAAAGTAAATCTAAAAATTAAAAAGATAAATAAAATGAAAAACAATTAGACAAGATAGAATCACTTGGATCCAACTCATCTTTAATGTACCCTTTGATGATTTTCGCACTTTCGGACTTTTTAAGAGATTATCTTAGTTATAGTAGTAGGCCCCTCTTTTGAAGGTGACGTTACCCTCAACCCAGTGGTTTGAGTCAGTAGGGATACAATCCAAAAGGGTCGGAATATTGAAAGATAATTAAATAAGTTATTAATGAGAAAAGTGGTAGGCCCCTCTTTTGAAGGCGACGTTACCCTCGGCTAAGTGGTTTGAGTCAGCAAGGATACAATCCCAAGAAGCCGGTTTAATGTTTTAATAGTAGTTTACATATGAGGGGTTCAAGCTATTCAACCCCCCCCCCCTGCCATCCAATACCTTTGGGGCATTAAAGGAGGTCCCAGTAAGCTTGAACCAAGTCCTCGCAAGATCTATACACTGAACGAGACAAGAACTTTACCAAACCACCATCCTAACCCCCTTCCAGGTAGTTAACGTGCTTTATATAGACCGTAAAGACACGAATGAGTAAATCAATAACATCATGAAAAAATGGTAAAGAAAAATCACTTTCAACATAAGAAACTAGTAAATAAAGTCATTAATACAAACCCAATTAAAAAGTGCCGAAAGATTAAAAATCAAAAGTAATACATTAAAGAATTGTCTTCACCAAGTGATGTAAGAGATTAGCCAAGCATGGCCTTTGATTGACAAGAACTCCTACGCTCAATCTTGGATCCCGATACTACTACACACTCTAAAGATGAAAGATGGATGATGATGGTGGTGGGTGTTGGTGTTGTAGTGGTGGTGGTGGAGTGGTGGCAAAGTGAGAGAGAAGTGGTTTGCAAAGGGATGCCTTTGAAGAGAACCAAACACCCCTATTTATAGTCAAAACAGAGCCTCGGCCAAGACCCCGTGTCCACTGGGCACGACCCGTGGCCAACTTCTTCTCTTCCTTCATTAATTGCAGCTGCCAGCAGGGGGCCCCACATGACCCCGTGGCCTCTGGATACGGCCCCGTGGTCAACTCTTTGTTGTACTATCAAGATTCTGCAAATCTAAGAGTTGACCACGCCCCATGGTGAGCTGGGCACGGCCCCGTGGTGGGCGTAGAAGCTTCTGCAGTCTTTGTCTTGTTGTGTCAGGGCTGACCACACCCCATGCCTGGCTGGGCACTGCCCCGTGGTTAGTTTCTGTCTTCTTGTTTTTGTCTTGGGAGATACTGCCGAGGGGTCAGGCATGTCACGTTATTCCTTCTTCTTGTAATTATGTTGGTTTTGGCTGCTTATTTGTTCCTTTTGTTCTCTTAAGCTCATTTGGTCCTGTAAATTCAAAAGGAAGAAAGAAACGCGCTTTTTCCAACATTAGTACTAAAAAAGGGTTAGTTTTATGCCTCTATTGATGTAATTTATATGTTGCATTTTGTACACATCAAATACCCCCACACTTGAATCTTTGTTTGTCCTCAAGCAAAACTCTTTAAATGTGGCTTACACACCCAAATGGAATAGGTATGGAAGAAGTTTTGCATGGTTTTTTTTTTTAACTTATTAACTTGGTGTTTTGTTGATATGTATGGCTAACATGATAAAACACTGTTATTAGCCCTTTGTGTTTTAAATATAGATGATATCATGCTTCTTTTTGCTAATAGTAACTGCAATTAGTATAAACTTGGTTTATTAATTGCAAATGTGACATTCTTCTGCATTTATTGGTTTATGAATTCATAATAATGGATGGACATATATGACTGTATTTGGCATGATGATGTTGTGTTTCATGTTGTAAAAACCAGGGAATTGTTAGATAACAGATTGCTTTGCCCGGTTAGATTGGGTGTTAAATTATAGTTCTTTAAGTCATTGTTTCGTTTTCTTGAATTCTATGTAATTTTGTAAAGAAGTACAATAACAAACAGTGGTTTGAACATCTGTTTGCCTTTTGGTCAACAATTGATGGAAACCTATGTTAGGTTGAACAGTGTTTTGAAGAGGAAAACATTGTGAGAAGACAGTAGATCTGATTAAGTTAAACATGTGTTCAGGCCTAAACAGATATTTGCCCTTCTATATCAGATGTTTGGACTTAAACAGTTGTTTGACCTTAAACAGATGTTTGGCCATAAACAAATGTTTGACCTTAAACAGATGTTTGACCTTAAACAGATGTTTTGCCTTAAACAGATGTTTGGCCTTTTATATCAGATATTTGGACTTAAACAGATGGTTGACCTTAAACAGATGTTTGGCTATAAACAGATGTTTGGCCTTAAACCAAACATCTGTTTAAGGTCAACATCTGTTTTACTATTGGTCAACATCTGATTGACTTTTGGTCAACATCTGTTTGAATTTTGGTCAACATCTCATTTAGTATTCAACAGAACTTTAAATAACTCAACATATGTTTAATTCGTTGTTTTGTTTTCTTGGATTCTATGTAATTTTGTAAAGAAGTACAGGAACAAACATTTTTACAAAATCCCAAATCACCCAATCATGTAAGTGCATTGAAGTAAAAGAGGAAATGATGTTATTCATGTGGTCCTGTTGTGCTTTTGTTTGACCTCTAATATGGGTTCATGATCTAATCCAGTGATTTGAAGACATTGTTGTTGAATTCAATGAGATGCTTGATGTAATGAGGTCGTATTAATAACAAATAATAATTAATATAACTAAGTTTCCCGAGCCCGGGAAACAATCCCGGGTAATAAGTTAATAACCTAGTTCATATATATATATAGGGAGCCGCTAGAATAAGAACCACCTCCAGTTATGAGAACCATGAGAACCACTCTCAACCAATAACATTCAGCCAACAAAAGGGGTATATTGGTCATTTACTCTAAATGTCATATCCTACCATCTCTCTCTTCATTATTATGATCAGACCATCTCTCTTCTCTCTCTCTATTTTATATCTTCCTTTCTCTCTCTCAAAACTTGAAATCCATCACCGGAGATCAAGCTTCTGTCTCCTCCGCCCTCCGCCACCGGATATCACTCTCCGGACCACCGGAGATCAAGCTTCTGTGTGTTTTTTTTTCTGGTTTTCAAAGACCAGTTCTTCTGGTTGTTCTTCATCTGAGAGATTAAAGGGCGATGATGATGTGGAAACCCACACATGAGCCTTGTTCTTCATCTGATAGTTTAATGGCGATGATGATGTCGGTGGTGCCGGCGATGTTGGTGGTGCCGGTGGTGCCATCGACGTCGGTGGTGCCGGTGTTTGAGTGGTGGCTAGAGGTGGTGCCGGTGATTTGAGTGATGGCTATCGGTGGTTGATTTGTTGGTTTAAACGGGTTCAGGTTTGTTTTTCGGTTGTTGATTGTTGGTTTGATCTGTTGGTTCATGTTTGTTTTCGACTGTTGATTTGTGTGTTGATTTTGTTGGTTTAATCTGTTGATTTGTATGTTCTACTTTTCTTGAATCTGATGGTGGTATGTTGGGGGTTTGATTTGGGTGTTCTTGAATCTGATGATGGTATTTTTTTTGTATGATTTATATGTTCTACTGTTCTTGAATCTGATGGTGGTATGTTGGGGGGTTTGATTTGGGTGTTCTTGAATCTGATGGTGGTATGTTCTAAAATCGGTTGAATCTGGG
Organism: Helianthus tuberosus; assembly: GCA_030545235.1. Taxonomy (NCBI): domain Eukaryota; kingdom Viridiplantae; phylum Streptophyta; class Magnoliopsida; order Asterales; family Asteraceae; genus Helianthus; species Helianthus tuberosus. Next base: position 30,376 of record JARYGA010060433.1, read on the forward strand.
ATTGGGGTTGATTTGAATTCTTGATTCTGTTGATTTGAATTCTTTGATTATGTGGGTTTTGATCGGTTTAGATTTTGGGGGGCGATGATGCAAAAAAAAAAAAAAAAAAAAACGTTGATTTTGATGACGATGGCGCGGCAAAGACGGCGGAGGGTAGGTTTTTTGAACCTGCAACCCCATTTTGCAGCCTTTTTTATTATCGGAAAATCTGAGCCAAACCCCTTTTTTTTTTCGAGATACGCTTTGTTTTGATGTTGTTGGTTTTTTATATTTTTTCCCTAGTCGATGACGATAACAATCTATCTGAGACACCTACCGAGTTTGCGTTTTCTAGGTGCGTTCGTGTTGCGTAAAAAAATTATTTGTAAAAAAAAATTGTGTAAACCGTAAACTTTTTAACGTAAAACGTAAAAAGTTTAACGTAAACGTAAAAACGTAAACTTTTTTAACGTAAAAACGTAAAAAGTTTAACGTAAAACGTAAAAAGTTTTTCGTAAAACGTAAAAAGTTTTATGTAAACCGTAAAAAGTTTTTTGTAAAGCGTAAAATGTTTTAGGTAAAACGTAAATTTTTTTAACGTAAAAACGTAAAACATAAAAATTTTAACGTAAAACGTAAAAACGTAAACTTTTTTAACGTAAAAACGTAAAAAGTTTTT
>JARYGA010060433.1:31233-61583 GCA_030545235.1 Helianthus tuberosus
CAGGGAATTGTTAGATAACAGATTGCTTTGCCCGGTTAGATTGGGTGTTAAATTATAGTTCTTTAAGTCATTGTTTCGTTTTCTTGAATTCTATGTAATTTTGTAAAGAAGTACAATAACAAACAGTGGTTTGAACATCTGTTTGCCTTTTGGTCAACAATTGATGGAAACCTATGTTAGGTTGAACAGTGTTTTGAAGAGGAAAACATTGTGAGAAGACAGTAGATCTGATTAAGTTAAACATGTGTTCAGGCCTAAACAGATATTTGCCCTTCTATATCAGATGTTTGGACTTAAACAGTTGTTTGACCTTAAACAGATGTTTGGCCATAAACAAATGTTTGACCTTAAACAGATGTTTGACCTTAAACAGATGTTTTGCCTTAAACAGATGTTTGGCCTTTTATATCAGATATTTGGACTTAAACAGATGGTTGACCTTAAACAGATGTTTGGCTATAAACAGATGTTTGGCCTTAAACCAAACATCTGTTTAAGGTCAACATCTGTTTTACTATTGGTCAACATCTGATTGACTTTTGGTCAACATCTGTTTGAATTTTGGTCAACATCTCATTTAGTATTCAACAGAACTTTAAATAACTCAACATATGTTTAATTCGTTGTTTTGTTTTCTTGGATTCTATGTAATTTTGTAAAGAAGTACAGGAACAAACATTTTTACAAAATCCCAAATCACCCAATCATGTAAGTGCATTGAAGTAAAAGAGGAAATGATGTTATTCATGTGGTCCTGTTGTGCTTTTGTTTGACCTCTAATATGGGTTCATGATCTAATCCAGTGATTTGAAGACATTGTTGTTGAATTCAATGAGATGCTTGATGTAATGAGGTCGTATTAATAACAAATAATAATTAATATAACTAAGTTTCCCGAGCCCGGGAAACAATCCCGGGTAATAAGTTAATAACCTAGTTCATATATATATATAGGGAGCCGCTAGAATAAGAACCACCTCCAGTTATGAGAACCATGAGAACCACTCTCAACCAATAACATTCAGCCAACAAAAGGGGTATATTGGTCATTTACTCTAAATGTCATATCCTACCATCTCTCTCTTCATTATTATGATCAGACCATCTCTCTTCTCTCTCTCTATTTTATATCTTCCTTTCTCTCTCTCAAAACTTGAAATCCATCACCGGAGATCAAGCTTCTGTCTCCTCCGCCCTCCGCCACCGGATATCACTCTCCGGACCACCGGAGATCAAGCTTCTGTGTGTTTTTTTTTCTGGTTTTCAAAGACCAGTTCTTCTGGTTGTTCTTCATCTGAGAGATTAAAGGGCGATGATGATGTGGAAACCCACACATGAGCCTTGTTCTTCATCTGATAGTTTAATGGCGATGATGATGTCGGTGGTGCCGGCGATGTTGGTGGTGCCGGTGGTGCCATCGACGTCGGTGGTGCCGGTGTTTGAGTGGTGGCTAGAGGTGGTGCCGGTGATTTGAGTGATGGCTATCGGTGGTTGATTTGTTGGTTTAAACGGGTTCAGGTTTGTTTTTCGGTTGTTGATTGTTGGTTTGATCTGTTGGTTCATGTTTGTTTTCGACTGTTGATTTGTGTGTTGATTTTGTTGGTTTAATCTGTTGATTTGTATGTTCTACTTTTCTTGAATCTGATGGTGGTATGTTGGGGGTTTGATTTGGGTGTTCTTGAATCTGATGATGGTATTTTTTTTGTATGATTTATATGTTCTACTGTTCTTGAATCTGATGGTGGTATGTTGGGGGGTTTGATTTGGGTGTTCTTGAATCTGATGGTGGTATGTTCTAAAATCGGTTGAATCTGGGATTGGGGTTGATTTGAATTCTTGATTCTGTTGATTTGAATTCTTTGATTATGTGGGTTTTGATCGGTTTAGATTTTGGGGGGCGATGATGCAAAAAAAAAAAAAAAAAAAAACGTTGATTTTGATGACGATGGCGCGGCAAAGACGGCGGAGGGTAGGTTTTTTGAACCTGCAACCCCATTTTGCAGCCTTTTTTATTATCGGAAAATCTGAGCCAAACCCCTTTTTTTTTTCGAGATACGCTTTGTTTTGATGTTGTTGGTTTTTTATATTTTTTCCCTAGTCGATGACGATAACAATCTATCTGAGACACCTACCGAGTTTGCGTTTTCTAGGTGCGTTCGTGTTGCGTAAAAAAATTATTTGTAAAAAAAAATTGTGTAAACCGTAAACTTTTTAACGTAAAACGTAAAAAGTTTAACGTAAACGTAAAAACGTAAACTTTTTTAACGTAAAAACGTAAAAAGTTTAACGTAAAACGTAAAAAGTTTTTCGTAAAACGTAAAAAGTTTTATGTAAACCGTAAAAAGTTTTTTGTAAAGCGTAAAATGTTTTAGGTAAAACGTAAATTTTTTTAACGTAAAAACGTAAAACATAAAAATTTTAACGTAAAACGTAAAAACGTAAACTTTTTTAACGTAAAAACGTAAAAAGTTTTTCGTAAAACGTAAAAAGTTTTATGTAAACCGTAAAAAGTTTTTTGTAAAGCGTAAAAAGTTTAAGGTAAAACGTAAAACGTGAATTTTTTTTAGTAAAACGTAAAAAACGGCGCGTAAAAAACGACGCGTAAAAAACGGCGTTAAAAAATAGGCGCGTAAAAAAACGGCGCGTTAAAAAAACGTCGCTTGAAAAAGTCGGGCGTAAGACGGGTCGTAAAACGGCGTGAAAAAACGGAGCGTAAAAAAAAACTGATTTTAGAAAAAAAAAAAAAAAAAAAAAAAAAAACCTGATTTTAGAAAAAAAAAAACAGATTTTAGAAAAAAAAACTGATGTTTGTTTAATATAAAAAAAACTGATTTAAGAAAAAAAAAATTAATGTAATAGGACAAAATTGTAATAAAAAACAATAAACTTAATAAGACAAAAAAAAAACAAAATTACTTAAATACCCTTTTGGATTATAATATTAAAGACATAATAAGACAAAAACCATTTAATATTAATTTTTGTTACTTTTAATCTCATCCATCCATGAAGTTGATCTAAGGGCTAATAAGTGGTTCTCATAACTAGAGGTGGTTTTCATTTTAGCGGTCCCCTATAGGGCTGTAAACGAACCGAACGTTCAGCGAACAGTTCGTGAACCGTTCGGCGGGAAGTTCGTTTATGTTCGTTCGATAAGCTTAACGAACGAACACGAACAAAAAATTTCGTTCGATAAGCTTAACGAACGAACACGAACAAAGGTCTCGTTCGTTCGACTGCGTTCGTGAACGTTCGGTAATATGTTCGTTCGTTTATGTCCGTTCGTGTTCGATTTTTTATGTTTATTTTTCTAAAACTTTTTAATGTTTTATTAATTTTTTACTTTCCCCATATGTATTATTTCTCTCTCTCTCTCCCTCCGGCAGTCTCCCTCTTTTGATATCACGCTCCTTCATTCAGCTTATCTCCAATCAATTGAACCAAATATTATCCATTCCTTCAATCTTTAAATAGTTATATTTAACTACTTTCGTTGTGTACAATGTTTAAGATTAACGGTGCCTTTTTTAATTTTCAAAATTAAAGTTCATTTGTGTTCGTTTGCGTTCGTGGTTAGTGTTCACGAACTGTTCGCGAACAATCAAAATTCCTTAACGAACGAACACGAACACAAACTTCTGTTCGTCATGTGTTCGCGAACAGTTCACGAACATCCAAATTTCCTTAACGAACGAACACGAACATGGCCTTGTTCGTGTTCGTTTACAGCCCTAGTCCCCTATATATATATATATATATATATATATATATATATAGGGGATGGTTCAAATGAAAACCACTTTTAACGCGAAAACTCGAAAACTAACTAAAAAAAGCCTAAAAAACACACAAAAATTTTTTTTTTTTCAATTTTTTTAATAAAAATCGCTGGTTTTTATATATAAAAAAAATTTCAAAAAAAAAAAAAAAAAAATTTTGTGTAGTGCACATGTGTAATAATACACATGTGTAGTACACATACACATGTGTAGTATTACACATGTGCACTACACAAAAAAAAAATTATATAAAAAAACCTGCGAAATTTGGTTTTGCAAAAAAAAAAAAAAAAAAAAATTGTGTGTTTTTTAGGCTTTTTTTAGTTAGTTTTCGAGTTTTCGCGTTAACTAGTGGTTTTCATTTGAACATTCCCCTATATATATATATATATATATATATATATATATAGGGGAATGATCCACTAAAAAGTGGATTTTGCCTAAGTAGCCTAAGAAGGATTGTGATGATGACATGTGGCACTCCTAATATGTAGGAATCAAGGGCATTTTGGTCCTTATAAATAGGAGTGAAAATTACATGTGGCATCCCTTTTGTTTTTTAAAAATACAAAAAAAATCTAGTACAAAAAAATCTAGCACAAAAAATCTAGTACAAAAAAATATAGCACAAAAAATCTAGTACAAAAAATATAGCACAAAAAATGTAGTACAAAAAAATATAGCACAAAAAAATCCAGTACAAAAAATATAGCACAAAAAAATTCAGTAAAAAAATGTAGTACAAAAAAATCCAGTACAAAAAATTGAGAAAAAAAATTTAAGACAAAAAAATTCAGTACAAAAAATTTAGTACAAAAATCCAGCACAAAAAAATGTTATACAACATAGAAATACAACACATTTTAGTGGGTTTTTTTAGTCTTCATATTTTATATAACAATATGGTACTCAAATTAAAGATAAAAAGACGCTCGATTTTATGGTGAAATTTTTATGAAAAATAATGTCGTATAAAAAAGTTATGAACGTTTAAAAAATATGGGTGAAATATGCATGTGCCTTGCATGTGGAGAGAGAAAGTCCATAAATAGGATTTTCCCAAGATACCATTGCACTCCTCCTTTCTCCGACACTTTCATCTTAACCATTGATTTGAAAAATGAATGGCTAAGATTCCTTCTCATCCTATTTAGGCAAAATAAACTTTTTATTTGATCTTACCCCTATATATATATATATATAGGGAGGGGCTCATGCGAGAACTCCATTTATTGTGAGAACCATGAGAACCAATGCGAACACAACCTAAAAAAACCTAACCCCCACCCCCTCACCCCACCAAGCTAAATGCTAAAAACTAAAACCCCCAAAAAACCTAAAAAAAAACCTAACCCCTCGCCCCCACCCCCCAAAAACCTAACCCCCCCCCCCCCCTTCAAGCTAAAATGCTAAAAACTAAACCCTCAAAAAACCTAAAAAAATCTAAAAAAATAAAAAAAAATCTAAATTTTTTTTTTGATTTTTTAATATTTTTTATGTTAAAATCGTTACTTTTCGAATAAAAAAAATAATTTTAAAAAAATAATTTTTTTTTGCTTCGAAAAATAACGATTTTAACATAAAAAATATTAAAAAAATCAAAAAAAAAAAATTTGTGTGATTTTTAGGCATTTTTTTTTGTGTTCACATTGATTCACGCGATTCTCGCAATAAGAGGTGGTTCTCGCATGATCTTCTCCCTATATATATATATATAGGGTGGGGTTCGGCTACAAAGTCCATTTTTCCTACAAAGTGTACAAAGTCATAAAACACCACAATTTTAGCCATAAAACACACTCAAAACCCACAAATAACATAGTGAATATCACTAAAACGCAATATCCAAACCATAATAGTCCTTAACAACTTCAAACACTTCATCGTACAACTATGAATATAAAACACAACATGATAATCAACATAAAACACACTAATATTAGTCATTCGATAATCAAAGCCTTATCGTCCAAAACACAACACAAAACCTACAAATATGGTGTTTTAGTAATCTTCACTATGTTATTTGTGGGTTTTGAGTGCGTTTTATGGTTGATATTATGGTGTTTTATGACTTTTTACACTTTGTAGGAAAAATGGACTTTGTAGCCAACTCCCACCCATATATATATAGGATTAGGTTCAAGAGTGAACACTAGTGTAGTTTGTGAACTGCGCGAACTAATCCTAGCCATACATGTGTGTAGATCAATGGCCAATATTTGATGATGAAATACACTAGTGTATTTTACGATTTAATGATTAAATCCTAGCCATCCACGTGTGTAAATCAATGGCCAAGATTTGTTCACTCAGTTCGCAAATACATTAGTGTTCACTCTAGAACCCCACCCTATATATATATATATATATATATATACCCATTCTACGTGACATTTTGTAGAGGGTCATCCTCCAAAAATATCCTTGTGTGTAGTAAGAAAATGGGACCTTGTTTTAATACACCAATGATTTGATTTGGAATTTATACACTAGTTGACTAGGTAATGTAACAGTTTATCATATAGTAAATTTAGTTTACTTTTATTGAAAACATGCAAATCTATTTAAAGTAAACTTCAGTTTACTCTTTTTTCACCAACAATGTTTACTTGTTTTGTTTGCTTTTTTTTTTTTTTTTTTGAACGGCAAACATAAAAAAGATTTTATTAAAGAAACTAAGACAAGAGGACACCTACCCAGAAATTAGGAAACCACACAATCCATCAAAAATACATACAGTACACCACAATGCAGAACAACTTATTAATTAGTTAAATAAAGTTAAAGATTACAAAAATTATCGAAACTACATAATACTCATTCTAATGATTTTTTTTACTTTGTCAAAATAATTTATATTTGTTTTTTTTTTTTTTTGTAATATATTTTCTGAAAATACTGTATAATAGGTTTTAAATCAATAAATAATATGAGGCGCTTCAATATTTATTATCGAAATAACTAGACACGAAGATTAAGTCTAAAAAAATAGCTTATGGGAAGATTTATTTATTTAGTTAAACTACAGTTTACTATATTTAAGTACAATTTACTTTGTCCATGCAAAAACCAATAAAATAGTATAAACTACAGTTTATGTGTGTTTTTTATTTATTTATTTATTTTTTTTTGAACTGCAAATTTGGATCACTGACGGACCGCTGGAGTATCATCGTGCCACCAACGGAACCACCCGATCATATCCATCTTCACTAGGCATAATGCATGCACACTAATTCAGGAGGAAACCCAATAAATATGGGAAAAACCCCTTGTGGGAATCGAACTCAGGACCTATTGGTTCCAAATTCTTATCCCACCCTTAAAATGCCACTAGACTATAAAGCCATAGGAACAGTTTATGTGTTTGTAAACTAGAGTTTACTTATGTCTATGCAATAATTAGAAAAGGACTGTAAACTATGGTTTAGATTTTAGTAAATTGCAGTTTGCACCAAGTGGTGTAAACTCCCTAAAGTACATGAAACAAGATTCCCAAAGGGTAAGAAAATAAGACTGATTAAATGACAGAGATTATTTTAGAGTGAAAATTCTCTACCCACCTAATCACATCTTGTCATGTTAATCCTCTCTCTAAGTCTCCTCTTGCACTAAAACATTTAAGAGGTGGTCACGTCTCTTGTAGAGAGGTAAACATTTTTTTTAAATATAAAGAACAATTGCTCAGCAACGGGTCATCCACAACAATTGTTCAGCATCAGGGGGACGAGGTTTTGTCTTTGGCAGATTAGGGTTTGCAATTCAGAAAGGGGTGGCGGCGCAGCTTGTTGCCCGTCTACCTTTTGTTTTGATGTAACTTGACAAGTATGAATGAAATTTCTGACAAAAAAAAAGAACAAAAAAAATTGTCATCGGTTGAAAAAAGTGAGTCCCACCATTATCCAACTCTCTCCCTCTTCTTCACCTATGCGGTGATTGTACACCGAAATCAAGTCCCCTCACGAGGTAAACTTTGATATGCGGTGATTATACACCGAAATCAAGTCCCCTCACGAGGTAAACTTTGATGGCGATAGTGTTCTCCGTGAGGTAAATTAGTTTACCCCAGAATTTACCGTACCCATCCCGTACACCCTTCGAAACATGATGTTGAATTTTAGCAACATGCATACCAAACTAATTATAAAATAAGTCAATAGAGTAACAATAAAACATCAATCATGGTGAATAAGACTTTATAATCATTTTATAAAACGGCAGGACTAGACGATTAGTCTTAGAAAGGTGTCTTCAGATAATCATTTTTAATCATGTAAAATAGTCAGCTGATTTTAGTAGTTGAATAAATAAATTTTGCTGAAGTTTATTTTGTCATTTGAATAAAAAAATTTTGAATAGTCTGTTTTTATTAGCTGTAGTACGACAAAAGGTGTCCTCGGAAAATCATTTTTAATTATGTTAAGTAATTAGCTGATTTTAATACTTTAATAAATAAACTTTGCTTGAATTTATTTATTATTTAAAACTCAAACAATATTTTTTTAATAGTCTGCTTTTATTAGCTGTAGTACGACAGCCGATTTAGAAAATTAGAAGATTTATTTCCAGATTTTTAACATGATTTGATACACTTTTAGTTTCATTTAGGAAATATTGTCTATCTACTTTAGACCAAAATGATATACTTTTAAGAAACGTCATAGGTTGTGAAGTACTAGACATCTCACAATTAGACCATACGGTGTGGGACAACATTCTCAGCTACCTCAGCTGGATGACGCTCCCAACATCAGCCACCCTCTGCCATTAGAGGGCGTTATGGATGCCCCAACCAAGCTCTTGGCGAGTGCTAAAGGGGTTAAAGGGAACGAAGACCAATTAGATTTGTTTAGTTTTTCAATTTGTTTTTTTTTAATATAGCTAATGAGGGCTTTAAAGGGGGCTTTATCTCACATTGTGCAAGTTAACGATAAAGCTCTTCGCTTAAGTGGCATGATAAAGCTCATAAGGGCTTTATCCCACATCACCTAACCTTACGATTCTTAACAAGTGGCGTAAAATGATTCGTAAATGTAGGTTGATGTACATAATTTGTCTTGAACCAGAAAACTAGCATGACACCAAGTTGAAAAATCGTGTAGATTCGTGAACCTAAATACGACATGAATTTACGCAAGTTAAACGAACAAGCCCATTTAAATTGAAAATGTTATTTCATTTTTTTTTTTTTTGCAAAATAATACTCTAAAATTACAAATATACAACAAAAAATATAGGCAAATATAAAATAGTTATGTGTTCTCGTTTCTCTTTCGTCTTTTGAAAGTCGACATAAAATACTCAATCAGATTATAATTTGAAAAACAGATATTACATTTTAAGTTATAAATAGAAACATATTAGATGGATTACTTGTGAACCCGTCAGGTGTCGAACCAAAACGACCCGTATAATTGAATCAGTATGTGAGTTCGGCCTAAAAACATTTAAACTCAGCTTAGACACACAAATTTCATGCTAGCTTCATATAATGCTTTTATAATAAATTCAAAAAGTTATTTTTCTATGTTAAGGATTATCTATCTATTCATAACTTTAAATATTATGTAATCGATCACCTTCTTAATAAATGTTCAAAACGACCCCTAACGCTTTAGCCTTCTAAGTGGTTGAAAGTCGTTATTAAATATCACTTCTGTAGCAAATTTAGTAGTTTGCATAAGTGTGTTGTTAAAAGTCCGTAACTCCATGTGTAACGCTCTAGAAGACGTGGCTTTGATAAAGGAAAAATGGTCAAACTTTCATGTTATATATACTATTCAAATTTGGACTTTTCGGGTTTTAAATAAAACTAGTTTTTTACTATCGCTGCGTTGCGGCGAACGTCTTTTGTTGTTTAGTCTGTATTTACATGTGTTTTGAAATCACTACGAGCGCATTGCGCACGGAAACCGCTGATAAGAATAAAAAGAAAATATAGAAAAAAAAACACTAAAAGATAACCAAAAGAAAATCAACCAAAAAAGTTGTATGGTAATAATGTTGTTCGTATGAAACTTGTGGTCAGAGATGAGCAAATGATACTGGGTACCGGTAATTTCCCTAACCGAAAGATCTTAGGTACCAATTCGGTACGACTTTTGGCGTTCCTGGTACCGTTTCGCTATCGTTTTTTACCTTCATATACAGGTACCGTAATTGGTATTTTCGGTACCAGTAACGATTTGGTATTGGTTGGCACCGAGCTCATCCCTACCCCTGAAACTAAAAAAAAAAATCATTAAAAGTTGAAAAAAATCAACAAAAAAAGTTGCACGATACCGTTGTTGTTCATACGACAGCCGTGATCAGGGATGAGCAAATGGCACCGGGTAGCAGTACCGAATTCCCCGAACTAAAAGATTTTCAAAATCAATTCGATACCGACTTTTGGCGTTTTCTGTACCAGGCTGGTGTCGGTTTTTACCTTTATGCACCGATAACCGTACTGGTATTTTCGATACCAGTACCGGTTGACAAAAGCTTATCTAAATTAAAAAGTAAAGAAGATAATAAAACTATTAAAAAAATCATATATATTATTATAATTTTTTCTTATTTCTACTGTTCAAAAGATTGGAAATTTAATATATAGGAGAATTGAATATTTCTTCAAACACAATTTTCTTCGGTGAATAATATATAAGGTTGTGGGAAGGGGGTCGGGGAGGTGATAGTGGTGTACGCACCGATGGGGAGCACACCCCCCCCCCCCCCTCTTGACAACCACGGCAAAACCAGGTAAACCCTAATTGTGCCTCAAACCCTAATTGAGCGTAAAACTCTAATTGTACATTCAACTTACACGATTCACGAAACGATAACAAACATGACTCAGATGAATCCGAGGATACGTTATGAGTAGTATATGATCAATAATGACAAACAGTGTGATCAGGATGCCTCAGTGTGTTAAAAACAGGTTAAACGGATGCTTGCCGTTTAATAGTGCACAAACCGAATAATATCGAATTAGATACAAACAATAGTGCCGTAGACAATCTAAGGGCACGGAAATACTTGAACATGATATTTAGACCATAACGTAAGATTTGAGGCCCCATTAGGTAGTTGGCACGCTAAGCGAAACAGATTCCGGTTAACGGAACGTCTTTGATTTTAACGCAATCGGGATAAAACATGCAACGAACAGTCAGTCAAGCCTAAAAACACGTATTTAACGTAAATATAAGTTGTTCTAAGTCAAATATCAAAGAATTTAACGCACGAAAAGGAGTCCGTTTGGGGCACCGAGAACGCTTTTAAGTCCTAAAAACGAATCTAAACGTGAAAAATACCAAAGCCTATCAAGTGGGGCCCTGAAACACCACCTTTGACCAGTCAAAGGGGCCTAGAAGGCCCTAGTTTGTTCCGTACGGCCTTTTATGGCTTAAAAAGTCAACATTTCTCTTTGAATTAATTACTGTTTTCGTCCCTAAGGTTTGTCAAAAATAACGGTTTCAGTCCATTAGTTTAAAAATTGCGATTTCAGTCCATTAGTTTCATTTTCGTAACCATTTCAGTCCACTAACTTAACTCCATCCATTTATTTTGTTAACTTTGAGTTAACTAACTAATTCAGGGACGGTTTGCGTCAGTTTTAGAAACACAGGGACTTAAGTGTAAACTCTAAAACATTAAAACAAAAAAAATAGTAAATTCCAAAAAATGAAAAAAATTCAAAAAAACCAAACAAATTCCAAAAAATTCTAAAAAATAATAAAAATTCTAAAAAATCATAAAAATTCTAAAAATTCTAAAAAATCCAAAAAATCCGTTTCGGCACCAACTGTTTCGAACCCGAACCATTTCGAGCTGAACCGTTTCGACCCGTACCATTTCGACCCGAACCGTTTCGAGCTGAACCGTCCGTACCGTTTCGACCCGAACCGTTTTGAGCTGAACCGTTTCGACGCGAACAGTTTCGACCCGTACCGTTTCGAGCCGAACCGTTTCGACCCGTACCGTTTCAAAGCCGAACCGTTTCGAGCTGAACCGTTTCGAACCGAACCGTTTCGACCCGTACCGTTTCGAAGCCGAACCGTTTCAAGCCGTACCGTTTCGAACCGAACCGTTTCGAGCTGAACCGTTTCAAACCGAACCGTTTCGAGCTGTACTGTTTCGACGCGAACCGTGTCGTATCGAACCGAAACGGTTCGGCTTCGAAACGGTTCGCGTCGAAACGGTTCGGGTCGAAACGGTTCGGGTCGAAACGGTTCGGGTCCAAAGGGTTCGGTTCGAAACGGTTCGCATCGAAACGGTACGGTTCGAAACGGTACAGCTCGAAACGGTTCGGTTCGAAACGGTTCAGCTCGAAACGGCTCGGTTCGGTTCGATACGGCACGGTTCGGTTCGAAACGGCACGGTTCGGTTCGAAACGGTACGGTTCGAAACGGTACGGCTTGAAACGGTACGGGTCGAAACGGTTCGGTTCGAAACGGTTCGCGTCGAAACGGTTCGGCTTCGAAACGGTACGGGTCGAAACGGTTCGGCTCGAAACGGTACGGGTCGAAACGGTTCGCGTCGAAACGGTTCAGCTAGAAACGGTTCGGGTCGAAACGGTACGGACGGTTCAGCTCGAAACGGTTCGGGTCAAAACGGTACGGGTCGAAACGGTTCGCGTCGAAACGGTTCAGCTCGAAACGGTTCGGGTTCGAAACAGTTCGCGCCGAAACGGATTTTTTGGATTTTTTAGAATTTTTATGATTTTTTAGAATTTTTTGGAATTTGTTTGGTTTTTTGGAATTTTTTTGATTTTTTTGGAATTTACTATTTTTTTTGTTTTAATGTTTTAGAGTTTACACTTAAGTCCCTGTGTTTCTAAAACTGACGCAAACCGTCCCTGAATTAGTTAGTTAACTCAAAGTTAACAAAATAAATGGATGGAGTTAAGTTAGTGGACTGAAATGGTTACGAAAATGAAACTAATGGACTGAAATCGTAATTTTTAAACTAATGGACTGAAACCGTTATTTTTAATAAACCTCAGGGACGAAAACAGTAATTAACTCTTTCTGTTTTTTATTTCAAGATACCTTCTAATACACACACATACTAAAATTGCTGGGAATTGTCAAGGGTAATCAAAATTATAAAGGTATAACCATTTTTATCATACTTTATTAGTTTTTTATGCTTAAAAACATGATTATGACAAAAAAATATTTTATTCTATAAAAACATAAGTTCTTGATCATTTAAAGGATGCTCTAAATTGAGTTTTAGGTATCAAGAACATATATGGTCGTTGGTTGGTTCAAAACATGGTTTATGATACCAAACCCAAGACTATTCGACCAGAAACGGATATAACAAACCATAATCGAAAAATCATGAATCTAAGGCTTGGTTGACATGGGTTTTTGCATATTTGTGTTTTTCATGGTGTATAGGTCCTGAAAATAAGCTTATCTCGCTTCTGGACACACAAGGGTTGCGTAAAAATGCGAGTTTCGCTAGGTATAACTTCCGAAAATCGAAATTAGGGCGTAGAGATTTATCTATAGCATAACTTTGTCCCTGGGTGTTATTTAAAATTGAAATTTAGTAGGCTGATCATACATGGTGAAAATAAGACGCGATTAAAATTTTAGAATTTTCTGAGTTGTTGGTGATTTTTGGTGAATTTTTTACTTTTTCAAAGGAATAAATACGCATAAAATACTAAACGAGCTCAATAAATAACCAAAAATTATAGGGATGTTGAGTTTAATATGGAAAACATTCTGGAAAATTTTGGGGACCATTGACTGATTTTGAGGTTGGTTTCCAAAATCGTGTTGTCGCGAAGTTTCGGTAGGCGGAAACGCGGTATAACGAATTCGGAAAATCTCAATTTTTTCTAGAAAGTTCTCGGATATATCGGGACAATTCTGTATTTTTTTTGGAATTTTGGGAAGTCGGATCAATTTGGGCGGCAAATTGTTCGGTTAAAATACAATTTTTCACAAATTTATTAAAGTTAATAAACTGATTTTATAAATTATGAAATTATTTCTCTATAATTCTATATATTTTTCCAATTTATATAAAATTTTTCAGAATTTAACAAAATATATACATTGAGTAATGATTTTTAGAATTAAAAATCTTATTATTTTATATACAAAACCGGCAATTGTAAACGCATAACGAACCTGCCGGAACCACAAACTGACCAACGACCAAATTGGAAATAAGTGGAACACCAGAGTCATTCTGGACTGTTCCGGGGCAAAATGAGACTTGGGGTTACATTACACGCTAGTTCCGGAGATTCCCTAACGACGAAAACGGAAACTTAAAATTGGACCACTGGGATCCCCAAACAACCGAACTCCCTTAATATAAAGTTAATCATTTCTAATGGACAACTCATTAGTACATTCCGTATGATTATACCACTTTTCGAACTTCTAATACAAACAACTTTGATCGGCACTCAAAACGGTGCCCGAAAGCCAAACTGAAATCTGACACTAAGATAATACCCATAGCTCTACTGTTATGCTATAGGTCAATTCTCAGATGATTATTCTCATCTGAACCCGAATTATTACAATTACCGATTTGAAAACTGTATTCGGTAATTCACCAAACACGAGCTTATATCATGACTTAAAGGATAGAGCCTTAATACTCACACATCTTGTGATTGTTGTGCTATATACTCCGTGAGTTTTCACTACCCCGCTTTCAAATTGTTTTATTGTTTTACTTGGGGTGAAATGCATGTTACATACATACATACTTGCATGTACATACATGTTGTGATGTGAATTATCTGAGCTATACTAACACACGAAAAATCCCCACAAACAAGAGTGATCAACAAAAGCCGGTGGATGTGTGAATAGTACTATTGGTCTGACGAACCCAATTGACCTGGCACGAATGCCATGGGTTCTACTGCAATTGCACATATCCATGCAATTTTGTGAACAAGCTATGTGGTGTTAGACATAGCTGCTTGGGGTGGTAAAGTACGGTACCGGTTTTTCGGTACTTTACCACATTGGTACAGCTTTGGTGTCATCCATTGTTTTACCTAAAAAATATCATATACAACACATCCATCCATCATTAACTGAACTAAAGTAATATATAGAGGAATGTAAACAAAAGGTAAACATATTAATTCCACTATGCATGAAATTCCATCCTTATTCTAATTCCATTGGCTTCATTTGAGACATCGTCATTACCCTAAACCTTCAGAATAGTATAAACTGAACGAGAAGAAACTGTATATTAGAATAAGACTTTGACAAGGTCACAATGGAACATGAGTATGAAAGCATATAAATGATATTAGGCAGTTACACTCCAAAGAAATAATTCAAAATTCAAGTTACCGTAACGTATGTTCGTATTTTTGGATAGTCTTTTAATAGGTTTATTGTAGCTGATTTGTAGTGATAGGATTCCAGATTTTTCAGCTCTTATTTTTTCTCTATATATTTGTCAGTATGTCAATGAATAAATCAAGTTTATATATTAGACACAAAACTTTTAGCATGTATATAGAAAGCTAAATCTATATTAACGTGAATGCATAATGATAAATCTTGATACATTAAGTCATTATTAAATTCGGTATTAATACTGGCATTTACCGAAAAATACCGATACCGAATTTTGAAAAATCTATTACCGATACCGGTACCGTTATGATCGGTACGGTACGGCATTGGTTTCGATACCAGTATTTCGGTAAAAAATCTCATCCCTAAAGTCAAGCGGTTGTCATTTTTTTTGAACGGCCGACAAAAGTTATTTTATTAATTGTAGCAAGACGCTACCCGCCAAATGTACAAGATACAACAAACACACCAAAATGATATGATATTACATGAAAATTAACCACGAATTTCAAAACGACACCAATCTTCCCATGTCAAGGAAACCATTTTTGATCGATTCTTCACCCATAGGAACGCCATGGCTTTAATCTCGTCTAAGATCTTCGTTGTGTTAGGATTTGACTGTCTAAAAACGGACTCATTTCTTAGCTTCCAAAGGCTCCACATAGACACCAATATCACCGCATGAAGCACCTTCTTTTTCTTTGTTGACACACCCGAGCAAGATTCATGTAAGGAAAGCAAATCATACAATTCAAAAGCGATAATAGGCGGGATTTTACACCAGTCCGCAATGTTCTGCCAGATCACTTGGGCGAATTGACATGCTACAAATATATGCTCGCTCGTTTCAGCGTAATCACCACAAAGAGCACATAAATTATTTTGGACCGTAATATTCCTCATCGCCAATGCACATTTGGTCGGAAGTCTTTCCATCTCAGCTCTCCAAGCCACTATAGCTACTTTCTTTGGAACCCAGTTATTCTACTTAAACACCTTTATTGGCCTAACACGGTTGGCTGTGCTTAATTTTTCCTTAATTCCAGCCACATTAAAAAAACCATCAGCAGCAAATTTCCATTTCCAAATATCCCTTCCCAGGCCCATGTGCAACCCACTCACCAAAGCTATCAATTGAGTTAACTGCTCATTACAAGCAACATCGAGAACTGGCCTGGTCCAGGCCCACGAAAAAACAGGCCCAGAACCATCATTAAACATACGGTCCGCCACCAAGCAATTTTTATAAGTTTCATATTTAAACAACTCAGGGAACTTGACATAAGCGGTTGTCATTTTCCTTAACTAATTTTGTTCTACTGATTTTCTTAGTAAGGTTTTAAATCATTGATGAATCGAGATAACATTTTCCAATTATAGTGTGTAAAAAGTGTTAATATAGGAGTGCAATAAATCATAAGCTTAACACAGACATTATACGCATTCATTAGAAGGATTTAACACTATATTTATTATATCATGGCTTACAATAAGCATTCTTGTACATATGGGCTATCTAATTTTTTTTTTTTTTTTTTTTTTTTTTTTTAATATACCTAGTAAAAACCTTTTTATATAAATAAAACCAGAAAACTTGTTAAGTTACATCAAAACAGAAGGTAGACGGGCAACAAGCTGCGCTGCCAACCCTTTCTGAATTGCAAACCCCAACCTCCCAAACACAAACCCCTGCCCCCTTGGGGTCGAACAATTGCTGTGGATAACCCGTTGAACCCTCGTCAAGAAGTTGATGGCTTCTGGCGCTAGGGAGCCAAAAGTATCAAAGGCAAAAGGGATAAAGACATGTTGGTTCTCTGCGCAAGCTTTAGCGTGCTTATCCACTTTCTTTGATTCTGCCTTTCTTGCTGCTAGTCCAGCTACAAACCCGTTTTCCCTTAAACCAACCAAAGGGGAAACCCCCGTGAGGTCCACACAAGCATGTTTCCCCCCAGCCCAGCCAAAGACGAGCAGATCCGCTGGTCGTAGAGTAGATCTCCCTTCCATAGGGTCCGTGAGGAAATTCACAGGGGCCTCTTTCTTAGCAGAAATCCCAGCTCTTCTTAAGATGTCTCCCAAAACATCCCGCACCCAGTCATGCCGATATTTAAACCCAGGGAGCTCTTTACAGTGAACTGCGTGCTCCCCATATTTATCCATACAAGTTTTACGACATATCGGGCATTTTTCATCTTCTGGGTAAATAGGGATCATTAGCCGGTATTTGAGAATGGTTCTATATTCTACTGCCGACATGCATTGTCCTAACCCCTCAATTGGGATAACGGTCAAAAATTCCTAAAGAAATAAATTCCCGTTGCTATAACGCACAAAGGTTGGGGGTAGTTATAGTTAATATAGTCTTGACACAAAAACAAAAATACTATCATTGATCAACAAAACATGAAAAGAAACACCTCCAGCACTAAAAGCAAAAATCCAAGCGTTCATATAACCATTCAAATCCAACAAAACTTGACGAAATCATACACAAAGCTTAAATTCAAATTCAAAATTGAACCTAAAGCCACCTAAGCCTTGATTGCATACTTCCTCAACGGAAAATACTTCTCTTTCTTCTTTTCACGCTCCGTCTTCAATGAAGCCTAAATTTTGGTAACACAGCATTAAAGACTCGGGAAACAAAAGCATGATTTCTATTAAAATAATAGTACTTGGTAACCGAGTGCTTTATAAGATTGTATAAATAAATACATTCATCGTTACCTGATGTTTGGTGAGACGCCTGCGAATGGCTCTGGTTTTCTTGGGACGAAGATCCAAAGGAAGGTACTTCTTATTCTTGTAAGCCTCCCTAAGCGCGGCTTTCTGGGTCTGTGAAATCACTGTCAGGACCTGCGCAATCGAGGTTCTTACAACTTTTCTGCAAACACAACAAAAGAACCAATGTAACTTGAAATACGCTGAACTGTAAATTGAATTTTTTTTTTTATTAATAAGAGTCATTGCAGCCTAAAATAACTAGTTTTTAAAACATAATCAAACAACTGATATCTGGCTAACCATTTACAAAACAACAAATAGATTGTTTGCTTAACCATATCTGGTTAGCTTGTTTTAAACAAACTTTTAAATGTTTTTCCAGTGTTATTGTCCAAAATGCAAACTATAACCAGTTAGCATTTTAGAAAATAAATAATCAAGACTCCAAACACGTGATAAAAGGAAGCCTAAACGAACTATTCGGAAGCTCAACAATATTCAAAACTACCAAGATTCAAGAGCCAAGCCCCAAGCTCATCACCACTTTTGCGGCCACGTGTCAGGTGCAAGTTGGGTTTTAGCTATATTCACAGAGTAGTGTTTTAGCTAAATTCATTACGTAGTGATGGTGTCCATTGGGTTTACCAGCAACAGGTTCTCACAGCCAACACAAAATATACGTTTGTGGCACCTCAATCTTCAGGTCCTACTAAAATCTCATTATTATTTTCAAAACATACTATCTTTTATTCTTTTAGAGTAAAAACAAATTCTTTAACATAAATTTAAATATTAAAACTTTCATAAAGAAAATTATACATGTGTGTCTAAATCTCTTCGAACTTTTGTGGCCACATGCCCAGCATAAAGTGATCCCATCGGTTAGCAAGATGATCAAAAGTCCGCGTAAGTTCACCAGTAACAAGTTCGCACAATCAACACAACAAAAGTTCTGTAAAACCTCAAATCTAAACTTAAATAACCTATTTCACAAGTAAAACTAAACTAGCAAAGCAATACTAGATCTCAATAAGATGTTTTTTTTTTCTGGCTCAACCGCAGAGTATCTTTAGATAACAGCAAAATGAGGCAGTGTCAAAATATTGTAAATGTTTAATATGTCATCAACAGTACAGCCTTTATGGACTCTAATCCTAATACCACAATGTAAACATTAAAGAAAACTATAGATCAAGGCCCCTGCTGCTAACAAATGTCTATAGCTTCTGCAGATATATCTCCAATGTATCAACAGTAAACAAAACTTCACATTTTCATGTAAGTATGTAACAAGACCTAATTCAATAAAAAAAAAACAAAATAGCTATAAAATTCTAACTGTACTGTAAAGCTCTTGAAGGTAAAAAAAAAAGCTAAAATTCTAAAAAACAGCAATCAAATAACAACTAACAATAAACATAAAAAAAACTAAACAAATCATTCATATACATACGCATCTACGTGTATATATATATACGAAGAGAGACGAAAGAGATTACATCTTAGAGAGCTTGTTCGGAGCACCACCGGTGACTTTTGCAACACGAAGAAGAGCAAGTTCGGCTTTCAAATCCTTCAATTGAGCGAACAAATCGACCTTCGATTTGCCTCTAAGTTCGTGAACTTTGATCCGAGCTGCAATTCAAGTAACAAACGGCAACAAATCAGACAACAAAATCGAAAGCATAATATGTATCATCGATCTGAATGCAAAGCATACCCATTGATTGATTGTGATCGGAGAAAAATGAGCTGCAATGGAGGCTGCCGCAGAACCCTAGTTCGTAAAAGGGGGAGAAATTAGGGTTTGTATTTGGTTACCTGTTTTATATATTATGCAGGAAAAAGGGTATTTAGTGTGAAATGGGCTTAACCATGTGAATCACAGGCCCAAGTTGGCCCGTAAGAGTTAATTTTAAGACTTTTGGCTTAGTGGCTTGTGTTTAGAAGCTAGTAAATTGTACTTAACATTATCATAAAAAAAATAGAAATTACATGAGAAAGTGGATAATGTTGCTGTGAAACTAACCTAATAGCAAAACAATATAGCAGAGATGAAGGGATAAAGGGATTGCTATTTCATTAATATGTATGATTTACAATGAGATACAATAGTGGTATATATTGGTGTACAAAACTTGGAGAGAAAGTTAATCTATTTTTGGTGTTGATAATCACATTAATAATAAATATATTCATAACACTCTCCCTAGGTTATCAACATAATACGCTTGATGTTACCTCGTTAAAAACCTTGCTAGGAAAACTCGGTGGGACAAAACCATAGCTAAGGGAAAAAGAGTGCAGCGTGAAAGACGCATTAGTCCCCCCTGATACTTCTAGATCAGGTATGTTACCTCATTAAAAACCTTACTAAGAAAAACGCAATAGGACAAAACTTAGTCAAGGGAAAAAGAGTGCAGTTATAAGTCTCCCCCTCATTTTAACATGTATCCTTTAAGTGACGTGTGTCCATCTTCCTTGAAAGTTGATCAAAGCTTTTGTAGTCAATGATTTGTCGCTCGATCCCTTAATGTGCAATCCTTTATGTTGAGCAATGTTGTATAATCTTCTAACAAGACTTTCGGTGCCTCCTTCCAAAAAATATCATGTCCAAGACTGTGTTTAGTTACATTCCTGCATCTACAAGACTAACCAAACTTGTTTTGATGGGTTAGTAAAATATAATCAAATATCGTTTATACCTGAAATATTTTGTTGAACTCATTTCAATGTCTCTTCGTTTGACAAATGTTATATCATGACAATAAGCTCAAGTGAAAGATAGTATAACCATACATAGCTAGCAAAACATTTTAGTGCACACATGCATCTAACGATTGTACTTCTAGAATGAGAATCTCTACTTTGGTAGGAAATGATAATAGGCATTTCTTATGACAAATGACTTAACAACCTTTAACATACTTTAAGGTTCAACTATGTCTATACTAAAATATCCCAACATCATCTTCTAGATGTACTTGAGGGATTGATAAAATATAATTACATATATACTCGAACTGCAGTTCGAGTAATAATTAGATCGTGCCAAGGTTATTAAAAAGTTCTCCCTCTAAAAGCTCGACAGTTTCTCTCGATGATGCCTAAACATCATCACTGTAATTGCGATTATAATGAACTTTTAAAAGTAGAATGTTGATAAAACATGGCTAATTTAATCAAACTTATATCCCTCTTATGCGAATATCTCGAGTTGTACAACACTCGACTCGACTATTTTAGTCCATACATATTTTGTCAACTTCAATAGTATGTTCTTGAGGTTTTGACATCAATGCTTCTAGCATTATCAATCCATTAGGGAATTTGTTCCATCTTATCCAAATATGCACGTGCTTTCACTCTTTAGAAGTTTTGCTACATAAAAATTTGCCCATTTAACACATAGATATCTATATCATATGCAAAAATGTCATGAACACTTGCTTTTATCTCCGAAATCCATATTGTACCATGCGGGTACACTATTTATTGAGATATCACAATCATCGGGTACAAGTTTTCTATGTATGTTTCTTGGTGCACAAGTATTACATCGTTAAGATGTTTCAATTAACATTTTAAGTACTCAATTGCTTTAGAAACTCATCGGGAGTTCCAGTTATATCCAACATGTAAAATAATCATAACCTGTTCAAATCCGAATATGTATAAATGATTACATTGTTCTCGAGAACTTACTTTATATGACTTACATAATTTAATCCTTCAGGACTTTCATGTAAACTTTTAATATCAAGTGATACATAACATTCATATGACGCATATCAATTCTCTCTTTATTACCAGACTAATAAAATATTGGAAAGTCAATGCATCCACCACTGGAGAATACGTCTCTTCATAATCAATCATAGGTATTTGTGAAAATTCTTGTGCCACTATATCGCTCAATTTGATTTTCACATAATTCACATAAAAGACACGTTTATATCCAACATATTTTACAACTTTAGTTGTATGGACTGTTGGTCCAGATACTTTCCATGTCATTAGAGAATTCAACTTTGCCTTATTTGCGTCTTTCAATTTTGGCCAATCATTTCTATGTTTACGTTCATAGGTAAATCTTAAATCTTGATCCTCATCATTTAATCATTTCAAGCGCTAGATTATATACAAAAGTATAACGACGTCGATTTTTATTTCGATTGCATACATATCTTAGACATGATACACCTTATCGAGATCTCATTATTTTCAGGTACTTGAGGTTCTTCTTGAACCATCATGTCTATTATCTCTTCATGAGACCTTTTTAATATAACCTCGACTTGACCATCTTAATTAGTTGCTCCAACTTTCGAGGAATTTTATTATTGGAATCGACTGGTCTACCACGCTTCAGACGTGCAATAAACTCATTACAAAAATGTGGTGATTGTCCTTCTGGGACACTCATCTTAATTGGAGCATTAGCAGTTGGTATATGTGACATAGTCACCTTTTTTAAGGTCAGTGAATGCGTCTAGTATATATTCTCTAATATTTGTAAATGAGTTACTCTTTAAACTTCTGGTTCACACTTTTATTTTTGAGGATCAATGATAATTCATACCAACTCATTTATTTTCCAACTGCTTTTTATCTCCCCCTGATGTTGGGAATGTTAATCCATTTAGATGGATATCACTTAATTGAGCCATAAATAAATATCTCGTGAAAGGCTCTATTTGTTATCATATATTCCCAACCACCTTTTAAGGTCTCATTTTTGTGCAGTGGTGGATCAATTTCAATATATACCGCACAACCAAAATCTTAGAAAGGACATCTTTGGTTCCTGACCAAAAACCAACTATAATTGGGGAGAAACTATTACAACATATTGGCTTGATGCGAGTTAATTTTATTTCATGTAAAATTACATGTACTCATATATAAACATGAATTTGCTCTCATGATTATTGGTTTTGCTATCAATCGTAGGCGTTCAGTGACCGTCTTAAGCAAAGCAATTCGTGTAGAACATAATCTACAGGAAGTTCAACACTTATTCCGTCGATTATTAATAGTTAGGAAAATAAACTTATCGTCACTACTAATAAATACATGCAATCTGGAATATTGTGCTTGCTATCTTATTAGCTAAGCCATAAATTACACAAACATCAAGTTGTGAATTTGATGACATTTAAACGATGCATCGATTTAAAACACTAAATGGTATCATGTTGGGATATGCATTCTAGAATGATTAGGGATACACACCCTTAATTGGCAAATACATAATTTCCCTTAGGAGAACAATGCATGCTATCGGCTAGAAGAATCTTCAAGTTCTTCATTATGTTTCACATCATCATTGACTCGGTGTGGTCTAACAGGTCATGCCAATAAAGTAAATAATCATGATATATAAACTTCTGGTTTATGATTGTATATGTATTAGTTGCATTATGCGAGAGAACAGGACATTATCATTGCGAACTGTCATGTTATTCAACTTTTATCCTTTACACATTTTGTTCTCATATAATCACTCTCATCATTTGACACTTCTTGTGGTAAATCTCATTATGACCATTATTATGATTATGATAGTTGATCTCATTTTTAACTTGGCTATCATAACAATTCAGATGGCCAATCTCATTATTAACATGATTATTTCAAATTTCTCAATTATGTCCATGATCACGACGATCAATACCAAATAGGTTTCATGATTTTCACTATTTTCTTTGACATACGAATATAAAGTCACTTCAAAACTTTCATACTCTTTTAACAATATTGCTACTTAAGAGCATATTTGAGTTGTGACAAACCAAAATTGTTTTATCTGACTTCCCTTGTAAATAATCTTCTCTTTGCAATTTTTTTATAACACTGATAGAGAAGTAACTAGATGTTCAAGTTATATTAGATTTATTGGTCTAGCTTTTTAAGACCTTTAATAACATCATAATGAGATTTAGAGAGTATGACACTTCGGGTGTAATGTCTAAGCATGTCTATACTCTATAATAAACTACAACTTTGATAATAAACCTCAAATTTGGTGTTATTGTTGTATTTAGTACTGTCTATATAAACAAATGATAGTATGGAAAATACAAGGCATACCACAAAATCAAATTATACAACCCATGGCATAGTAATATGTCTTCATATAAAACGATTTGTAATAAAACTTTCTGAAATACGATATTTTTATCACTTGCAAACAAATATATATAATTTTAGTATTAACCTAGATATCATGATGTAAAAAAATATCCATCAAGTCCCCTTAATGTTTTACCTAACATGTGATCCTTTGTTACATGTAAATATCCTCTTTTTTTTTAATAATAAATTTTATGACGAGATCATCCACAAATATTAAGGTAAATAAACAATTTCTAAAATCAATAAAATATAGAACTACTTTAGTGATAATCAATGTCACACCCCAACCGATGGCGGAAACATCGGAGTGAGACGAAATAGATTGCTCGAGACATCATAACACTAATAATTGTGACAAGTATTTAAATAATAATTTCATTCCATTTCTAAAGAATCAATTACAAGGATTTTATGCAAAACACAACAACATGAATAATGAAATACAATACAATATGAAAACAAATTTTAAAGTGTGTATCTAAGCATCCTACTAGATTTCATGCATCATCAACGTTATCGCTAAACCTGCAACATATTTTAAAAGTGTAGTTCAATACAAAGGTATTGGCGAGTACACAAGTTTTAG
The DNA here is from genome assembly GCA_030545235.1 of Helianthus tuberosus. NCBI lineage: Eukaryota > Viridiplantae > Streptophyta > Magnoliopsida > Asterales > Asteraceae > Helianthus > Helianthus tuberosus. The sequence continues at coordinate 55,806 of JARYGA010060433.1, forward strand.
ACTCGTGCCCTATGTATAAAAAGTATTTTCAATCCAACATAGCATTTTGGTATACAAGGTCAAACTATCATGCATAACTAAAAGTCAAACCCAAGTGTCCACTAGTACAATAGCATCCCTCGATGTAGCAACATCGAGACCGTAAAGTATGAATAATAGCATCCCTCGATATCACAATATCGAGACCGTAAAGAATATAACTTAACAAAACCCCGTCGGGTGGTGTGCTACTCCTATAGCGCTATAATTGTTAAGGCGGGTTAACAAATAGTATGAATTCTAGCATGAACTTAAGCATAACAAAGCATGTATAAGGATTGATTGAATAGAGCATGTTTGTGAATCGTGCATTTTAAACAAGTAAAACATGTTGCACCCAAAGTGTATTAAAAGGAAAATGGGTCAAGTGTACTCACAAAATTCGCATATGCTTTCCGATTATCCAATTGTTGATGAGTAACGAAATTAGGAGGTCGAATGTATAAGGGTTAAAGTTCAAGCATGATTAGAGTCGAGATTTGGAGTTTAAAATAACATGTAATAATATATGAAAATAATCACCCTTTAACACAAGTACTTGTTTTTGACACTACGAAACCTCAAGGGTTAATGTTTTCATGAGTAGTATACTCATTAGAATCGTAACAAGTCTTATGTCTTAGGTGATGTTATTCTAACACTATGACGAATGAACACAAGTTCATCATCAAGGGTTTGAATGTTAAATAGTATCTAATTATAGGTATTATATGTATTATTATGTTCAATAGTCAAGCATGAGGTAGACCTCTAGTATCATGGAAGTCATGTAGGAGGTAGGAAGAACAAGCTTCCATTTAGGTACCTCTTATGGTTCACCACTACACTTGATGTAAAAACATACAACGAGGGTCATGAACTATGAACAATACAAGAATACAAACAACTACACTATGAGAAATCATCAAGTAATGTGGGGATTTTATGTTGGACAACCCAAGTTAGTCCATAATGACACCTTCATCAAGCTTGAAGCTTGAACATCACTTGTGGGTTAAAAACCCTAAACAAAACAGAATATATGTGAGGTTTAACCTCTGATTTCGTATGTCTCAGCCCCATTTTTAAGCTTAACTAACCATAGAAGTGGTTATAAGCATAAGGACGTGGGTTTGAGTGAGTTAGACTCAAGTTTAAACAAGTATAAACAAAATTTGATTCAAAACAAAACGAACAGTGAACTTTGGAGCCTTTTTGCCGGAGTTCCAGGGACTTTTTGCTGTGAATCACCCATGGAATCGAAGCTAAGGAAAATCTAAGCACATAGGTAAAAGAATGAGCTAAAACGGACAAGAAACGAAGAAGTTATGCTTGTTTGAAGAACTTGTATCGAATCTGTCCAAACTCCGAATCTGCAGCTGTTTGAGGGTGTTTGAGAGTGATTTAGAGGAGTTTGTAAAGTGTTTAGGACATGGATTAGTGTGGTATTTATAGGGGAATGATTAAGGTTTAAGTAGTTGGCATTAAATAAGGTTAGTTTTTTTTTGAAAGGTGAGTTTTATTCAACAGACGGAATGTCTCACACCCCCCCCCCCAAACTGGGGGCCCCGTCGCCCCACTCCGGCTGCATGACTAGGTTGTCTTAACCGGGTCCCCGTCAAGGCATCAGAGTTTGGCTTGGGCTCTCCACGAGAAAATTTCCGGCCCCCTGCCACTTGACAGGAGTTGCACCCTCCACAAGAGCCGAGGCCCTCTGGAGAAAATGCACCATAGTAGAAAACTCGGGGCCCTCGGATTCGAACCCGGGTGTACACCCGGTTCAAACCTTCATTGGGATAGGTACAACCACTGCGCTGCAGTGGCAGACCTATTAAATAAGGTTAGTTGGATGTTAAACTTAAAAAAAAAAGAGAGTTGAAAGCTGTGAAAGTTCCGATCGGTCATGAGGCAGCCTACATTCTTTTTTTTTTGACAATCTAATATTCATAGTTGTTGTGCACATTAGGTATTTAGGATAAGCATTGTTTATTTAATATGATCAAAGGTCAAAAGGAGTAAGTAATGGGGTTTTTAACATTTAAAAGAAAAGGATCTAAATGTTGTTTTGAGACTTGGGCCGATAATGGCTGTTAACAGCCATTTGGTTTGTATATATATATATATATTTTCTTTTGTTTTGTTGTGACAAACTTAAGTTAGATAAGGTATTATTATGTTATATTAATTAATCAATTGACTAACCATTTAAATCAAAAGTAATATAAATGGTTAGGTGGTTTTATCATTCAAATAAAAGCAATTAAATGTAAAATGAATGGGGCTGTGGACTTCCAATCGGAATAGTGGAGGAAGTTTGTTTGCTTGTCTTAATTATAACCTTTCATCCACTAAATGCTACATTTAATGAAAAGGATAGTTATGGAATTTATTTATCAAACATATCCTAATAAATATTGATGACGGGGGTAGCCCAAAACTAAATAAAATGACTAAATATGTAAACGCTCAAAGGGTTAAATGGTTCAATGGTTGAAAAGCTGTGAGGTGGGGAAAAGCAATGCGGAAACAATAGCCAGTCACATCCAGGGATTGCTTCACCAACCCACAGCCGCAAAAGCAATGCAGGTCTGCAGAGCACACGCTATTATCCAGGGGTCAAAAGGCTTCAACCCCCGAAAGGGCAAGCCCCTCACTGCAAGCAAGGTCACTAGTCAAATGCATTCTTCTTTAGTAGATGTCTTCTCCTATAAATTGACACTTCATTACTTCAGGAGACATTCTTGGCCAGGCCTGTTTCCTTAAACTCTGGTCATTCATATCGAGTACTTGCTTTATGCGAGTTACTCACTTTCACATCCAACACACACATTCCGTTTGCTCCCACGTCCGAATCTGAACATACTTCAGAGGAGGATCTTCAGCAAACAATAACAATAAACTAGTGAACCTCCTTCCACGTCTTGCAAACGTGGGGGGACCCCACGACCTGCGTTAGGCAAAGTTGAACCCTTCAACCCTTTTGCCTAACCAGCCCAGCTACTATCCTTGGTCTCTTATCTGTTTCATCAACAAGTTGGCGCCCACCGTGGGGCTACGCCGCTATTTCTCTTCAAAAAGACCTAGTAGTGTAGCTCTCTTCACTTAAAATCACCATGTCTGAAAGTGGATCCCCGGGTGAAGTAAATTAGATTCCAAACACCTCAACCCCGGGTAGTAGCCAAGCTCATGTGGCTATACCAACTTCTTTCTCAACTCCGGGAAGCACACCCGAGTTCCTCACCTTCAACACACCAACTCCGTCCAGATCCGGAGTTCCTTCTCCCAATATCGGTGTCTCTGACGCCCCAACGTGTGTTGAACTTACCCCCGAGGGGGTTGCCAACAATTTCCTGGAATTGAGGTCTCTCCTCAACCAGCATGTGAATAGAGAAAGAGAAAAGGGGGTGAGAATCCGCCAAGATTACGACGAGCCAGAACCAACGTTGTCTCCCGGACTACCTCCCCATCCTTTTACAACTAGAAATGAGGCTGGTCCCAGTAATCCTTCAAACCCTCACCCATATCTGTCCACGATGACGAATCCCATAGTGCATCCCGTTTTCTCTTCCCAACCAATTACTAGTGGTGCTCCTTTGGGACATGAGCTAACCCTTGACCAACTCCAACAGTCCCCAGTAACAAGCTTGCCAGCATCTACAACAACCTCGTGGGAGCAGGCTCTATCCGTGCTCCCTCTGGCACGAAGTGCTGTTATGAGCACTCCCCTTGGAGTAAGCTGCTCAGTTGCACCTGGAAGCCTTCAAGGCTTCAACCTCATGCCAAACATGATGACCCAGATGATGGCCAACTTCCCATGGCAACACTTTATTAATCAGGTGCTAGCCACTCAGGGAAACAACGGCAATGGCAATAATGTGGATGCAAGGGCTGAAGAAGACTTGGCTAAACCATATAAGTCAAGTAACCTTTCATGCTTTTCACAGCAAATAGTTGATTATGATTTCAAGCAAAAATCAAGATGCCTCCTCACATTAAAACGTACGATGGGACTGAAGATCCTGAGGACCATCTTCAGATCTTTACCGGTGCAGCGAGGATAGAAAAGTGGTCAAACGCTGAATGTTGTCTGATGTTCATACAAACTCTTGTCGGATCAGCCAGGATCTGGTTCAATGATCTACCTGCCCGAAGCATTCGAAGCTTCGACGACCTCAGCAAGGGTTTTTTGGCCAATTTCTCCCAACAAAGACGATATGTCAAAGACGCGACAGTAATCTTCCAGATAAAACAACGTGATGACGAAAGTCTTCGAGCGTTCATTGAACGATATAAGAAGGAAGGTCTAACTTATGTAGGGGCGGATGAGAAAATGAGGGTAGCCGGTTTCATGAACGCTATCACCTCAAAATATCTCACAAGAGATTTCAACAAATCTCTGCCCAGAACCTTGGAAGAAGCTCTCGAGAGAGCAGAAGCCCACATCCGGGGAGAGGAGGCGGTAGACATTAAAGAGCAAAGGAAAAGAGGGTCCAGCTGGCGAAGCAATAGTCCAGCCAGAAAAAGGGGAAACTTCAACTCTTATGACAGACGATCAAAGGGTTCAGACCCCCGAAGGTCTGAAGGCCGGAACCCTTCAAGCAGGGAGAAAGGCATGAGTTTCATACCCCTCACAAAGACCCCTCAAGAAATCCTTGCAACTGAAGAAGTCAAGCAAAACTTTCAGCCTCCTAGGCCTCTCCCCAAAAGCAGAAAAAATGAGAACTCCACACAATTTTGTGAGTTTCATGAAGAGAAAGGTCACCACACCAATGATTGCTTCCAGCTCAAGAAAAGAATTGAAGAAGCTGTTAAGTCCGGAGAACTCGCTCATCTGGTAAAGGGAGTCCGGGACAAAATGGCTGAAGGAAAAGGCAAGGAAGTCAATATGGTGGATTTTGATGGAAGGGTTCCTCACAATAGACGGCGGTTGGAAGCTTGGGAGCTTTAGTGTGTCTGCTTCCCCCCAACGGAGAAAGACCCTCTCTCTAGCCCTCTCGTGGTAGAAGCTACTGTGGGAACATTGCAAACATATAGGGCATACATAGACACTGGGGCAGCCACTGAAATCATGTTCGAGAAATTCTTCAACCGCTTGAGTAATGAAGAACGTTCAAGGCTTCAACCCTCTGGAACCTCTATAAAAGGTATCGCCGATATACCCCTCAAGCCTTTAGGGCAACTGACACTTGATGTTCGTTTCAACGAAGGTCCTAAAGAAAGAACCCAACCACTCACCTTTATGGTTATCAACATCCCCTCAAGCTATGACGTGATCATTGGAAGACCAGGACAGTGTGCATTCTACATGGCCGTGTCTGTTGGCCATGGCACAGTCAAATTTCCTACAAAGAGGGGCATAGCAACCCTTCAACCATCTCAAGAAGCTTACATGGTTGATGGTGAAAGCTCAAACAGTGAAGAAGACAGGCAAAGGTTGGTCATAAACCCTAAGCACCCCGAACAAAGAATAAGGGTCAATCCAAACCTTTCTCAAGAGACCCTTTCGTATCTCGAAAAGCTGCTAACACATTACAGCGATGTCTTCGCTTGGTGTCTAGAAGATATGACAGGGATCCCTCGGAACATTGCTGAGCATGAGTTAAGAATACCACCGGATGTCAAGCCTGTGGTCCAAAAGAAAAGAAGCCTAGCACCCGAGAGAAGTCTGGCAGCCTTCCAAGAGGTTGAAAAGCTTGTGTCAGCCGGCATTCTCCGAGAAGTCAAGTACCAATCATGGGTTGCAAACCCTGTTATGGTCAA